>CACRXP010000117.1:178971-206496 GCA_902702965.1 Spirometra erinaceieuropaei
CGACCGAAGGCTTGACTGGCTTTCGAGATCCTGTTGGCGACTTCGTCGTCGATCTTGGTGTTGCGGGAGAGAGTACTGCCCAGGTACGGGAAGTTCTCCACCACTTGCAGGTGGGTCCCATTCACGCTGATCTGCGGCGGCCTGTTGGGGGCTGTGGCCGAGTTCGGTGGCGGTTGGTGCATCACCACCGTCTTCTGCGTGTTAATGACCAGACCGAAGTTCTCGCAGGCGGCGGAGAACAGGTCCATGCTCCGTTGCATCTCCTCTTCCGAGGTGGTGTTCAGGGCGCAGTCGTCGGCGAAGAGGAGTTCGTGCACGGTGGTTGTGGATACGCGCGATTTGAAGTGCATCCGCTGTTGATTCAGGAGGTGACCATCCGTCCTGTAGGCGATGCGGATCCCGGGGCGTTCGTCACGGTAGGCGTCCATCAGCATGGCAGAGAACATAAGACTGAAGAGGGTAGGCGCCAGTACGCAGCCCTGCTTCACTCCATTGGTCACTGCGAATGCCTCTGAGACAGCTCCGTTGTCCGTGACTCGCGCCATCATACCGTCGTGCAGCTGACGCACCATCTGAGTGAATCGCTCCGGACAGCCGAATTTCTGCATGATCTTCCACAGTCCTTCACGATTCACCGTGTCGAAGGCTTTCGTCAGGTCCACGAAGGTAGAGTACAGGTGGGTCCGCATCTCCTGACACTTCTCCTGAAGTTGACGGGCGGCGAAGAGCATATCCGTGGTCCCACGATGACAACGGAAGCCGCACTGGCTTTCCGGCAGAAGGCCCTGTTCCAGATGGTTATTGAGGCGGTTGAGGAGGATTCGTGCGAAGATCTTCCCGGCGATGTTCAGCAGGGAGATGCCGCGGTGATTGTCGCAGACTTGGCGATTCCCTTTGCGCTTGTAGAGATGCACGATGGTTGCGTCTTTGAAATCTTGCGGGACTTCACCTTGACGCCACATCTCTTGGAAGAGCGCAGTCAGGTGATCCATTAGTTGGGGACCTCCGTGCTTGTAGACCTCAGCAGGGATCGCGTCCGATCCGGGTGCTTTCCCTCTGGACAGCTGCTGCACGGCCCTGATGGTCTCCTGGAGAGATGGCGGGAGGTCGAGGTCCACGTTGGTCTCCACTTGCGGCAAGCGCTCGATGGCGGCGTCGGAGATGACGGAGGGGCGGTTGAGGACGCCTCGAAAATGCTCGGCCCATCGCTGCAGGATTTGCGTCTTCTCAGTCAGGAGAGTGTTGCCGTCGGCGCTGAGGAGAGGAGCAGTGCCCTTCGTCGGCGGACCGTAGACAGCTTTGATCGCAGAGAAGAAGTTCTTCCATTCGTTGCGGTCCGCGTACCCTTGGATCTTCTCAGCTTTGCGAGCAGTCCAGGCGTCCTGCATCTCGCGCAGTCGTTGCTGAAGCTGGCGGCGACTGCGGTAGAAGGCAGCTTTGGTGGCATCAGTGGGGTGATCTACGTAGGCTTTGTGTAGGCGGTTCTTCTCAGCAAGCAGATTTCTGATGGCGGCGTCGTTGTCGTCGAACCAGTCCTGATGTTGGCGGGGAGCGCGACAGAGGACGGCGAGCGCCGTCGACTGGACCGTGTCTCGCAGTTGACACCAGCGGTTCTCCACGGCGGCGTTCTCGGCAGCGGCGGCGTCGTCGGCGGCAGCGATAGGAAGGTTGTCTAGCCGTTGAGCTAGCTCATTGCTGAAATGGAGACAGGGACGCAGTATGCGACAGAAAAAACACTGGAGGCTCCGGGGAAGCAGGCCTAGTATGTGCCGGACTCAATAACCGGAGTTAAACACATCTACTTTCATCGATATTTTGGCAGGTTTTGAATAATTCCTATTGACCCAACTGTAAAAAACTCGGCGCCTCGGTGGGGTTCGAACCCACGCAGTAAGGGGAAGGCTTTATTACAGCCAAGGCTCTAACCACCTGAGCTGCGAGGCCCCGCCGGACGCCTCGAATTTAATCACATTTGGGTCAAGTTACCCGCCCAACCTACTGCAACGTCTGTAATCCACCAAATCTGATGCAGTAAGTTGACTACCCAAGAAGGATTTCCTAAGAAATCCACTTAGAATCCACCAGATGACTACCAGGCTCACGTAATTCATCGATATTTTGGCAGTTTTTGAATAATGCCTATTGACACTACTCTTGCAAAATGAGTAGGTAGTTTCGTTTAGTTTATTTTAGAGAAAATGGAAACCTTTATTTTCCCTATTTGTTACACCCTGAGTAAGCATGCGGAAAAAGTAGAAAGGGAGTAACATTAAAGAAATTCAAGGAGAATATCAAAACTGTACAGATTAACACAGTATTTGAAGGCATATTTACTTGGCTTGGCGGTAAATACAGTAGATATTTGAAGCTCACCTAAGCTACAGGAAAAGTAATAAGATTTGTAATCTGCAATCATCTCGGCGAATGTGACAAGAGGTGTGCGTAGTTACGAATATTATACTGGGTGGGGTCACATAGTGCACACTCACTGAAGAATCCTTTTCTTATTAAGATAGGCTATTGCGACCAAATGGTGTCAAAGTGCAGAGGTTGGAATATTTATTTCCGTACCCTCTATTTGGCTCTAACCTAAGTACTAATCCCACTTACACTAACTCGAACATCCCTGTCATAAACCCTAACCTTCCCATCCCTAACACTAGCCCATCTCCTGAAATTGCCTGTTTGTGCTACGGAGGGTATTCAGTTCCGTGTCCTACAACCATTATCAATGAAAGGAAATCCGGCAGTGAATCACACCGTGATTTACCTAGTGAGTTGAATGCCGATTCTCATGGCTATAGGATAGCGGTTTTCTGTGGTGTGTCTAAAATAAGCCTGATCGATGCTTGTTTGTCCTATTCTTTTCTGACTGTCGCAATCATTTGGAGACTTTTGCAGACAATAACCAGATAGTTCTTCAGTCACATTCTTCACTCACTTCTTATCTGATCGAGACGATGTCTTCCTAATCGGCGGCATGTTATTTGTGCTATGACAGCAGCCTCACTTCCGCGAATCATCGCTACGCACTTTCTTTCCTAGGTCACTTTCTCACTTTTGAGAGAAGTTCAGAAACCACAGTGTGCCTTCCTATATACTGAAAGGACCATTTGTTGTCAAAATAGGACCTCTCCTTTAGGTCGGTAAAAAGAAAAATGACTAGGATCATCAGCAGGGGAACCAGCGCTCTTCGTGTGCTTTCTGAAATAAGCTGCAGTTTTAAAACTTCCACTTTTAATCAGTGATGTCACTTTAAGTTGACCCTCCGCAGTGAATGGTTAGATCAATTTTGATTCCTGTCCAATTTCATATTTAGTGAAGGTCTACACAAAGGACATCCAGCCCGCTGCGATATTCCACTTCTACAAGAAGTACGACTATCAAGTAGATTCCCTTAGAGAATTCTATGACTACGAATCAGTTATGCATCACACCGCTAATGCAAATACTAAACCAGGCGAGAATGGAACTATAAGTCCTCTGGAGTGCCGTCCACCTCCACCAATCTGTCAGTGAGTGAAGATCAGTGAGGGTGGCATCAGACAGGTGAAGAAGCTATACAAATGTCCTTGTAAGTTGTATTATGCTTGTCGCATTTGCGAGATCTCTTCAAAAAAACCACTGTCACTTCACATGTGATTCACTGACGAACTAGGCTCTTTCGATTATTACTTTTGGTCCTTGTTTAGCCATAAGTCTTTCTTGTTGTTCTCCAATGATTTGAACCGGGAGTTCCAAGACGGCGTGACTAGGCCAATAATTTTAGGGCGTTTGAATTGCATTTCTACTGTGGGAATGTAGTGCAACAGTGGATGTTGAGAATTTTAGCACAATTTTTTCGTGCATTCTCTGCTGTTTCAATTTTGCACCTGGTTGCGGGTCAACGCTGAGTTATTTAAGAAAAGAGTGATTATCGAGGTTTTAAAGTTTTATAATGGGGCGTGAACAATTATTTTATCAAGATTCAGAAGCTTAGATAGAGGCATCGTGACAAATGACTAGAAAAAGCATAAGACTGCTGGGACTGAGTTAGACGGCACAATTGAAATTAAACTAATTAAGACCAGTCACATTTCGAAGATTCTGACATTCATTTGCCATCACCAGGAAGACGTGGCACGTATTCCACTGCGTCTTACTCTTGTTTTTCAGTCCCCGCGGATTATCGTGCTAGTTAAAAGCCGTGAAAAGTAGCGTTAGCACGATCTCCGCTGGCAACCATTGTTATACTAATTCACTATACATGTATATGTTATCCCGTTCATATATGTATACATATATCAACCGGAGTGAAGATTCGAGGTCCAGATAGATTATCCCGTTCATCATCCCCAAAAGAAGACGAAGAAGAAAAAGAGGCGATGCCATGGACCACACTGCATTTGTGCTGACGTTTCGGAAACTTCCTCGTTTCTATCATCAGAGTAGTGTTAGGGTGTTTGTTCCTGCTAGCTCAGAGTTTTTCTGTCTCGCCGACTGTCTCGTGTTATAGGCATGCCTGCTACACGAACTCTGACCTGCCCGCTGGCGGGGGATTGGCTTAGGTCTCTCCGTGGCCGACCGCTGGGGCGCTGGCGTGACCTCTGCCCCCTGTCCGGCCGCTGTTGTCACCGCTAGGTCCGTGTGCCCGTGTGCCCTCCCCCATAATTTGACGGGCTGATCAGCTGCCGTTGCATTTCAACCGCTTGCAGTCAACCGCGAGGGTAAGCTGTCACTGGTATATGGCCACACACAACAGGAGAAGCACAGTTTCGCCTTTAGGGAGGCAAGCGTCGTCGGCCGAGCCAGCAACAAGATGGCCAGACTGGTTCTCGAAAGTTGGTCCTCAGTTGACTCAATCAACAGAGCCATTGATCTTCATCCGGCCTACCAGGCGCTTGATACGAGGCTCCAGTCAGTACGGACGGGGCCGACAGCACGTGCGAACAAATCGTGGCTCTCTCGACAGTTGTCATCTTCACAGCAGGCGAAGAGAGCCAGCCGGACGTCAGACGACCGGCGCGCCCAAACGGCCGACCGCGATTCCCACATGCAACGGCAGCTTATCAGCCCGTCAAATTATGGGGGAGGGCACACGGGCACACGAACCTAACAGTGACAACGGCGGCCGGACAGGGGGCAGAGGTCACGCCAGCGCCCCAGCGGTCGGCCACGGAGAGACCTAAGCCAATCCCCCGCCAGCAGGCAGGTCAGAGTTCGTGTAGCAGGCATGCCTATAACAAGAGACAGGCGGCGAGACAGAACAACTCTGAGATAGCAGGAACAAACACCCTACCACAACTCTGATGATAAAAACGAGGAAGTTTCCGAAACGTCAGCATCAACACAGGGTGGTCCATGGCATCGCCTCTTTTTCTTCTTCGTCTTCTTTTGGGGATGATGAACGACAGACTCTGTCGTATCCGCTCTGCTATCATAGCTTGGCGGACTTCGGCCTGGTATGTGGTTGCCTGTTCGTGACCCCTATCGCCCATACGAAGCTTGTTTGCTTCGGGAAGCCAATGGATAGGTGTGCGCCCATTCCTGAGTGAATATATATATATATATAAATCATGTGGTACCGACAAAGAGAAGGGGGACCGGAATGGCCATTTCTGGCTTATTAGCCGTCATCAGCCAGTCATACCCAACCCCAAGTGTGGATCACTTGAGATTCGAACCAGGGATCTTTGGTCATTAACTTTGACGCTCTAACATTGAGCCACGGGCCCGTTGTCCTGTCGGTTGTGATCGGGAATATTAACTATCAAAGTGGACGCTCACCGATCAGGTTACGCAACATGCTCGTTCCGTTGTGCCATGGGGCTCATACTAGAAACCTCGCAGGCAGTCGCACAGCGACTAGAAAAATGATGTAAATCATGTGGAACCAACAAAGACAAGGGAGACTGGAATGACCATTTCTGGCTTATTAGCCGTCGTCAGCCAGCCATACCCAAGCCCGAAGTGCGGAACACCCGAGCCTCGAACTCGCGACCTGTTGGTTTAGAAGTCCAGGCCTCTACCCACCGCGCCACGAGCCCGTTGCCCTGTCGGTTTTCGATCGGGAATATACAATGTTAGGGGGCGCTCACCGATCGTTCATATGGAACTCATTCATTCCGTTGTGCATTAAGGGCTCTCTTTCGAGCCCAACCAGCAGGCGCACAGCTGTCCAGAACGGCTTAGCAAACCACAGTTGCGCAGGGCGAATGGGTCGCAGGTGAGCTGGTGAGATTTTAATGCATTTGCTGTAAACTGACGGAAATGATAGTTAAAAAAGCAATTACATTGCTCGATACATTCCGTTGTCACATCAATTCAATCACACAGTCTCACAAACCTGTTTACATCGCTCGAACATTGGTCAAAGGTTATGGATGAAGGACATCCAGTAGATTTCATCTCTTTAAACTTTAGCAAGCGTTTAATTGCGTTCAACATAAGCGCCTCACTCAAAGATTTTCAGTCGCAGGAATAAGAGGAAATCATCTGAACTGGATTCGAGTTTCCTTGAACGTTCGTGGGCAAAAGGTAACTGCGGATGACTACTGCTCAGAATGAGCGCCTGCTAAAAGTAGAGTCCTACAGGGGGCAGATCTCGGGTCGTTCCTATTCAGTATCTATGTAAATGATCTAGTGCGGGTAGTGATATCGCGCATAGCTCCCTTAACAACTCATCTTGCATTGTGGAGGGTGACAAAAGTTGAAAGCACACCAGGATACTACAAGAGGACAATGAGAATTCGCACGCATGCTCCGACAAATGGTGCATGGAATCCAACGTCGAAATGTGTTGTAATACACATACAGTAGGGGGGCTAACTCATGAAATGTCAACCGAAATTCCAATATGCGTTTACTTTCCGAAAAGATTGATTAAGTTAGGTTGTAAAACAAGTCAGCCTGCAACACGATTCTATAATATTTCAGTTACATTAGGATGCCGGCTTTCGAATGAACTTCCTTCGGGCTGCATGCAAAAACTAGAATCTGCAAAAATGACTGCTTATTTAGTATGAATTTTTCTCGTTGATTTTCGATACCCCTAAATGCACAATTATATTTCAGGAAAAATATGCATAAGATATTCATTCTTTCGTTCATTCGGTAGAATATTATGTCTTCGTCCAATCTTATACTCGAAGGAAGGGTATAAATCGTTTTTCAAAAACTTTTCCAATTCCCGAATAATTTTGAACCCACTCTACCGTTACGCTAGGATTCAGGGTTTCGAATCTACAAGCCGCAAACGGAAAACCACACATTTCTCTACAGTAATAAAGGAGAACTACATTAGGTTCATAAAATCTGGCAGTCGAGTTGCTCCATTTTGTTACCTTTACAAGCCACATCGGTAAATTTATAGATATGACGATATACGAACGGCCACTTCACGGTATTTAAAAGTCCAACAATTATAAACCATTTTAAAACCAAAGTATGTCCCTCCTTCGAGTACAATATTAAAAGAATACGTAATTTTCTACCGAAGGAGCAAAAGAATGAATATTTTTATGCATGTGTTTCATGAAATATATTTGGACATTTAGGGACACCGAAAATCAACGATAAACATGCATGCTAATTAAGAGGTCGTTTTTCACAGAATTTATTTCCTGCATGCAGCCGGAAGGAAGTTCATTCGAAAGCCGGCATCCTGGTATAACTGAAATATTATAGAATTATGTTGCAGGCTGACTAGTTTTACAACCCTACTTCATTAAACTTTTCGGAACGAAAATGCATTTTGGAATTTCGGTTGACATTTCATGAGTTAGCCCACCTACTCTTGTATCAGCAAGGCGAAAAATAAACGTACCCTCCCTACCTAACCCCCTGGAAATAAACCATGACAAAGACTTAGGCGTCACCGCGTAGCGTTCTAGTCACAGTGTGAGAAATGTCATTCATGACCGTAATACGAGTAACATTTATTAGCTTGAGTAAAGATGCCCTTGGTGATGTATATTGGGCATTTGTGCCGTCACACCTGAAATATGTGGTACATGCCTGGCGGCCTTAGCTTCGGAAGGCTATAGATATTCTTGAAGGTGTACAGTGATGTGCTACAAAGGCTAGTCACGAACGCAAAGCTTTTGCATACGAGCAGCTCCTGACGGCCTTAAATCTCTCTCCCCTTCACTACAAGCAGGACAGATGTGACTTCATAGCAACGTTTTATTTTCTAAGAGGACTTTATCAGGATGTCGACTAAAATTTTTTTTAATGGCACCAGACACTAATCTCAGAGGGCACGATTACCAGTTTAAAAGGGAACTGTACCACACAAATCAACGTTCTTCTATTTTCTCGCAAAGGGTCATTGGCCAATGGAATTCCTTGCGGGCGCATGTCGTAAATTCCCCTATTGTGAGTGCGTTCAAGATACATCCAGATAACCACTTGTTAAAAGGCAACCCGAACTCCTCAAGCCCGAGCTAGTGGATTACTGAAATGACTCTTACCACGCTTCTAACATGACTTCAAAAGATCCTTTTGTTTACATCAAACGTGTTCCAGACGGACATTTTCACAGTGCAAATCCAGTGAACAATTTTTTCGACGTTATTTCGCAAACGCCACTCCTTTTTCACATCTATATTCCACCATTAGTTTTATTTATTCTGCACATTAAACTACCCGTAACATCTTTTCATCCACAATTGGACATTTTAAATAGAGTTTTAAGAGTTTCTGTCATTTACTCCAAATCTACTGACTGAAACGATTTAGTAACGTTTAACGGAATACTGATGCCAAAAGAAGCATGACGTCAACAACGATTCTGCATATGACCAAATTGGGAGATACGCGTTGTATCGTTTATGTGCGCTACCTATGCCTTTCTTTGGAAGGTCCACCCTGCCCGTAAACGTCATGATCCTGTTGCACGGTGAGTTTGTTCTGTTTCATGTATTAGCCGCTACATTGAGGTACTTTACCGTGTTTGCGCGTGAAGACTTTTCTCCCGCCTCCTATTCTTCCACTGCAATGCGCACTGAGAGATTTGGCTTTTTAGTATTGGCATCCTAGTAAACAATCAAGACTTCAGCATGGGAAATCATACATTTCACACATGGCATTTACTTTTTCATAATTGCCAGTTCTAAGATGTTATCACACTGGGTGTTTCCACATAAGAATATTTTTCCTAAAATTCCTCAATCACTGTTACATATACGACTGTTTCAAATATTCCTTCAGCATCTGGCTGGACTCTGATGGAGAGGTCAGGCACTTTTGCGCCTCCACATGCGGAGCCTCTCCGTCCAGCCACGGAGACCAGCGACCGACAACACACATCGGAAATGTCATCAGAGGAGTCAGATGAGGCTGCTTCGGAGGATGCGGAATCAGCTTCAAGCACACTTTCCTCTCAGAGGCAGGCACAAAACTCCACTTCGGGTGCGCTTTTCTGCCATTGGAGAATTGTGATGCCTAGGTGGGAACACATCAGCCTCGTTTTCACGCATATGAACATGCGATACACTTCTGCAGGCTGCTCCTTGGCATATAATCGACCGCTGAATTTCACGATCCTACTGCTCATGTTGCTTCAGACTGGTGTTTAATTCGGAAACCTAGTCCTACGACGGTCGTTTTATTGTTAAACTGCATCTGAAAGTAATTTGTAAAGTGCCAACGATGACCGCGTCATGTTTCCTTTAATAAGTTTGAACGGTCAAGTGACAGGTCGCCCATTGTGCTCGAACATATCCACGGTATTCTCAACAACAAAGCGAGACAGACATGATGACTTTCGTTTGAATTCGTTTATAGTGAAAGCTGGCTTGCGCAGCACCCACCCGATCGCATTCTCCTTCCCGCCTGGACCTGGTGTCAAGACTGAGTCAAGAGGACCGGAGGCGGGGGAGAGGGATGCGGGTGGCTGACGCTGCCGGACCCGCACCTTGACGCACCACCATACCCCTTGGTCCCCAATAAACACTTGACCAGAATTTCGATGGTGACTGAGCAACCATGGTGACTGAGTAACCATGGTGACTGAGCAACCATGCTCACGAGGAGCGCAAGCGCATCTACCGGCAGGAAACCAGGTGCCACTAGGCTGCGAGAGCCATGGTTTTTCGATCATGGCCTAGCAGACGCTAACTTCCCTTGTGAATAGTCAAATAGTAGGCAAATGACTCCCAATTAAAGAACAGTGGATGGAGGTCAGTCTTGGACAAACTGGCCTAAGACTATAAACGTTACTTATGATCGCGTTTATGTTGTGATTCTCCAATGTTTTTTAAATGTGTGAAGACACAAATGAGTACAGGGATACCGGTATGTTTCGTCTTTCCATCTTTGGGGTCTTGATAGTGTGCCATTTTTCTATCTTATCAAACTTGGCTCTGACATAGCCAAATGCGCCTTCGCGATGCTAAGTTCACTGCGGTGGCAATTTGCGTATGTTCATAGATTGCAAAAAAAACATTTTTAATTTCAATTAATTGCATAACAGAGCAGAATCTGAAAAGAGAGAAAGCAGACCCGATCGGTGAATCAAGTGTTACTCGCCAGTGTTTTTAGACTAACGTTATAACCCACCGTTATATACCGCAACAAATGCGACATTTATGGAATGAACTCGTTAGGTACCCACATACCTTTCGAAATTAACGACACTCGTGATCATCAATGGTGACTGTGCGTGGTGAAAGGACTGATTGATCGTAGGCATCTGGATCGTCAATTACCACATTTCTATCAGCGGCCTTGATTATTAACTTGATGATTTCTTGGCCGTCTGGCTCACGGATCCTGTTAGTGGATTTATTGGGACATCAAAGCACGTTGCGCATATCAATGGAGAGCACTCTAGCAGGGCGCATGCTTCACAATCATTGCATCTCAGATCGCTTTCGCAATCCACAACGTAAACTCTAGGCAGCAAATCACACAGTCTGTTACATAGGTCTCGGCCATTTCACATTTATTAAATGCCCGCAAGCATCAGTTGCCAACGAATGCTGTTCTCGAAATCGAACATGTGACATGATTCGTCAAATTATATGGTACCATCGCCAATCATTCGCAGTAAAATTTTCAGGCAATGCCATGGCGCATGCATTTTCCTAGCATATACCTTTTATGTGTTCCTGTCTAACAGGTCCGATCAGTGTTCAATTCATGGAATAAACTTTCTTTAATAGTTGATATTCAGACTGACTGACAGTAGTGCTTTGTAAAACATCGAGGTAACTGAGCGTACATTGACCGCTTGAAATTGCCTTCGACTTTCACTGAAATAATTTTTTAAAAATTCGGAAGCTTTATAGTATTTTACGGCCAGGCATTCGACAGAGCATATATAATCTGTAAAATGTGATACCTTAAAGAAAACATTCTTCGTACTTAGGAGAAATCATAGTTCCTCAGAGTATCGCGGTTTGCTTGACGAATAAGGCCATCGTTAGCGCGACAGCGTTTGTATCCTACGTGTAGTGTAAATCAAATGCGGAATAAATGAGAGCGATAGGGTGAGAGAGAAAAGAACCAGAATGGAATTTGGGCTCCAACTCTTAAGATAAAATCAGCGTTCTCGACTGCTTTCTCACGCTAATGGCCGATGGCATGGAAACAAGCGATTCATCCATAGCATTGGAGAAACTTGCAAAGTTGATGCAATCAATACCTGTAGAAAATTTCACATACTGTACCACTGAACACAATTTCCTAATTATCCGGAAACATGCGGCAGATAATGCAATGGTGATGTGTCCACTGCGCGCACTGTACGTCTTTCTTCAAATTCGGTGCTCCTATAGAAGCCCATCAGAAGATAAGGCAACAACCGATGTTAAGTGGAAGTTGTCTTCGGTCAGAACTTAATGACCGATAACACTGGACGTCAACACAAACAGTACTGAAGCGATATTAAGTAGCTTTGAGAGAATGTAAGTGCCCTGGGTCTGCAACAGTAGAAAGCTGCTGCCAAAAGTTTCAACCGTTATTGCTTATAGAAGGTTTTTTACACGAGTGTTACTTTGTGCATTCGATCATTTACACCAACGTTTTTCATTTTGGCCCAACTGTGAAAAACTCGGCCCCTCGGTGGGATTCGAATCCATGGCAGCAAGGGGAAGCTTTAGTACAACCAACTCTCTAGCCCCCACCAGGAGACGTGAGTTTAATCACATTTGGGCCACGTTAACCCCCAACCTACTTCAACTCTTGGAATCCACCACATCTGATACAGTACGCTGACAGCCCAAGCAGGATTTTCCAGCTGACCCATCTAGAATTCACCAGATGGCTACCAGGCTGGCATAATTTTACAATGGAGCCGTATATTTAAATATACTTCCTCATCCACACAACGTGTTTTCAACTGATTTCACTATTATTCAGAACATGATAGTCCTAGGTCAATTATTGGTACCTTTTATATATTCCACCTATTTTGTTGACATCCTGCCTGTGGCATTCTGTCATATACCGCGACCGCGTTTATCTGTCATTAAGAAAGTAGCATGGTCAAGCAGGACAGGCTGCTTGCACAAACGTTATCTTCCTCTGCAAAACAGGGCGTATTTAACTTGCAGGTAAACTGGCTTGGATACCTTTTTGCCTTTTTTCTTTTGCATAGTCGTTAAGACAATGCGAGAACCAGGAGTACATATCACATATTGCTGTCTACTGAATTACAAATCAGTAACATTAATTTACCAGCTACTGCAAAGATGCCATTTGTTCGGTCGCTGCACCCCCACACGGTAATCTTTCGTGAAGGCGAGTACTAGTGGGTTTTATTCCTCTAACTCCTTAAGAATAGGTTTGCCCTCCGTTACACTGGCATCTATACCAGTGGTTTTGTTCCCTCCATCCCCTAGGGTTCGGTTTAACTTTCGATAAGTTGCCATCATTACCGGCCACAGGTAAAACAGCGTTGCCTTTAGTGTACAAGACATCAATGCCGTCCGTTGAATCACTACACCTCCACCCCCACGGGAGTCTTTCGCAAAAGGCAACTATTAGCGATTTTCTTCCCCAAAACCTCGTTAGCTTAAGGTTAGCTTTCGGTGCGTGGCCATCCACAGCTTCCTGGTGTTCTCTGTCGGTGCTTTTGCAGCTCGATTGGAATGCCCTTCTTTCTTCCTGGGGTTCGGTTCCGCTTTCGATTACTTGCCATCCGACCTGACGTCCGGTTCGATAGCTTGGCTTCACCGTCAGTCGATGGGGATTATCGGCGTTGCTTGCATGTAATCGTTCAGTTGCCGTATCTGGTATCCTGTTTCAGCTTCGTTTACCATGTCGCTCTCAGCGACCGCTTTTTCCCTGCCACAACAATCGCGGCCACCTTCACCTCGCGTACGGACAAGCGATATTAATTAGAGTTTAAAAAACATCAACAATCCGTTTAAGTAACCTTTCGGTCTAGACGGAATCATAATCTGTATTGGGCTTCGCCTCGATGGCGTATGTATGACGGCCTGTTTCAGGGTCCACAAAACTCCTGGAGTGGTTGGCAGTGTAATTCTAGTACTCCTCTGCAGGTAGGGTACTGTATGCCTTGCATTTATCAGTCATTATTACGCAGTCAGGGGCTTGGATTGTTAGTAGGAGCTCTTTTTCCTGACAGTAGATAACACGGGCATTTCAATTGATCTCCTGATGCTGTCCACTCAGGGATACATCAACTTGTGTACGCCTCCTTTTAGCATTTGGAGGCCCCTCCGTAGTATTTCCAGAATATAAAAACATACCTTTTCTACACTAATATTGCCCATTGGCGTGGTTATTCTAACGAAACAATAAAAAAATTACTTCAGTGGTAATTGCTTCCGTTCTTTTCACTGACATGTTAACTATACGGACATTAGGTGGAGGTTTAACAGTTCATTTGCTTTAATTTACCTTCATTGGGCGATTCGTTCACGTACATTTTCTTCGCCGTACTGCTGCATTGCGTCGTGCGGTTGGCTCACCGTTTGCGCTTTGTTCCTATGGGGTTTGTCGCACCATCTGTCCTTGGATTTTCATTGGCTATTCCAATGCCCCGATCCCTGACCTTAGCGTCATTATTGTATGCGTGTTATATTCGGTTTATTTTGATTCTACGGTGTTAAATATCATCTTTTTTAACGCTTCGGTTTACTTGCAGGTTCCTAAACGGAACTACTCTAGTTTATTCGAGTTTCTTATCACTCTTCACAAAAAAGCCCTTTTCGCCTGCCCGCCTTCTCATCCATTTGTCCCACCGGTGTAACCCCTCCCTCCATCGGTCCCGTAAGACACGTTGACCTATATTGGGTTTTTTGGAATGGGTCTCATATTGCGTCGTTGCCGCTTCTAGACGAATCCTTGCAGAATCACCAAAATTATGTGAAAGGCACACGAAGTGGACAGTAGGCGACTCATCATTTCATTCTCAGATTTGATGGCGCATTGTGGGAGCATTTTCGACTGATCGAAGTATGTAGGATATTTGAACTGTGGCAGAATTTTTTCAGTGTAAAGAACCTGTCATTTGAGGGATTTAACGGCTCCACCCACCGAGTTCCTTTAAGTCACCTGAGCATTGCCTTGTCTGGGCTGATGGCAATTATCGAGTCTGTCCTATTACGTCATAGGCGTATTGTGTCCTACACAATCGGAAGTTTAGTATTATCGTATAAAATACATGTTAAATGCACAAGTCATGGGGAAATTTGAATACGTCAACTTTTCAAATCAAAAATCTGTATAAAGGAAGAGCAATGAAAAACGAACCCTCTCAAGTGAGCTACATTTATATCTTCATCAAGCATTTGTGTCAGTCTGTCCGAAAACCCAGTCGTTATTATGAGGTTGCCAAGTGAGGTATGAAGATGGACATGCCTAGGCGCGAGTGCAATCGAACTTATTCCTTTTGGTAGCAATGTCTTTTGCCATATAAAAGGAGGGTCTACAACTGCGTATCTCAAAAGCCGAAGAGTTATTTTGAGTCAAAGTTTGTAGGAATATCTTATGCTACCGCCCCCCCCCTCCCCTTAATGTGAGTGGGTTTGCGCTGACTTCCAGACAAACTGGAGTTACGGTGAGAGTTATGGTTAACAAAGGTTTAGGGTTAGTGCTACAGGTAGTGTACTGGTTAATGTTAGGATATACCTAAGGTTTGTATTACGTTATCTATTAAGGCAAAGACATGCGTACAGGTAACCTCCCTCTAATTCGGCGCACGGCCACTTGTATTATAGGGGGAGGGGTACTCCTATTCACAGCACAAACTACATCAGTATCAGTCAGCATCAGTATCAGTGTATTTCAGGGAAAGCAGGTGTGTACCTTTGAAATTCCTATTGGTTACATGCAGAAGATGTATATGGAGAAAATGGAAAGGAAGTAACATGAACGAAATATAAGGGGAATAGCAATAATGTACAGATGAACAGAGAATGACATGCGTTAACAGAATTTAGAGGCACAAGGACTCGGTTTGTTGATTAAATGAAGCAGACAGTTGAAGGACACTCAAGATACAGGAATAAAAGTAAAAAAATTTAGTCCGCAGGCATCGTGGTGAATCGAGCAGCGGTGTGCGCGCGGTTCAAAATTAATAGATTACATAAACATATGCTACTTGAATGTTCGTAGTAGCATCGTCATAACTTTAAGTTGTCAACGTCCGCCATCAAGGTGGCCGAAGTCCGGCGTTATTGGGGTGCGTGCTCCAATGGTGATCTAGCCTCCGTTTAAAAGTTTCTACAGATCCCGACATAACCACATCCTCAGGCAAACCATTCCAAACTGCAACCACTCTGTTGGAGAAGAGAAACTTTCGTGTGTCTAACCGGGCACCAGTCACACGTAGTTTGAGTGGATGGCCTCTCAGGTTAGTCGTAGTCGCCAACTCGAAGAAGTCTCCTGATGCGAGGCAGCAGCCCTAATTGCGAACGATGCGGAAAGTTTGTATCAGGTTCTCACGTAGCTGTCTGTAACTCAAAGAAAGAGGTCAAGATTAGCTCATCGTGTTTCGTAGGGTAGTGACCACTGCCTAGATACAACTTTCGTTGTTCGCCGTTGAACTTTTTCGAGTATGCCGAGGTCTTTAGTGATTCAGGGTATCCATGCCTGGATAGCAAACTCCAGATGCGATCGCACAAAATTCGAAGGACCTTGGCGAAGCAGTCTTCATAAAAGGAGGAGAACGCCCGTTTGACGAGGTATAGAATGGACATTGCCGACTTGGCCACCTTTGAACATTGCAGCGAAGGCTTAAGCGAGGTTGTGATCCATACGCCCAAGTTCTTCTGGGCGTCGAATTCTTGCAGTGGTTTGCCAGTCAGACGGTAGACCGTGCGGTTAGGAGAACTGGTTGCGCCGACCCGTAGGAAGTTACACTTGTTTACGTTGAACGGTAGAAGCCAGTCTCTCTACCATTACTCGAAGTGGTCCAGATTTGTCTGCAATCGCGCCTCATCAACTTCGCTTCGTATGGTACTCCAGATCCTTATGTCATCGGCAAACATTGCGACATCGCAATTCAGTTCGTTTGCGCAGTCATTGACGTATACGAAGAACAGCGTAGGGCCAAGAACATAGCTTTGGGG
Source organism: Spirometra erinaceieuropaei (assembly GCA_902702965.1). Lineage (NCBI taxonomy): Eukaryota > Metazoa > Platyhelminthes > Cestoda > Diphyllobothriidea > Diphyllobothriidae > Spirometra > Spirometra erinaceieuropaei. Next base: position 195,495 of record CACRXP010000117.1, read on the forward strand.
AACTCCACTCCTAACGGTAACCTCGGCAGATTGGCATGAAAGAATCTTCATTGTGCTCTCTTGACAAAAAACGGTCATCAGAAAGACCCTCCAAAAAGTTACTGCATTCACCGTGAAGGAGCGGATTTGTGTTTTCAAACCGTGGCAGGTTTGTCTACAAAGAGCAGACATGCGGGATTAAACTCCAGTATTTAAAACGTCAAAAAAGGGATCGAGGCATATTATGATACCCATGCAGCCACTGAATATGGCAATGTTGACAGGCGCGCCTATTACATTGCTGCCGGCCAGGCCTTTACCTAAACTTTCGTCAGTGTGGGAAAGCGATTTGAAAAGTAACCAATGAACCAGAGTGACATTGGAGAGGGTTTTGGTTGTCTGCGTACGCCTGAACGAAGGGATGGAGATAGAATGTGCCTGTCAAGAGGGGTCGGAGAGCGGGACAAGCGTTCGCGCAAGAGTCGTCAGTTAAACCCGTAACTGTACTTTGCAAAACGTGTCAGTTGTGTCAGAGATATACATTCATTAGCAAATTCACTTCGGAGTTTAAAGTAACGACGTGGAGTCCGGTGGCATCATGCAACGGCAAGATTATGACAGTACTGGTCGGAAGGAGCCAGCTGTACAAATGAACTGTGCCGGAAACGCGGTGCTGCTAATGCTTGAAAGAAGGAGACGAGAATTCACAAAAGATCACAACCTTTCAACAGAAGAGTACGGATGCAAGTGGAAAAGACCAAGTATCCCAGAAACTCAATGGATAGGACTGCGAACGCACACTTGGAGGGGTTTATAACAACACCAGGTTGCTGAAGGCGGTCAAAGACCTTTGTAAGGGGCTTCATGTGTTTTTCGACTATGAAGCTGACTACCATGGTCGTAAATAAAGGTGTTGAAAAGGGTAACTGCGAAGCACTCTGTCTACGAACGTCTCGAAGATATGGGAGCGTGTGATGGATCCAAATACGCCAAGGGGCTTATGACGGCTGTATTCGAAACGACCTCCAGGGCGATTAGAATTCGATGAAAATCCTGGACTAGGTTTGTTTTCAAAAAAACAGACTTGCCGAATAGGGTATCGTCAAAATCTTTTAGATGCGGGATAGAGTAGCGGTCCGGGATGGTGGTGTTGTCCAGGGTCCTGTAGTTACTGAAGGGCACCAGTCACCAGTAAAGGCCTTGGGAACTTTGTGCAGGATGGGATGCAGGGCCCTTCAGATTGAGCGATGATGGCCGTCCAAAGCAAGTATTCAAGGCCTGCCTTGGTGATAGCAAAAAGGGCAGGCACCAGACAACCAGGTCGAGAAAACACAGGAATACCCCTGGCGCGGATATGATGAAAAAATCGTGTGATGGGGATGCGGAGATAATTTTGGGACGAGTGAGGTCGTGGGTTGCGAAGTGGACGTTGGTTTTGGTGGTTTGGTCATGTTGACCATCCTTGTGGCAGTCAATCAGAATATCAAAGGCGACAAGGAAATCGGCGCCGACCATAACCCAGAGAACGTCAGCGACGACAAACCCGATGCTCAGGGCGACTAAGCAGATACTGTCGGTGGGAATGGGTGAGGTGTTAACGGTCTCACGGAACAAGCCGATGTTAGGCGTCGACGTCGGTTACTGTGAGAGGCATGATACTCAGTTGAGCAGTGCTATCAAACAGGAAACACCAGGATAAGTGCTGTCAGGAAGAGTAGTCGCACTGAAGTTCGATCGGGCCGATCTCATCTGATTCCCTTGGCTGACGATGAATGAGCAGAGGCGGATGCAGCAAAGGGCTCTGGCACCAAAGATGGTGTGATACCAGAAAATGGCTGCTTTGTTGAAACGAAATGGAGGCCACTGTCGTCTAAGAGGGCAACTCCGGACTCTGTATACATCAAAACCTTCATTCTGGTAACTTTTGTCTTCTCCTTCAAACATGGGATGTGACTTAGTAATTGTACCTCAAAGAATATACACATTCGCACTGCTGTGTAGCTACAAGATATATAGCGTGGAATCCCTCGATGTTCAGCGTGGAGACCAAACCTCTTTATCTTGTTTATTGATGGTTTTGTACAAGAGTTGGACTGCGATTGTGTCACGTTTGTGGATTGTATCAAAAATGCAAAATCATTTGCAGAGCCGCCGACGGGATATGCTTGCAAGAAAGTCCATGTTGACTAGAAGGTGGCCTTCCGTAATCAATCAGATCAGATCAGATCAGATTTATTAAGGAAAAGGTAGGCGAGCGCCTTTGAACTCCCTTTTGGTTACAATAACGTCATAAAAAAACAACGTGTAAGGCAAGTGTGAAAAAAAGTAGGTAAGTAATTACATACAAAAAGCATTGTTCACTTGTATGAATTTGTCCGTGAATGCCTTCTATGTCAAAATTGTACAATATCCAGTACGGTACTGAATGGACCAAGTAATATCAAAGCAGGCGCATATGTGGCGGTCAGGAGATAGCGAAAATCGTAAAACATAATGCTACTGAAATATAGAGAGTAGCATGCTTTGTAACATAAAACGTTGGATGGGGCGGGCGGCAAAGGGGGGAATTCGTTAGTTTCTGATGCTGTGGAGGTACATATCCCTGTACTGGCCAAGCTTTCTCTTAACTGAGTCCACAGATGAGGACATGACGACGTCCACAGGCAGGGAGTTCCATGCCTTTACCCCTCTGTGGCTGAAGAAGGACCTCCTTGCGTCCAGTTTCGCCCCGTCACACGTAGTTTCCGAGGATGTCCTCTCAAGCTAGTAGTGGTGGTTAGCTAAATGAAATCGCCGGATGCAAGACAGCAATCCTGACCCTGTAGCATTCGAAACGTTTGAATTAAGTTGCCACGGATTTGTCTGTAGTCCAGGGGAAAGAGGTTAAGATTTGACAGTCTATTTTCGTAAGGTAGGATTTGATGACCTCTGACAAGCTTGGTTGCCCGTCGTTGGACATTTTCGAGGGTGGTACGATCCTTAACAGTCCAGGAACTCCTGGCCTGAATGGCAAATTTTAACTGTGGGCGCACAAACATCCCGAAGACCTTGCGAGAGCACTCTTCGTCGAACTGGGCAAATGCCCGCTTAATGAGATATAAGCTGGACATTGCGGATTTCGCTGCTTTCAAGCAGTGGAATGATGGCTTTAGTGAAGATGTTATCCACACACCTAGATCCTTCTGAACCTCTACCAAGGGCGGCGGTGTGTGATTTAGATAGTACGTCTGCCGGTGCACAGAGCTGGTTCTGCCAATCCCCAGAATGTTGCATTTGGTAACATTAAATGGGAGGAGCCAGTGGCCTGACCATTGCTCGAGTGGGTCTAAGTTTGCCTGTAAATAAGCTTCATCGTCCTAGTTGCGGATGACGGTCCAAAGCTTTGTATCGTCAGCAAACATTGCAATGTTGCAGTCCAAACCATGGATACAGTCATCAATATAGATGAGGAAGAGGATAGGGCCAAGAACGGAGCCCTGAGTTAGTCCGCTCGTAACCGTCACTTCTGCCGATTGCTGGTCACCAAGACGAACAGTCTGAGAGCGACCGACCAAAAAAATTTCAATCCACTTCAAAAGCTTGCCTCTTACCCCTATGCGGCTGAGCTTGTATAGGAGACGTTGGTGTGGCACGCTGTCAATGGCCTTCTTGAAGTCTATGTAGGCCACATGCACAACTTTTCCTTCATCAATCGCTCGGGTCCACTGTTCAAGACAGTAGAGTAGATTGGTCAAGCAGGACCTCCCTCTGCGGAAACCATGCTGTGCATCGCACAGAAGATGATTTTGCTCTAAAAACCGCATCAGTTCGCGTTTGATAATTCGCTCCATTACTTTACAGCATATAGAGGTGAGGCTTACTGGGCGGTAGTTGTTTGCGGACGCGCGACTGCCATTTTTATGAATCGGTGAAATCCACGCAGTCTTTCACTCAGGAGGTAGTCTGCCTGCATCAAGAGAGGCTTGGATGAGGAGACTCAGAGGTTCTGCCATTTCTGTGGCTCATTCCTTCAACAACTTTGCCGGTATTTCGTCAGGACCGGGCGATGTCCCTTCTTTTAGCTTCAGTAATTCCTGTTGAACAATATGTTTTGTGAGAACCACTGAGTCAATTGTCGGGACACTGTCCACAATACAGTGATCAGTGGATACAGCGACTTCTCTCGTAAAAACCGACTGAAATAACCTGGACGGATGCTAAGCCTTTTCGTCGTCCTTGTAAAGTTCAAAGCCATCATCAGTTTTTAACAGAGGGATGGTATCCCTGTTGCGAGTACTTTGTCTTATGTAGTTGAAGAAAAGCTTTGGGTTTTCTCTAGCACAGTTTAAAAGGTTACCCTCGAAGTCTTGGCGGGCTTTGTAAACAAGGCACTTTACCCTATTCCGCTGAGCCTTGTACCTTTTCTTGATTCCGTTGTCTTGTCCCTAAGATTTGCTTTCCACAGCTTTTTCTTACGGCTTACTTCAACTTTTAGTGAACCCTTTAGCCATCGGGGCCTGCTGGTGATTATCTTTTTCGACATAGGGCAGTATCTGGTGATAACTTCATTCAGTACGGCCTTAAGTTTTAACCAGTCCTTGAGGACACACCCCGTAAATGCTGCTTTCCAGTTTCTACGACGCTTGTCGAGACGCATTTGGTTGAAGTCAGCACGCCATATGTTGCGTCTGATCACGATGCTTTGATCAGGTACAGATAAGTGAGAATACTCCCACTGTAGGACTACATGGTCGCTTTTTCCGAGAGGTGGTAGACAGTTTACAACATCAACGCTTTTCGGTGCCTTTATCAATACAAGGTCTAAGCAGTTAGCTAGTTGTCCTTCACGTAGTCTGGTTGGGGATAAGACGTGTTGTGTGAGATACGATCTCTGCACAGATTTCAGGAGGCGGCGATCAAAGTTAAATTCTGAGCCCCGGGCAGAAGTCAGATTCCAGCCGATATTCGTAGCATTATAGTCGCTCAGAATCATGACATTGAGTTGGATAGAAATCGCTTCTAATTCTTCTAGTAGACTACTGTCTGATTGCGGGTTGTTCCTCGGTGGACGATATACCGTCAGGATCTCGAGAGGTTGTGACCCGGGCGTTTTGACGGTGAGCCAAATTGTTTCAGTTGGTCGCGCGAGCTGTCCTTCTTTTTCTGACGCAAAAAGGCCATATTTGGCATACATGAGCACACCTCCACCTTGACGTCCCAACCTGCCCTTTCTGAACAAATGATATCCGGATAAGGTGACTTCGCGATCGTCTACGCTCGCGGACAGCCACGTTTCAGTTATGGATATTACATTGGGTAAGGTTTGGTTAACGCAGATCTTAAGCTCATTCAATTTAGATAGCAGATTTTGCGCATTGAAATACAAGCATTTTAGCTTTTTTGCCTTTGGTAAGCCGCCTTTGCCAATGGCGTCGGCTGTGGCGACATACGCACGGGCCGTGTCCATATGAACCGGGACGGTCGTTCGATTATGCAGTTGTTGTAGATAACCAGGCCTTGTTCGCTATTCATTTGTCGCATCTTAGCTCCTGAACTAACTGTCGGCGTTTTATCCGCTCCGGTGGTGTGTAATCCGGCTGAAAAAACTTCTTGGTGGGAATATTTTGACCTAAAAAGTCTTGAGAGCATGAGATCAACATGCTCTTTGCAACTCAAAACAATTTTAAGGGGCCTAGGATGCGGTGGAATAGCGGGTTCAATAGAGCGCTTTCGGAGTCTGAAGGCTTTTAACACTGAAATTTCTTCGTTGGGTTGAAGCCTTGTGTTTGGAATACTTTGGAACAAACCGAGATCAGCAAATACGCGTACTTTAGGTGTGTCTGCGTGAGGCTCCTGAAGTCCCTGTGTTACTAGGCGCTGTTCTCGGAGCGGCCGGTCTTGGTTCCGTGATATTGGTGACTTGGGAGTTCCTGGCGAACCATTCATGACGACATTCTGGTTGTCATCCACTCCAGCGATCTTTTCTGCAACTAATAGCATCGTGTTTGTGGCAATACTGCTCCTGTCTTTTATATCAATAAAGAGGATATTCGCATTGGCCGCGTCTGTGTCTACGCGGACACTGAAGGTTTCTGTCGATTGCTCAGACGAGCTCTGCTTTTCCACCCTAGGAAGTTGCTTTCTTCGAGTACTTCGAAGTCGTCCGATTTCTGTCTCTCCCTTTTTAGTCATAAGTCCCTTTTGATTTAACTGCTTCTTTTGATGTGACCTCAGTTGCATGTGAACGGTCTGCGTCTTATTATTAATTCCTTGCTTCTCCTCGGTCACATCGCGGGGGGCTGTGATCGTCTGCTTTCTGCTCTTCTGCGGCGGATTCATATCATGCCTTGTCATATTCTCCGCGATTTCCTCTGAGGTTTCCGTCCATGCGGTAGTCTTTTCTACGGCAATTCCTTTTACCTTCTTCTGTGGTGGAAATCTGATAGCTTCTACTCAGCCAGTGAGCTGGTCATTGTTCTTCAGCTGGGTAGTAATCAATGATGAGTGTGTACTGCCATTATCACTTCCCAACTTAGTTTGCGGTTTCGGAGTGTCGTTTGCCATCGCTCTTGGTGAGGGTGAGGCTGTGTGTTCATGCTTTCGTTTACCTCTTCTCTTAGCTCTCTGTTTATTTCTGCAGTCAGCGATCTCCTGAAACGGTGATCCCTCTACTAGTGTGTTGCTGTTAGTCAACTCTGTCAGTTTCGAAACTATCTGTTGACTGCTGCTGAATTCATCAATTGACCTGAATTTATCATACTTTAGTAACAATGCAATGAGATCTATAAGGAGGTTCAATTTGATGGTTTGGCATCTGGTAGAAAATCATGTGTATTCGTCGCGAATTTCCCGGGATAATTTCCGTTGCGGGCCACCTCCGTCCTGTTTTGAGCCACTTCTGGCGTACTGCATTCGTTAGATCCTCCCTGCCCGACGTGAATCGACGCTGGTCCGCATAGAGTTGCTATTGCACTATGTTCATGGCCAAATCCGACACATTCTCCAAACCATGGGGCTAATGCAATTAATATTCTTTGAGGTCACCCCATCGGTGCCGATGGCCGAGGGGTCTAGGCGTTCGCCTTGTGAGGCGAGGGTCGGGGGACTGATCTATCGTACACTTCTACATTTCCCATGTCTTTATGCGCCAAGGTCAAGGATACAACAACGGCCAAAAGGTTGGCAGCAGGAGACAGACACAATCAAAAGAAGGCCTAAGGCTTTCAGATGTCAGGGAAGCTTAAGGCAACGGAAATCTAAGCGAATGCTTCGAGACTTCAGACAACAGAAACCTAGTCGAATTTCACGGTAATGCAGTTAACAGAAATTTAAGCTAATGCTTTGAAGCAAAGGTACAGCTAATGTCTAAGTTTCGAAGTGAGACTCAGCCTTTGTAGAAGTTGGGCTAAGCGTTTCGTTTGCTGGAAGATTGGTCTTTTCAGGCTCGGATGCAGAACTAGTAGTGTCGAAGTCCACGTTCTGCGAAGGTGGTGTTGTAAATTGGTGACGATGCGAATATTGCTGTCTGTAATTCAATTGTCTAAAATCCGGTTGACTGCAGGAGCATCCAGAGTGCGGAAATCTTGAAGAATAATAACCCCTCAGAGGACGAAAATTTTAAACCAAATTCGAAACGCGCGCTCGTCGTCGAAAAGAAAGAAGCTTGTTGGAAACGCAGGCAGGCGTCTTTCATTGGAGCGCCTGAACACCATTATTACTGCGAACAATTTGCAAAAAATGCCTGAAAGGAACAACAGAAAAATTTTGCAACGTCCCAAACCTACCTAAGTCATCGCAAACGTAAAGGAGGCAATGAATATTGCAAACTACATTGCACGTCTATACAAAATTGAAAAGTTGTTGACAACATTTTCCAACAGAATGTGAACAAAGTCTGCGCAGATATGTGCAAAGGGGGGGGGTAAGAAGTTTGTGAATAGTAATAGACAATGGCTAAAAATGGCTGTAACGGGAAGTATTGTAAAAGGAACAAAAACTTCAGGGCCTGCATACAAAAGGTGGGTCAACTCATAAAATGTCAACGGAGATCCCGATGTGCGTTTGCGCTTAGAAAAGATTGATTAAAAAGGGATGTAAAACTGATCGTTTTGCAGCATAATTCTATAAAATTCAGTTACCCCAGGATGTCGACTTTCGAACAAACTTCTTTTTAGCTATATGCGAAATTCCTGCAAAATGACTATTAATTTAGCATGAATTTCTCCGTGGAATTTCGACGACCTTAAAAATACAATTATGTATTGTGGAAAACATGCATTAAAGTATTCATTCTTCGACTTATGCGATAAAAAATTACGTCTTTTTTCAATATTACACTCAAAAGAGGTGTATAATTTGGCTTTCAAAAACTTTTCCAATTCCCGCATAATTTTAAACCCGACACGCCGTTACAATTGCATTTAGTATTTCCAAACTGAAAGCAGTATATTTCCGCTGACGGAAAACCACACCTTTTTCAAAGGTATGAAAAGGAGACAGTATGAGGTTCATATAATTGGAGAGTGGATTTGAGCCACATTGCTAACTTTACAAAACACATTGGTAAATGCAGAGAAATGACGTTTTAGGATCAGCCATTTCACGGTCTTTAAAAATCTCATAAAAAGAAATTTTGTTTAAATCGAACTATACTCTTTCTCGAATAACAATTAAAAAAACGTAATTTTACACCGTGTGAGTAAGAGAATGAATATTTTATATACCTTTCTTCTGATATTCAACTAGATTTTTGAGGACATCGAAAATCGTCGAGAAAAATGCATGCTATGTGCATTACAAAAGACACGACTGCACTTCCAACATATTTTTACTCGAAAATTGGCGATGAACACGTCCACATTCTGCTTTCATAATTAGTTAATTATCGTGATACGTTCTCATTCACCGTTTTTACATCATGATGCGGGATGACTGTACGGGTAAAACTGCGAATTTTCCTGCAGGTGTGTCCCGTTGTTGCATTTTTGAATGAGAAGGCGGTTGCAGTTGTGGCCAGAGCATAGTTCCGCATTTAGATCGTTGGTATTTGCCCGAAGGCAGGCATGCAACGGACTGCTCAGCTGGAACAAAACAAACAGCCACCACACAGCAGGTCGATTAATCCATTGACAGTTCTGAGTGGGAACCTCACTATAGAAAGTCTCGCCAGGTGGCATTGAAGACGGCAGTTGCATGCGAACTTTTTAATTTAGACTGACGAGAAAAGAGAAGTTCTCAAGAACTAACGAGTTATATCTCACAAGCCCCTAGCCTTAAAGGCAGCAAGTAAAACTGAGCAGTGAATAATATAGAGGTTCTGAATGTTAAGAAATCTGACAACAGAGCGCGACAACAACGCATGCTCTGGTGGACGATGATGTCGCAGTTGGATGAATTAGACACGTAGGGAGAGGAAGTAGGCGGGACGGAGGAGTAGAGGGCAAGGGAGGAGAAGGGCAAAGCAGTGGGCAGGGTGAATAAGCAGGGGATAGGGGAAATGGAGGAACAGGGGTTAGGGGGTCAGCACATTTGTGTCCTTGTGAGAGGTCTGGCGACCCCTCTGCAACTGCAGCCTTGACCCAATCGACACTGACCACGTCCTTCTTGTCACCGTGAAGAATCCGGTAAGTCGTGGCGTTGTGCGTGAGCACGCTGAACGCTCTTTCGTATGCTGATTCCAGCGGCTGACGCACACGCTCACAACGGACAAACACATAAGTACAGTTGTCCAAGTCTTTTTCAACATAAGACTCAGTCAGTGAAGTTCGATGTGGAATCGGGGAAGGCGAGCTCATAAATTGCCGCAAACTGGGCGCAAATATGTCGGGAGTCTTACCAAAAGTGTACGCGGAAATGGGCAGGAGCTTTAGAATTAGGAGTATGTCCCATGTAATTCAATTCCGCGTAGACATTCCTGACAGACTTAAGTTAGATTTCGGAAGACGATGACGAGGATGAAAACCATTTTCTTTATCTTGGCATATTTTTGCCAAGTCGAGTTGTTTGTAAAAAGGACAACGGTAGGGTAAAGAGCCCAATTCATCTTTTCGTAGACTGCGGATTTGCCGGTTTCGGGACTCATAACCGAGGTGGTCCTACAACGGCTGGAGTCGCTGGTTTTCCGACACCACAGACCAAAATTCTGGGCTCGGTATGTTGATGACGTTTTCGTCGCCATCGAACGAAATCAGGTGCTGACATTCAAAGAACATCTCAACGCCGTCTTCCCGGACATTATATTTACAATGGAGGAGGAAGAAAATAACCAGCTGACCTTCCTTGATGTCCTTGTATGTCGCAATGATTGTGGTGGCCTAAAAACCAAAAGTGTTCAGGAAAGCGACAAATACGACGCAAATACTGAACTCCAGTAGCAACCACCTGATCAGTCACAAACGCAGTTGCGTAAGGCCGCTATACCGGCGCGTTGAGACGCACTGCAATTAAATGAAAAACAAGGTTGCTAAATTTCAATATCTTCGACGTTCAATGAGAGCCAATGGTTACCCGCGCAACTTTTCCAACCAGTGCATACGAAAAGGACACCAGAGACCAAATCCAACCGGCCCCAAATTTTGGCGGGCTCTGCCATACGTGAAGAACGTCTCGGAAGCCGTCAGTCGTCTTCTCACTCCACTTGGAGTTGGGGTTGCACACAGGCCGGAAGCAACCATTAGGCGCCACGTAATGAGGCCAAAAGACCCGCTGCCACGGCGGGAAACGTCTGAAGTTGTTTACCGGATCTGGTGTAGTTGCGGACAAGCGACTACGTAGGGAGAAACTGAAAGATTACTCCGTACGCGAATTTCCGAGCACGCAGCAGCAGTGAGGCGGGAGACGCTTACTCTCAGGTGGCGGCACACTCAACGGGACCCGGCCATATTTTCAAACTTCAAGAGGCCGAAATCCTCGCAAGCGGTGACAACCGCGTGAGCCGCGAGCCGCTCGAGTCATGGTTCTCAGGCCCGCAATCCATCAACAAGCGCAATGACCTCCCGGTACCATATTCCGTTCTGCGATTTTCCCTGGGCAGGAAAATCAGTCA
>CACRXP010000117.1:258754-271216 GCA_902702965.1 Spirometra erinaceieuropaei
TTTCACAACTCTACTTAATTAATCATTTTGAAATAGAAACGCGTTTCGGAATTTTGGTTGGCATTTCATGAGTTAGCGCACCTACTGTATATTTGCCGGTAAAAGGAAGATTTTGCCTAGAATTTCGACGTCGGGTCCCCCATGTCGTAGCCAGACGCAAACAGCGAGCAAATGTGCCAAAACTGTTAATATCGTAGGCGCCCTTAAAAACTGATTATTGTCGGACGTATACGCCAGTAAGCGGCGTCCCAGTGTGTCCGTGCGTTCTGACAGGCTCCCATCTCTTCCATTTCTCCTGTCAATACATGACTCATCTGCGTGCACTGCCTTGAGTTTCTACTGGAATTCCTTGAAAGGGCAGACACCGACAATGTGAGTTTTGCCACAAGCGAAAGCGTAATCCGTGCCAAGAGTCTGCATGCCTAATTGAGACAGGTGGTTTCGCATTCTTTTTGGACACTTTCGTCCGCGAAAGCATGCGAAGGCGGATTTTTCACTCGAACCACAATAAACGACTTCACATATATCACATATGATCCTATAGATAGCTTTTTCCGGACCCAAACATCTGGGTCCATGCTTAATGTGTGCGCGTTTAGTGCATATGGTATGCATGGATCTCTTATCTAGCTTGAATTTAGTGCTTCCATCAGTGTCATTCAACGAGTACAGACATATGTTTAATTGATGAAATGGTTTTCTAAGTATTTTGAACTATCTGGTTCCTTTAAGTTCGACTCTTGCTGTTCATTAAGACAATGTGCGAAATCCTAAGGGTAGCCATCCTGTGAAAACAATTCGTACAGGTAATTTAGTTTTATTCCATAGCTTTCTTCGTCAGAACAATGTTATTTGCATGCATGAGTCGAGAGGATAAGTCTTAAGAACACACATACCGACGACTTATTTCCATATACAGCTGAGGCATTCTAAAGAAGCGACTATTTGTTTGGATAAAAATGAAGTAGTCTCCAAGATCCCACGTGAGGCCTGCGATACAATGCATTGCAGTCGTACAGGAAAATCCGAATCTACACTTACTCACGGACATCAGTCTTCAGTGGAGATGCAAGATCGTTTTTCTGAAGTATTCATGCATGACCTGGACACGAGGCACACGATCGCTAGTGAAAAAAAACTCAAATTTTCGGTGCCTGGTGTTTCAAGAACGGCTGAGAGTTCCTCCAAACCAAGCACTCGAGGTGGCGTACAAAAGTCTTAAGAAGAAGTCGAACAGACAAGGGCCAGTCAAAACAGAATGACAGACAAGTCGACAGACCACTGGTGCAAACGCCATACAAGCATAGATTATTTTAGTGCAGGTAGAATGTTAAAACCTTCCGACACATTTGCTGTGCGCCTTCCCCGACAATTTACGCAGTAAATTTCTTTGACCAAAGGGCATATATAAAAAAGCGCCTGTCCCACAGAACGTGTAAGTACTTCATTTTCTCCTTCCTCCCACGGTGTTTTTGAACGCCTTTGAAGAGAACTCCGACAGAGTTGAGTTTATATCCAACAAAGTAATTGCTTCGAAAATGGAAGATTCGCATCGTACTAGCTGCCTTACGATAGACCGCTGTCCTTCCCTTCCCATCTTCCAGTTTTGTAACTTGTGCGTCAATGAAGGGCAACTGAATGTTGAATTCTTTCTTCATTGTAAACAGGATGTCGGGAAAGACTAAATTCACCAATGCATTGAAGACCTGCACGCCGCTCCTTTTGATTATGCTTAAAGTGTCCTCGACGTTTTTGGTCCGGAAACTTTGGAAGTAGAAACTGAAAGCCAGCTACTCGGGCCCCTACAAAACTGCCTCGTCATTTAGTCCAGACTAAAGCGGGCCCATCAACATCCCCTTCTTTTGCTCGAAGATCTGACCGTCGAATGCGAAAAGGATCTTAAAACGTAGATCTATGAGTCTGATGATATGCTCTTGTTTAGACCTTTGGACAGTCTAATTAGGCTTTTCGTGGAAACAGTCATGACAATGCAGGTGATTACCTTGATTAAGTTATCCGGTTTGCCATCAAAAGCATTTTTTGCATTCAAGCAATGTTGAATTAACTTTGACGGCAAGCAGTGCACACCGATCCTGCTCTAAAGCATGGCGGGTTTCGATTAGTTAACGTTTTGCGGTGTATGTAAAATACAATCCCGCAACCCAACAGCATTTGCGCAGGAGTGGTCACCAGTTCTCGAAAACAACATCAGTCAAAGCTATGCGCCCGAACCCGCGTTGCATTTCTTCCTCCTATATTCTAACCTACGTCCAGAATGAGCAGTTTCGTGGTAGAAATTTCAGTTATGTTGGTTTCTGAAGCAAAGATATACACTTAGAATCGGCAGCGACGCAGTATGCGACCGGAAAAGTACTGGGAAGCAGCCGACATATGTACTGAGATCAACAACCGGAAGTAAACAACACTACTTTTACAAAATGAGTAGTTCGTTACGTGTATTTTTGTGAGAGTGGGATCATTCTGTGTCCTTACCTAGGAACCCTTTTTGTAAAGATGGGCTATTGTTACTTTAGATGTGTTAGGACTGTCTGCCTTTGAATGACTGCTTTCAGATTGCCTATCCTTCAATGAATGATGGAGCATTATGGTTGGACAGGAAATATGTATGTACTCTTCGCATTACTTCTGGCTCTGCGCCAAACTTTGGACGGAGGGATTGGGGGTGGTACCTATTTCCGTACCCTCAGTTTGGCCCTAACACTAGCCTAACCCAAGCCTTCCTATCATTAACTCAAACCTGCCTATCCCTAGCGCTAGCACCTCCTGGAATTTAGCGTCTTTGATATGGAGGGTACTCATCCACGTGCCCTACCGGCATTATCACCGGAAGGAAATTCAATAGCGACTCACACCGTGCTTTCCACCTCCTGGAGTTAAGTGCCTTTGCTACGGAGGGTACTAATCTTTCTGTCCTACCAGCGATATTGGCGGAAGGAAAGTCAGTATCTACTCACACCGTGCTTCCCCTAATGCTTCGAATGTCATCTAGTATGATAATGGCTCCCCGTCGTCTGTCCAGGTTAGACGTATTCCATACTCGCTTGTCCCATACTTTTCCAACTATCGGCAACAAACAGACAGTTCGCTGGTCACATTCTCCCCTCGCTTCTCATTTGATGCAGACGAAGTATTCCTACCCGGCAGCGTGTTATTTACGTCATGACTGCGGCTTCATTTTCACTAATCAAAATTTGCAATCTACTGCTCTAGGACATTTTCACACATTTTAGAGATGTTCTGCTCAGGTGTAACTATGTAGCCCCGCCTGAAGTAAACAGAACCCATTCACCTCTGCTTCGGGCAGGTATTAATTGGGGTTTTTACATGTGGGGTCGGAGAACGCGCAGGCGACGAGATCGGCTATTTGTATGCAAATGAAAAGACATTGGGAATGCGCGGTTGTAATTTGAGTGGTCTAGAAACCCTAACCGCTAACCCTGACTCCAAACCCCAATCCCCCATCCCTAGCCCCTGAGCCTAACCCCTGATCATAGCTATTAGACCCTGACCCTAGCCTCTTACCTAACTCCTTAACAAAACCCCTTATCCTAACCCCTAACCCCAACACAAACATTATTGTGTCCATCAAGCATGGCAGCCTTTCGATTAGTTAACAACTTGTATAATACAACCACATATTACCCCTCTTCCTTTAAGACTCGACCACTTAATTTGGTCGGTGAAAAAACAGACTCGATTCATCAGCGGGGCCTCCGGCGTTCCCCATGTACTTTCTGGGATATACTGCAATTCTGAAACTTCCAATTCTAATCTTCTCAGGAAGCAATGCATTAAGGTCATTTAAAGTTGATCTTACGTAATAAATACTTTGATTAATTTTGATTTCCGTGCAATTCCAGACTACGTCAATGTCTTCACAAAGAACATTCAGCCCACTGCGCTGGTGAACTTTCATAAGAAGTACGACTTTAAAGTTGATTCCTTTGGAGAATCCTATGATTACTATTCAATTATGCAGTACACGTCAAATGCATATGCCAAATCAGGCGAGAATAAAACCAGAAGGGTTCTGGCGTGCCGTCCACGTCCACAACTTGGTGAACGAGTGTAGATCAGTGAGGGTGACATACGGCAGGTGAACAAGCTATACCAATGCCCTTGTGAGTTGCATTATTTACGTCGCATTTACTGCGATCTTTATAAGAAACCCACTGTCTATTCAAGTGGCTTTACTTAAGAAACAGGTTATTTCGATTGTCACTTTTATTATTTGCTTAGCCGGCGAACTATGCTTGTTGCTTTCCGATGTTTCGAATCAGTACTTTCAAGACGGCAGGACTTGGACAATAATTTTAGGGTGTGTGAATCGCATTTGTGTTGGAAGTATATAGGTGCAGGAGGGGATTTTGAGAGATGCAGCATAGTGTTTCCGTGCATTCTGTACTGTTTCGTTATTATATTTTGTTGCGTGTCTATGCATCACTCTGCATCCAAATTCGTCGGCACACGGCGCAGACTGAGGTAGCCGGCGCAATTTAAAATAGACTAATGAAGAGCAGTCACATTTTGAAGAATCCGGCTTGCATTCGCGATCGTCAAGAGTACGTGACATGTCTACAGCCCGTCAAGACGGTCCACACACAACCTGGTTCCCAATCAAAATATACTAAGTCAAATTGAATGCCATTGGGATTTCATACACGTACCTAGGAATGTTACGAAAACCGCTCTTAGAACAAACCACTTCATCCTGATTTTCACCTCCTGAAAAGGCCCGAGTTACCTTCAAATCGACGAGTGATGACGCATCCCGGTAGATTCAATCGCGTCAGATTCAACACTAGTGACCAAAGGGTCGACGTCTCGTCGTGACACTGGACGTTCCAGTGTCGGACTTCCATGCGCCAGACGACTGTCCTTGCCTGTCATCAGACCGTAAAAGTGATTTAGCGCTGTGGCTGACAAGGCGGCGCCGCTTGTGCGACGTCCGAGTTAATTCCCACTTCACGTACCATTCTGCACCTAAAAGACATGTGTCACACTAGAGTGAGAGCAGACATACGACGTTCCGCCCACCACAACGACCAAGATAAAAGAGTTCGCGTGTTTGCTTCAGAAGAACTGCAGAGGGTTACTAGGGGTTGTTGGGTATCTGTTGAAAACTAGGTTTATAGGTAGCCTTGTGGTGTGTCCTCATGTAAGAGGAGGCGTTGTGATGGGTCTAAACTGAAGCTTTTCATGGAGGTCCACAAGGTCTGAGAGATGAATGCAATGTCTGAATATCTTGAAACAGTGCGAGCAGGTGTGGCGTGTGTGCCGGATGTGCGTCGGGGCTACTCCTGCTGCTGCTGCTGCTGCTGGTGCTGCTGCTGCTGCTGCTGCTTCCAGGATCTGAGTACAATGGATTCGCAAGGGACCCGCCGGTTCGTTGCGCGAATCAAGTGCGCAGTGGCAGCAAGGACACTGTGGGGTAGCGTACACTGAACGGACGATGGTGGCGACGTTGGTTGTGATTGCATTACGACCATGCAACGGAAGAAGCGGAGTTTCTTCTTCGGAAATTGCAGGTCATCGGCCGAGCAAATCGGCAGAGAACCAAAATGGTGATTGAAGGTTAGTCCCCTAATTTCATGATCAGTCAAGTCAGTATCTTAAATGCGGCCTACCGTGTGTCTTGCACAATACCTTGATCAGTCCGCATATGACCAATGACAAAATCGTGAGGAGCCAGGTGAGTATACCTGCCGGTGCCCACGAAGAACTGACCAGGAACCAGATGGTGTTAACGTGACTGGTATGCGGCACATGGCCATTGGACGTGCCCAAAATGCCTACAGCAAGTTAAACATGCAGTCAAAGCTGATCAGTACATCGGACGATCAGGCGCGGGCCAACAGACACATTGACTGCTTCTGAGGAGAATGAATTGCTCACCGGATCGGGGGACTTTTCTGGCTGACGTTTCGAAGAGCTGGGGCTGCTCTCCATTGTCAAAGCGTCAAGTGAAAAAATCGATCAGCACTTTTTTGAATAGACTGCCGCATTAATTGGCCTTGGGCCGATCGATTTTTTTCCTTCTTTCGCTGTCTTGGCCTACTGGACGTCGCCTGTTGTTGGCCTCCTGTGTTACGTGTCGTCACCTCAATTGGGGTTGGTTGCGTTTGCGTTCCCCTTTTTGATAAAGTGGTCGACAGGCCGTGTTTGCTCGGCATTCTTAGGCTCCGTATGATTGTCTTGTCTTCGTCACGGTGTATGTAATGACGTAGGACTTTATAGGCTGAAGGAAGGTCTAGATGCCTGTTGACAGCTTCATCTAAAACAACGAAAATGTTGCATCTCCGGCGAGCTCTGAGTTGTAACAATGAAGTTGTGAAAACTTACCACCAATGATCGGGCAGGTCAGAGTTCATGCCTCGGACACAGTTGTTATGTGATTAAGTTGGGGTTACTGAGGAAGATACAGCCGGAAAGGAAAAACATATCGCCACTCTGATGAAAGAAATGAGGAAGGTTACATAAGTCCAGGAATATACCTCCGCATCCTCCTTTTCTGCGAGGAAACATGCTCGAATGAATAAATCATAATCAAATTCATTTTTGGTGGTCTGGAGTTCGAGCCGGAGTTCACTGTTAACTGAAAGTCAAGCAGTCTACCGCCCTAGCATTCAGCCAGGATCCCAAGGTCCCATCGACGGCTGGGACTATGCGATTCAAGTTGATTGATTGCTCTCAAAGATAACCAGAGTCAACTGTGTGCCCTAACCCCTGCGTCTTGCATTTGCGATCAACAATACGATTTAAATTAAATGGTGGACTAACGAATTGCCGACACATCCATTTTAACCAAAAATTGATATTTAGGTATCTGCTGATGGAACATATTCCCTGACGCCTTTTATATTCATAAGATGACGGCGCATCCACAGTGTCTCTGTGAGTACTTGGATGTCTTTGACGGTCCTTCGGGGTATACAGCGTCGCGGGTTACATTTCCCGCCAACCATTTGGTCCAGGAATAACACGATGACTGTGGGATTTGTTGTCAACAGGACAATTTTTCGAAGCCGATTTCCAAAAACGTAAGCGTTGGGGCTTTACACCAAACGCAAATGCTACCGTGCATGCGCTACACTGACAATGTCATCCTTTAACACGATCATTGATTGTATCTGTGCACGCAAGTGTTTACTCCATGCATGTGTATATTGAGTCATTATGTGCATAAGGTAGTAGGCCGTTTGCCATTCACACACGAATATCGTCTTCTTCAAAATAGATAGCCAGGAACAGTGCCTGCCGGAATTCACTCATTCAAAATTGAAGCTGCGACACTTTGCTGTCCAACTGACTTCGAAAACAAACGTCATTTGGGTCCACAAATCACCCTCTACATTGTTCGATTTATGCGCGCAGTGTACAGTAGATGTGCTAACTCATGAAATGTAAGTTAGAATTACGAAATGCGTTCTCGCTTCGAAAAGATAAATTAAATTGTGTTGTAAAACTAATCACGATGCAGCATAAATGCATAATGATCCAGTTAGCTAAGGGTGCCGGATTTCGAAGTAACTTATCATCGGCTGCATGCAAGATCTATATTTTGCAACTTAAAAAACTATTCTAATTCCCGAATAATTTTTAACCCGACCTGCTGTTACGCTTAAATCCGGGTTTCAAAACTACAAGCTGTATATTTTCCGTGTACGGAAAACCATGCATTTCTCTACGGTGTTAAGAGGAGAACATATGAGGTTCATAAAATTAAACAGTGGATTTGAACAAAATTTATAACTTTACAAGCCACACTCGTAAATGCAGATGCATGACGTTTCATGAACGGCCATTTAACGGTATAAAAAATCTCACAATTAGAAACTTTTTAAAACCTAATTATACTCTTCTTTTGAGTATGAAATTGGAAGAAAACGTGATTTTCTACCAAATAATTAAAAGAATGAATATTTTTATGCATGTTTTCCATGAAATATAATCGAATTTTCAAGGGCGTCGAAAATCAACGAGAAAATTGCATGCTACGTAAGTAGTCATTTTTTGCAAAATATAGATCTTGCATGCAGCCGAAGTTAAGTTCCTTCGAAAGCCGGCACCCTTAGGTAACTGGATCATTATACATTAATGCTGCATCATTATTAGTTTTACAACACTACTTAATGTATCTTTTCGAAACGAGAACGCATTTCGAAATTTTGGTTGACATTTCATGAGTTAGCACATCTACTGTATGTGAAAAAGTAGTTCTCTTACAAACTCTCATTTTTACTTGCACCAGAAGAAAGCGGCCAAATATGCGTCTACGTGCTGAGACATCAAAAAGCCCACATTTGGCCAGTTATACACTTATGCGTTCGGGGTTGCAATACTTCGAAGTGCATCCTTATTAGTTGCCACATTGCCAGTACCGAGGC
This sequence comes from Spirometra erinaceieuropaei, assembly GCA_902702965.1. Lineage (NCBI taxonomy): Eukaryota > Metazoa > Platyhelminthes > Cestoda > Diphyllobothriidea > Diphyllobothriidae > Spirometra > Spirometra erinaceieuropaei. The sequence goes on from CACRXP010000117.1 coordinate 267,163, forward strand.
TACTGGCTTGTTTCCCTTCAAACACTCAATGAATTATAGTTCTGTGCTAAGATGCTTAAGAGTGCTGCATTGAAAGCAATCACATCAGAACAGGTAACAAATTCTGTTAACGAAAGTGTCAGATGTGGTTACGCAGCCGCATCTGCAATACGGAACAGGTAATAATAGTGCTTTTTACAGGTGGGGATGGAGAGTTCACAGGCGACCAGGCCAAGTAATTGTGGTTGGGAAATAGTTGCCCCAACCCCTAACCGTAAACCCTAACAGTATTGTGTGTGTCAGGCGCGACTGCATAACCACATGTTGCCAACGAATACTTCCTGAAATCTACTCGTCGAGCAGTGCATAGTGAGTTCCTTAGTCTTTAGGTTTCTCAAATCCATTTTGCTCGATAGGCTTAATTCCCTGCTGATGCCAAAACACGACGCCCGGTTGCAAACAAATGCGCGTGTTAACACGCCCGAAGGCCACGAATGCCTGTGCTACGATGTGTACAAGCATTTTGTGGACAAAAAACATGTTACATGAGCTGTCTCTTCTTCGCAAAAACGTGATTCTCACTAATACACATCATGTTTCCACTTGCCGTGCTTATGGACGATTAGCGCAGCAGCAATTGTCACATTTGCCTAGGAGATATTCTGGTGGTTAGCGGTCCTCCATAACTAACGTTAACGTAATTTAGAAGTATCAACCGTCTCCCACCGTGTAGACTGACAGACAGCCGAGCGGGTTAGGCAACTTGCATTGGATGATCTAAACGACGCAGAAGTTTGATCGGAATCCAGAGCCGTTTCAGCGTCGCATGAGCTACCAACCAGCATGGATAGTTGGAGTTACAAATGCCCGATTTTTCAGACTGATTTGTTGTATTTTCTTGTATAAGCTTACTGTGGAGGAAACCTGAAAGGCGAACAAGGGGACTTTACCAGCCCTGGATATCCGAGTCAATATCCGACAGAATTCAAATTCGTTTGGAAGATCGGAGTTCCGGTCGAATTCTCCAACTGAAGGACCTTTTTTAACTCATGCAAAAGTGCAACGTCCAACTGGACACTCTGAGTCCACTTACTTCGGAATATGGTTCAGGTCACATTTAACGCCAGATGCCGTCTGTCAGTAGCAGAGAGTCTACACGAATGCTTACGTTGTTTACCTTGTTTACTGCTGTTTCGGAGAACGGTGACACTTTTATACTGGTTGTTGAAAATATTCAAATGTAAGGAATTTCCGTTAATCGAAACAACTCACTGTAATTAGTTATCAGTCAGTCATCCTCTGTCAAACCAGGTTCGAATTTCGTGAAGTGACAGGATGCACCGAGAAATCTCTCTCAGCTGTAAGATTACGTATCTGCGTAGGACTCACGCCTACTTTCAAGCATTCGAAAAAGAAAGGGTAAGTATTTCTGCCAACCTTAAATAATAAGCGCTACCTCATGTGTGTTTTCCATCCGTTATCATGTTACAATTGTGTAGATTTTAGTTTTCGATCTTTACGCAGGACAGTCTTGTCAGTAATTATGCGTCATTTTGAGTGGCGAGTTTGCTAAGCATTTAACTTGGTTGGGTTGAACGCACCCTGCCATTGAAAAATGCAAAACGTATGTAGGAATGCAGATATTGTCTGCGAAGTAGTACATTTCCGCATACTCTAGGCTCACAAATTCATTAAAACAGAGCATTTAGACGATACTTGCTATCCGGTGTGCTTTTATACTTATGCATCGCTGAGGTTAATAACATAAGTTTTATTTATTTGGCTTGCTCTAAACTACCAATATACAAACAGACGCTCTCTTACTATCTTTCGGTAGCATTTGAGGAAAACGTGCCTATATGCGTTATGATACCTGCGATAACCGTGTTGAGCCTTTTTGAATTTGAACGTAATTTGATGCTGGCAACACGCTCGCGTGTTTCCTGAACTCAAGACCTAGGTGCAATAAATCAAATGTTGACTGATTTCTTACCGTTGCTGTAGGATGGCCGGGAACAGTACACTTGAATTGGTAAGTTAGGTTAAGCTCAGTGTCAGGATTAAGGTCAGGACACGGAAATAGATTTTCGGCGAATCACAGTTCCCGAATAATTTTGAACCCGACTTGCTGTTACACTCGCATTCAGGGTTTAAAAACTACAAGCTGTATATTTTCCGTGTACGGAAAACCATGCATTTCTCTACAGTTTCCGAATAATTGTGAACCCGACTTGCTGTTACACTCGCATTCAGGGTTTCAAAACTACAAGCTGTATATTTTCCGTGTACGGAAAACCATGCAATTCTCTACGGTTTTAACAGGAGACGATATGAGGTTCATAAAATTAAGCAGTGGATTTGAGCAATATTGTTAACTTTACAAGTCACACTCGTAAATGCAGATACATGACGTTTCATGAACGGCCATTTAACGGTATTAAAAAATCTCACAATTAGAAACATTTTGAACACCGAATTATACTCTTCTTTTGAGTATGAAATTGGAAGAAGACGTGATTTTCTACCGAATAAGTAAAAGAATGAATATTTTTATATATGTTTTCTATGAAGCATAATTGAATTTTCAAGGGCATCGAAAATCAATGGGAAAATTACATACTATTCAAGTAGTTATTTTTGCAGAGTATAGATCTTGCATGTAGATGAAAATAAGTTCTTTCGAAAGCGGACACCCTGGGGTAACTGGATCATTATAGATTTATGCTGCATCATGATTAGTTTTACAACACCACTTAATTTATTTTTTCGAAACGAGAACGCATTTCGAAATTGTGGTTGATATTTCATGAGTTAGCACAACTACTTTAAACGCGGGTATGTAAAAATAGCATTGCTGACAAGGACAAAAGAGACTGGAATGGCCACTTCTGGCCCATTAGCCGTCGTTAGCCGACCATAACATAAAAGAAGAAGGTTTTTTTGGAAAATCAAGTTGTACTCGTGAATTTTCAAGTTACTTACACCAACCCGTCTTTCGACGAAGTGAATATTGGTGGGCGGGATAATCGTACCACAGCGCTGGGGGACATCGTGGTCACATTGGCAGAAAGGGGTAGTCAATGCCAACTGACGATGGCTAACAAGTCGGAGATGTCCATCGCAGTCCGCTTTGCACTGAGGGCTATAGTTTGGGTCCCAAAGCGTACCGGCACGTCCTTATAACGTAACCTATCCGGTTAACGTACTCATACCACAGATAATACCGCCGATCACAACCAAAAGGACAGGGGCCTCGTGAATGAATGGTTGATGGTTGAACCCAGTAACTTTTGATAATTAGGGATCTCGAGCTTAAACTCCGGTTCCTGCAAAACTTGGGTTGGTTAAGGCCAACTAACATTGACTGATAAGCGAGAAATATCCATGTCGGTCTGCCCGCAAGTGGTGTGGCTTGTGCCCCAGTACCCAACAAGACGTCATTTCCCAGTAATCACGAAGCGCGCATCCTTCTGTCCCGTATATGTGCATCTTCAATATGGGTGAACTATCGAGTTTCAGATGCGTCACCTTCTCCATCATGCAAAAAGCTAATGACAAAGGGCTGACCAGTCGCAGACAGCACTGTATTTACACAAACACTGCCTAAACTTCCTTACCATACTGGGCCTACTGACCTAGAGCATTGTAGTCTGGATACCAGCCTTGTATTAGTAACACAGTTGACGGATGAAGTATGGCGCACCAGCGTCACTCTGTTGCGGGAAACGAGGAGGCTTCCGAAATATCGGCACAAAGTATGTGGGGCCGTATCTCGCCGCGTCTTCTTGATCTTCTCCATGCACCGATGGCAGTTATAAAACGGGGGTTGGAATATCCCTACATGCTTGGACTTTGGCCCGCACTTCATAACGTTGAGCCTAACGTTCTACCATTAAACAATATGGAAGTTGTCGTGTCAGTTGCGTATCTATTTGCTTTAATAAATTTACCCAAGAAATGGTTCCTGCTACGTTCTTCTATTGAGGTAACAAAGGACGATCTAACTGAGCACTTATCACAATAAAGGCATCATAAAACCCTAAAAAAGAGGTTTCAGAACCATCAAACTGTTATT
>CACRXP010000117.1:272970-291746 GCA_902702965.1 Spirometra erinaceieuropaei
AAGATAGGCACGTCCCGTAATCCCCTAGGCGAGCATCCTTCTAAGCTACCATAAATAAACCCGGGGTTTAGCACATGCTAAATATTTAACCCGGATTACTCCACATTGAATTCAACAACTTCTTCTAAAGCAGCATGCCTGTTGTTCGCCAGGAATAAATTACTGCGGTTGCTTGAAAACACTTTTCTGAATTATGCGACGTCGTAAGTTATTCATACTCGGTCTCCCGGCAGCTAAGATAGACAGCTAGACCCAGAGATTTAAAAATACGACGGCGTTCAAAATCCAATCAATTTTTTAACATCGATAGGCATGCCGGTAGCAAATATGTCTATTAACCTCACGGTGACGTCAGTTGTACCAGTCTATCGTGAATCCAGTTCTGTGAGCATTCAGACTGTCCCGTGTCATTTCCATGGGTCATAGACATTTCGATGACAGTTCCGTTCAGACTGCTAGAAAAGCCGGCATCCTAAATGCTCCTAGGCTATTTGATGTCAAACCCTGTTACAACGGCTTGTTACAACAGTGATGGGTTGAAGGACCCAAATTAACTGTCGGTAACCTGTGGATCGGCTAGATCACATTTGGTAGCCAGGCCCTGTATTACAGGTGTCTGGGGATTTGTTCACTGGGGCTTTATTGTGGGGCTACATAATCACACCTGACCCATTTGGCTTCCTTTTTACGTTTGAGTTTAAGATTAGGGTACCGGCCGATAGTGTCCGATTATCCAGTTAGGGTTATGCCCTTTAGGCTAAGCTTTTAGGGTTACGGTTAGGGTTTGAGTTTACGATTAGGTTTTACAGTTAGGGCTATGCCTAAGGGCTACGGTTACGTTTACCATTTCGGTTAGGGTTAGGGTTAAGGTTGCCGTTAGGGTTACCGGTCAACGTTTAAGGTTAATGCTAGGGTTAGGGTTAAGGTTAGAATTAGGGTTAAGGTCGCCGTCTCCTTCCCCATTCCTGGCTACCAACTGCGATCTAGCCTGTGGGATCTTATCGCACAGGCATGGTGGTAATTGGGGTTTTGCACTTGAGGCAGCACTTTGGTCAGGAAACTGACGGAAAGCAGCAGAACGCTGAAGGTGGTCGGTGGCAAAGACAATGCTTTCAAGCAAAATGATGAATGCATGTTAATACGGCATCCAGCAGGATATTCCATGACAGTTCATCTTAAAATTTACACGACCCTTGAAAAACTGAGCCTCGCAGACGTTTCTGTTATCCCTTAGTTCGTGTTCGGTTGATCTCTGATTTCTATCTATCCGTACTCGAATACAACTGCCATTAATCAGTACCTAACAAAATTTCGCGAGTACGTACATCGGCACGCGATCCACAGTCTGGGGTCCTTAATTCTACCGTTGCCCTTTTTACAAACAACTCGACTTGACAAAAATATACCAAGATAAAGAGACGTACTAACAGTTCTGCCGAAGAATGGACTTCAACAGACAAGTGAACAAGGAACGGTGCCAAGTTTCTACGCAAGCATGCAACATTTTGAGACATAAAGACGGATTGAGATGTCAATCTTTCTCTGAAGCCACTGGTGTAGGCTGGGAATGTCTACCCCATGCGACAGAAGAACTGTGAATTTCTTCACTGGTTCGTGGCTTACGAATCATTCGACGATTATAGGCTGGGAAAATTTACGCATAATTATATTTCATGATACACCTTGCCCGTTCTAAAACCCCTGCCCATTTCCGCGGACACATAAAATGAAAAGGTAGCACGTCACTTTCGCCTTCAATGCCACAGGACGGGCATTTTCTAGAGTGAGGTTCTCCCTTAAAAACTCCCACTGGATAAATCGACCTGCTGTGTGGTGGCCGTTCATTGTACTCCAACTGAACAGTCCGTTGCATGCCTGCCTTCGGGCACATAACACAGAACTAATTGCGGAACTATACTCTGGTCACAACTGCAACCACGTTCTCATTCAAAAATTTAGCAACAGAATACAGCTGCATGAAAATTCTCAGTCTTGCTCGTACAGTCCTCGCGCATCATGATGTAAAACGGTGAATGAGGAAGTATCACGGTAATTAAGTTTTTGCAAAAGCAGAATGAGGAAGTGTTTATCGTCAGTTTTAAAGACAACATTTGTTGCAAAACCCCCTGTATGTCTTTTTAATGCAGCTGTGATTGAAAATCAGTATACGCTTCCGTCAACATCATCCATGGTTTTTGCTCTATCGACGTAAAAGGAAGAAATGGTCAGATGTGGTCATGTAGCTCCACCTAAGTAAACAAACCCCAGTCGCCTGTAATGCGGGACCGGTGGAAATAGGAATTTTTACTGGTGGGGCCGGGGAACGCACATGCGACGGTGTCAAGTAGTTGTATGCAAACGAAAAGCTATTGTTAATGTGCGGTTGTACTTTGAGTGGTTGAGGAATTGTTTTCCTAACCCCCAAAAATAAACCTTAAGCCTTTCCCCTCAAAATAACCCCTAACCCCAGCTCGAACAGTATTGCGTCCATTGGGGCTACATGACCTTATCTCACTGTGTCTCCGCGGATCCTTGGGTAGTTCCGGATAGAGGTTAGGGTTAGGGCAATAATTTCTCAAGCATGCAAATTACAACCGCGCATTCCCAATAACTTTTTTGTGTACAGCTACTTGCCCTCGTCCCCCATGCGTTCGCCAGCGCCACCTGTTAAAACCCTTTTTACCACCGATCCCGTACTAGAGGTGACTGGATTTTGTTTACTTCAGGTGGGACTGCATAACCAGATCTGACAGTGGACACTAATGCGCCTTAGGAAACCCCTCAGAACAGGTTCAATGTAAATCACGGTCCTGCATGGGATTCGCTGCATGAGCTGGTCCTTGGTCTTACAACAAGAATTTCGGAAATTCGCATGCAGCTGAACATTGACGTTATGAAGCATTTTAATAGGCAAAGGCTGTGGCCCATACGTCGTCGTATCAGCCCTTTGTTGCTGTTGAGCAAACCGAACCCTGTGGACGACTTCATGGATGACTATGTCTCAACACCGAAGGAACTCCTGACTGCTGCTCTGCCCACTTCACATATTATCTGCGACACACCTAGCCGGTCCTAGTTCAGGCAAGTGCAAACCAATAATGATTATTATGGATCCGACAGATATGTTGTTAATTACTATCACGGCCTACAACATTGGCTTCAGAGAGAAAGAGATCTCAACCCTTCTTTCCGTCTCGGAATGTCGCTTACATTCGTGAGAAATTGGCACAGTTTCTTGTTCCCTTGGGCTCTGACGTCTATTCTTCCAGAGAACTGTTATTCTGCTTCTTTGTCTTTACATATTTTGTCAAGTCGTGTTGTTTGAAAAAGGGCACTGGTAGAGTAAAGGACTCCATTTAGCTCTCGGGAGACCATGGGTTGCGTGCTGATGTCTGTACTCGCGAATTCGCTCTAGGTACTTATGACTGGCAACTGTGCACGAGATTGACGAAATAAAAATCGCAGATCAACCGAACATGAGCTGGGAAATAAAAGAGACGTCAGCGATTAGACGGGTCCAGGTTTCCGATGGTGAGGCACACGTCCAAGTTGGGATGTCATGGTATATCCAGCTGGATGCAGTATTTGCACGCATTCATCATTTTACTCGAAAGCATCGTCTTTGCCACCCACCGCCTTCTGCGTTTTCCTCCATTCCACTAACTTACTCTCCAGCATGCTAACGCAAGCGAAAAACGTCCATTACCACCATACCCGTACGACACGAATGATAGCTTGCCGACAGTTAATTTCGGCTCTTCAACCCATCATTGCCCTAACAAGCCGTTTTAACAGGGTTTGAAATCAAATCAATCAGGATTATTTGGGATGCTATCTTTTTTCAATGGAGCCTGAACCGACCTGTCAACGAAATATATATGACACGTTGAAATTCGACGATACAGTTTAAACGCTCGCACAATTGGATTCGTGATAGATTGGTGTACCCGACTTCCCCGCTAGGTAAAAAGCGATAGTTGCCGCTCGCACGTTCAACACTTATGATCAAATTATTGAATTTTGAACACCGTCCTATTTCAAAATATACCCCAGTCGAGTTCACAGTCTTCACTGTCTGGAGGCTTGCATGTATAACTGACGACGTCCCATAAATGTGATAAAGGCCTCCAAGTAACCGTAACATTGCCTAGTAACATTCTCACTTGTGTCTTTTATTCTATACAAGACACCAGAGTAGTATTCAGACCGACTAAGAAATTCCGGCTAATAAACGACCATTCATAGTTCTCCATGATAAGTTTCCGATTTATCACACGGCATGAATTGTTCCTTAAACCATTTGGCAAAATAAGACAAACACCAAAATTTAACCACCGTCTGACCCAGGCCAACGACTTAGGCAGAAAACATTTAATGAATATGTTTTAATTTTCAACCGCACCAATTTTAAATGAAATTTCCGAAAAAACCTACACCGCTTATTAAAATATATGGCGCCTTGCACGTATGCAGATTTCCAGTTCAAAATATCCGATGATACCTTCAGGCAATGGCTTCTAGAAAAACAGAAGGATAAGGCCGTACTTATGCGATGCTGACACGATAAGCAGTAGTTACATGGCAATGATTACGATTTTGGAATTTAAACAAGTAATTCAAAATAAAATGCACATTTCTTTTGTCCTCGATGATGTCGTGCACAATTTAAGATGAGTGCTTTTAACCCAGTTAATTGATTCGATAATTCTTACATAACACTCTTATGAGGCATTAAATAATTGCGATTTCATGGTCCTGAAATCTCCGTTTTCAGGGTTTTAATGCCCCTATTGTGACGGATGTGAAGATACAACCTCTTCGACTACTTTGATCGAATAACGTTGTAAGAAACGTTATTTCTGATAATTCGTTAAGAACAGAATATTCGCGACTGACACGACAACGTGCATATTGCTTCGGGTAGAGCATTAGATCCAATGTGGAGTAATTCGGGTTAAAATTCCAGCATACACACACTCGGGGTGTAGGATAGGAGGACGAGCAACGCAAGTCATCGAGACTCCATCCAGAGCACTTGCGAGCAGATGCATTGTTCAACGCATAAAAAATGGACATTTATCACATATCAGCCATCGCTAGTTGGCCTTATTTATTCCGTAGTTTTCAGGACCGGGTTTAGTAGAACCAGCTTGGAATTTCATTAGTTCAATTCAATTATCCGACTGGCTTTCTCTTATTATATATAATATATATTCAAAGATAGGCATCCCAGAAAATTTTTTAGGAATAAACCAGCCTCTCTTGGAATAAAATAACCTTATTACATGCAATTTTTAAGTTGTAACCTATTTTGTTATCAGACGAATGGCCAACATGGAAAATCAGTTAAACTCAGACAGTGCGCTTCGCTGAATTTCCTCCCAAAATAGAACCCTTACACAAGTAGAAACCTTAGGCAACACGTGCACATATTGCGAACTCGAGATTTCATTTCTGCTGTTAGTATTTGGGGTAATCAGACGAACAACAGCAATAGTAATCTGGTATATAAACCTGTCCATTTCCTCTCAGATGTCACAGTTGAAGTGGAGCCATAAAGCATCCTACGCACTAACAAAGAACACAATGACAACGATGCCGTTGAAGCGTGAAGCCAAAATTACTACATTGGACAGCCATTCCGGCAGAAATGTCCGGCGATTAGGCAGCGAAATTACCCCGTTTCGAGCCTTCAGTCAATAATTAACGTGGTTGCAGTACGGATCAGGTTCCTCCCGCGGCGACTTTGTGTTCCAATCCGCATTACAAATCCGGCCTTCAATTATCCAAGGGGAGTCTTGTATCCCTTTTTTAATCCGCGTTCTTTCGCTCAGGGATATCTAAAGGCTTTAGGTTTATGTCGCATTTCTGTTAATTATTCTGACCCCCTTCTGTCCTAACAGTTGGCCAGCAGGCGGGGTTGAGGTTAAGCATGAAAACGACCTGAAACCACAGGAAGTGAGTTGCACAGGGGCTCGTGTATGCAAATATCCTCAAGTTTACACCCTAGACTTTAAGATGTTAATGGCGCGATTAGGGACATTAATTTGCAAGTTGGTTTGCGGTACGATGGCACGAATGGTGAAGAGAGTGTTTTTAAAGACTATCCCGGTCTGAAGTTCGTTTTTTCCGTCAAGATTTGCCGAGCTTTTAAGTCTCTTGCGATAGATCAACCACCAGCGAGATAAGAATAGTCTTTATCAGAATACTTCTGGCAGAGGATTGACTGTCATGACATTTCCATGAATGGAATTAAGATGGCTTGCTCCACGACCTAAATTTAACGGTTGGACACGGGTATAGTTATTTTTCCACGCTGGACAAGGGTACGGGTACCTTACTCTGGCGAGCACTAGTGTTGAGCGGAAGAGCTGGACATCTATTAACTTTGTGGTAGTACAAGTTCTGATTTACCCTACTAACACTTATTGAAAGGTGATGCTATTTTTACCATTAAATAACATAATAAACGGATTCATTGTCCTTTTCCAGATATTGCCAAAAGATATTGCATTGTCTTACTTTGACTCCGATGACTACCCTAAAACCCTCTGATCACCCTCACACAGCATTGCCCGGGAGGTGCTTTTATTTCTTTCTCCGGCAGACACCAATACGTAAGCCATTTATTTTTCTTAGCCCATTTTCTCTTCGAAGAAAGCACCCCTACGCCATAATCCATACCTTTGGCGTGTTTCGCTGGAATTTCAGAGGGCGTCCCACGGGGTCGTGACCGACGCGAACGTGTTGCATGCACCGAAACATTTTCAAGCCCCAAAAACGGCTCAAACACCATCATCGTTGGTCTCGTAGCGGATATAAATACATTGACGTTAAATGTTATTGAGAGATGTTAAGGGAACGTTTTTTCATAAATTAGAGGTGCAGAGCAAGCAAAAGGAATAAAACTTGTGTCAGTGGCCTCAACGATGAGTAATTTTGAAGTGTTCTGCACAGCATGTATAGCAAAAATGTACTGCATAAAGTGGTTTTCGAAACCAATGTATTTGGAAATGCATTGATTTGAAGGCCGTGTTATAAATTATTTTCGCCTTCTTCAACGGCAGACTGCATTCAACCCAATCAAGTAAGGCGATCAGCAAACCGGCCGCTTTAACTGGCGCATGATGAATGTTACGACGCGTACGCGCAAAATCTGAAAACTGGTAATTCCACATAACGGTTACGTGATAACGGTGGAAATCACACATAAATTAGCACTTACCCGTCTTAAAATTGGCTGCAAATCCATATATTTGGCGACTACGATCTGAGATGAAACGCACTGTCATCGTGTTGTTCGTGGAATTTATGGGTGCTGGTGAGTCAGATCCGCAGAACTTGCCCAGCAAGGGTGAGAACTCCGATGGACCATCGAATACTTCAATGTAATCATTCGCGCAGCCCCACTCCCACACAAGCTGGGGGATACAAAATTCAGAAATTAAAATTTACTGTCACAAGTCTAGATACCTTCTGAATTGGTTCATATATGTATTGTGTAACCCAGACATACATGTCAAAGGTTTATTCCCAGTGTTTGGAAGTCAATACCAATGAACTGACATCGTGACGGCGACTTTACAACGCAGCACAATTTTCTAATTCTCTATACAGAAGTAACTACTGACATCGTGTACCAGCAAGTGCTTGAACCTCATGGAGGGCTACGTTGTAGAGGCACTGGACCTAGAAGACTCCGGATCGGTACACAGCACTGGTGAACCGGAGAGCGAAGAATGCTAACCTCCCACAATATATTCCGCAAACGAGGTGTATATAGGTACGTCATGGCACAACCTCCACACAACGCAAGCAGCTATGTTCATTCCCTGCACCAAATGGCTAATCGGAGTCCCTACAGCGGACAGAGCAATATGTTATTAAAACTCTTTATAGAAGTCAGGACATTGTAAAAGTAGCTCCAGTGCACACACCTCATTCCATGATACGCCGCCTCGATGTGACTATTGGCACCATACACCTAGAGATGTGTTGACCTACCGGGAACCGTCCACACACTACACCAGAGTTATCATATCACCTACTGTGTTTGCACATATGTGCATATATGTAAAGTTTCCGAATGCTGGGAAATAGGCGAGACCGAGGCGGGTACATATATTTAGAGTTTAAAGCGACTTCTGGGTGTATCTTGCCACTTCACAAAACTCCTGTTCTCATTATTTTCCGTCGTCAACGACATGTGTAGGCGTGCTGCTCTCCACTGAGTTCCAAATAGCTCCTCTCATTTGTTTTTACTGGTAGGCTGTTTGTGGTATAGTGTGCTTGCCTACTCATCGTTTGAATGTCATGTTCGCAAAGATTTTGCGAAATTTGGCTATTGTATTTGTCCATGGTCATGACACAACCGAAAGCAAAACCTGTTTTTGACAGAGAATGAATGGCTGACCACTACGTACAGTTGGTTATTTTGTTCACCACCTATATCCCCTTCATGCATCCCATCTTTGGCTTGTTTACAAGCTTCATCTTTTCGCCTAATTTGCTTTAGGTTAGGAAAATAATGCAAGTATTCGGGTAGATTGCGAGTGGGGACTTTGAATTGGGAGATATCCAAACGTTGCTTTTGGCCCTCTAAATTTTTAATTTGTCCTTCCTGTGCACCGAACACCAAGACTTCGATCTAGGCTTTCTTCCCGCGTGTGTTTCACAAACTTTCCCTTAATACGCTTGGTGTAGTAGAGACCGACTGCCGTTGGTATCCGCATTCATGTGTATTTACCTATCCACTTGCTCCTGTCGAGCGAGTTACATCGGTCGTACAACGAGACGCCTGGAAAAGAGAGTATGTAAACTTATAGTGGTCTGGCTAGACAGTGGTGAAACCAGTTCGCTTTCGAGTTCTATTGTCAAACATCTCGTCAATACAAATCATCGAGTAGATGTCATGGAAGCCTTTCGGGCTGTCTACTGGACATCAACAAACGTCTCCAGCGACCTGCGTCAACGGGTCACACCTACAGTCGACGAAGTGGTTTCACGGCTAGCAAATCGAGTGCTGTGCTTGCAGAAGGCGTTAACACAGGCGCTCTGCCTTCCGTGACTAACGCCGACCCCATATGGTTATTGCAAGTTAACCCTAACCCCTGATGACAGTGATGTGCACTCCACGTACTCAACGTACAAACATCACTCGCAGCCTAGGTCGCCCCCTTGACCCAATGATTATAGCTCACCGACGTCAGCATGTGGGTGACGTGGGAACGATGAGTTCTAATAAGCCCCCTGAACGTCTCATATTTTCAATTTCTATGTAACTGTATTTGCCTGATGACAGTTCGAGCATCACGTCCAACGATGTCCACCATGTGCTCCATAGCCAGATTAAGCAGGCACGGTGACTCGCGCATGATTTAGTTTATAGTGAATGTAGACTTGCGGCGCATCTACCGCACTCTCACTTCCCCAGTCCCACCTGGAACCGATGTGAAGACAGAGTGTCCAGTTGGGCATTACACTTTTGGATGAGTTAAGGAAGTCCCGTCAGCTGCCGCCGCCGTCGCCGCCGGTGCAGCATGGCTATCAGGAACGGTGCTGGACAAGTCGAACTGTGCGACGGCCATGCCATCAGGGACGGTTATCGTCGGTAACTGTGGGCCAAAAACATTTGAAAACGAGTGTGACCCAGGGGTCCTGCTGGAGTCCATTCACAAGATAGCTTAGGCAAAGAACTAGCTGACTGTCTTGTGGCAAGATGTCTACCCCGCAAACAAGATATATTGCTACCCAAAGGAAATAAGTTGGCGGCGTCCGGTAATTGCAAATTGAGTGGCAAAAATTCAAAACCTCATCAATATTGATACTCGTAAATTTTGCTGCGGGCAATTTAAACGGGAATCCAAGACTACAGCTCTGAACCTACAACATCGGATATTCAGTGATTAGAAGCAAGGTCAAAATACATTTCCTTACTAGAGTTTAGTTTATGTAAAAGTTATTTTACAGACCCACATTCGTAGCAAACCACTACTTCTCATTTTAAGGTTGTTTGCACAACTGCACCTCTACAAAATAAGAATAATGCTCGCATTGATACTTACTTCAATATTCTCGAATGTAAGCACAACATAGGATTCGGCGGAAACTTCAAGCTTCCAAACACATCTAACGCTTGGCGGGTATTTGATCGGGTATCCAGGGCTGGTAAAGTTGCCTTGATCCTCCCTCAAGTATCCTCCACAAGCAGCTTCTGCAAGAAAATACAACAAAACTGTCAGCCACTTTGGTTATTTGTAACTCCAAGTACCCAGACTGGTTGGCGCTGCGTGCCAGTTTGAAAAGACTCTGAATACCGATCAAATTTCTGCGTCGTTTCGATCATTAAATTCAAATCGCCTAACCCGTTCGACTGCCTGGCAAATGGGAAACACCCAAAGTAGGAGACGGCTGTAACTTCAAGATTGCGTAAATGTAAGTTATGGCTGATGGTTCACCACCAGATTTTCTTTCAGGCAAACTGCGTTTGTTGAAAGACGAGACAGCGCATGCTGACATGTTTTTGCCCACTAGAAGACTATACCCATCGCAGCACGGACATTTGTGACTGTCTGACATCTTACCGCGTGTGTGTTTGCCACTGGGCTTCTTCCTTGTGTATCAGTAAGCCAATAAACTCATCGAGCAAAATGGTTTGGGTAGACTTCTGAATAAAAAAAAAACTCCCGGAGCTCTGGTCGACAAGTAGGTTTCATGAAACCTTCCTTAGTAGGAATCCGTCACCTGGGCTGGTGAAACAGCGTTAATCATAGGCAGAATGTTATTACCGACAAAGTTAAGGGAAACTGGAATGACCATTTCTGGCTTTTTAGCCATCGTCAGTCAGCCATACCCAACCCCTAGGTATGGAACACCCGAGGCACGAACTCACGACCTGTTAATTAAAGACCACGCCTCTAACCACTGGGCCACGGGCTCGTTTTCTTGTCGGTTTAGATCTGGAATATGCAATGAGGCAGGGACGCTCACCGATCGTTCATATGGAAGTCACTCGTTCCCTTGTGCCTAACGGAACATAATTGTGCCCTGCACCACTTTATATTCCCGAGCAAAACCGACAAGGCAACGGGCCCGTGGCCAGGGGTTAGATGCGTGGTCTTTTAATTAGCAGGTCACGAGTTCGTGCCTAGGATGTTACACGCGTCGAGTTTGGGTATAACTGGTTGTCGATGGCTAATAAGCCAGAAATGGCCATTCCAGTCTCCCTTGTCTTTGTCGGTAATAACATTCTGCCTATATCATGCGCCTCTGTGTGGCTGCTGGTTGGGCTCGACAGAGAGCCCGCAAAGCACGAGGGAACGAGTGAGTTCCGTAAGAACGATCGGTTCATTGTAGAAGTGCTTTCTAACTCAGTAAATTTATATTATTTTTACAGTGTTTGACGTGATACGAACCAGCAGTCTTGTTACCGGAAATGGGAAGACTTAATAAGGAACAACTTTGAAGTATCGTTAGTACAGACGTATAATTTGCTAAATGGGGTGTTGGTATTTCAACAAACACAGGCATGTTTTAATAAGGGTAATAATGAGAGTGTTTATAAAGAACTAAATTTGCACATACACTGCGCGCTTGAAGTGAACAGTGAAGAGCGTGGCTTGTGGGCCCAAATAACGTTTGTCTTTGAAGCCATTTTGGCAGAACAATGCAGCAGCTCAAATTTTAGACGACTTAAGTCTGACAGACAATATGTCCGGAATTCTACTTTGACGAAGATGATATTCGTTTCATGATGACAAACAGCACACCATCCGATGTACTTAGTGACTCAACATTCCCATACCGGGATCAAACATTTGCGTGGACGGATAGAATCATTGATTTTGTTAAAAGGGCATATTGTCAGTGCCGTTGGCCTGTCGCCTTGTAACGGCGTTACCGCACACACATGGCATAATTAATGTGAGGTGTAATCTCGAACACTTACGCTTTCGGTAGTTGGCTTCGAAAACTTGTCCTTCGATTGAACTGTTGACAACAAACCGCACAGTCATCGTGTTATTCGTCGACCAAATTGTTGGCGGGAAATTATACCCGCAGAGCTTGTACAGCGACGGATAAGACTCCGACGGACCGTCAAAGACTTCCAAGTAATCGTGGAGACACTGTGAATGCTCCGTCATCTTATGATTATAAAATGCGGCAGGGAATATATTCCATCAGCAGATACCTAGATCTCAATTTTCGACCAAAGGAAGAGTCTCAGAAATTTGTTAGTTTAAAATTTAATTTAATTCGTATCTCTGAGGGCAAATGCGAGGTACAGATGTGTCGATCTGTGTATCTCTGGGGGCACTCACTGCCTTAACTTGAATCGCGTGCGACAATCCGTCCACGAGACTCTGGGATCGTGACTCAGTATTAGTGTGGTAGACTGCTTGACGTTCAATTACCGATGAACTTGGCTCGAGCCCCAGGTCAGCAAACCTGGATTCGATTGTGGTGGTTGATAAAGTCCAAAGATGGTCCTTCGTGTCTCCCTTCTCTCTTTTGATATCTCTTAGGCAGCAATTTATACATCTGAGCATGCCTGCCCACAAAAAAGAAAGAGGCGGATGTATATTCCTGAACTTAACCACGTTTTTACTAACTTTATGAAGTCTTCCTCGTTTCTTTCATCAAAGTGGCAATGCGTCTTTTCTTCGCCGTGTCCGACGTAACAACTTCAATCTTCCTGGTCAGTGGTGCTTCGTTTTGGCATCTCCGTTGTCACCGCTCGGAGTTCGCTAGAAATTTTACAACACTCTGGTCGTTGGAGTTGCAGCAAAGTCGGTGGGTTCATTAACCTATGCCTTGTCGTCCGTTGTACTGATCAGTTATCACTGCATGTAGAGTTTGCTTTAGGCAACTTGGGCACGTCCGGTGGCCATATACTGCATGCCAGTTACGTGGGCACCAGCCAGTTTCTGGTCGCTTCTTCATGAGTGTCGACTGGTATACTCGTCTAATTCTAAACGACTCTGTCATTGGTCATCTGGGGACTGATTAAGGTAATGTGAGTGGCGCCTGGTAGGCGGCGTTCAAGATCATGACTGACCTTCGATCACCAGACTGGCTCACTTCTTATTGGCATGTATGCTGACCTGCAATTTCCGAAGTAAAAAAACTCTGCTTCTTCTGTCGCATGGTCCTATATCATCAGCACTCGTAATGCGATCATCACCAACGTCGCCACTATCGTCCGTTCAGTGTACGCTACCCCACAGTGTCCTTGCTGCCACTGGGCACTTATTTTACGCATCGACCTGGTGGGTCCCTTGCGAATTCATGGAACATCGATCCTGGAAGCAGCGGCATGAGCCCCAACGTACATCCGTCACATATCTCACACCTGCTCGCAGTGTCCCAGGACATTCAGACACGGTAGGTATCTCCTTGGTCTTATGTACCTCAAGAGAAACTTTCAGTTAAGACCCATCCTAACACCTGAAGACATCCCACTCGGCTACACATAGACTTAGATTTGTATAAGTGAAGAAGGGTCGAGCACCGGAACACTTGTTTATTGTCCCCAGTTTCCAGACTCGTGCAGAAGTCCATCGTCAGAGGTAGTGGCAGCGGCAGAACAAGCGACAGTTATAGGGCATATAGGCCAATAATCGACCGACGGCCCCGGACTGGAGGTGACTACGCAGGGCTCTGTACGACAGCGCCAGATCGATAAATCGATTGGCCGAGTTCTCATCCGAGGCCCAGGCTTCAATCAGTTCTCGGTCTGTTTTGTTTCCAGTGTGGGCGCCTATTTTGTTGGCTGTGATGTTAAACTCGTGACCCATTTCGTAGGTGTGGGCGGCCACTTGTAATAATGCGTCGCCTTGTCGCACAGCCAGCTTAAGTTCGTGTATGCGCGATCCGAGCATGCACTCAGTCTGTCCTGTGTACTTACAAGGACAATTTTGACAAGGAATGCGATACACTACTCCAGCTTGTTTTTCAAGCTTTAACCGGTTTTTAATTTTCAAGACCCTATTGCGCATGGTGGCCTTGGGCGGTGTGCAATTTCAACAGACGCACGACTTCCCCTAGTAGCACCCTGCATTTATTCTGAACCAAACATACGGTCTCTTTTTTCACGATCGGTACAATGAGCGGAACGTCACATGTCTGCTCTCACTCAAGTGTGACAAATTTCCTTCGGTGCAAAATGGTACGTGAAGTGGGGATCAAGTCGCAAGTCATACGCCTAAGTGAACAATGTCGTCTCTTCACTCACGCTACCCGTCGCATGTTTGGTCCGCTGACAGGTAAGGACAGTCGTCTGGTGCACGGAAGCCCAATCCTGGAACATCTATTATGGCAAGATGTCGACCCCTGGCTCAATGGTACTGAGTTTGTCGCTCTTGAATTTATCGGAATTCGCCACCGTTCGTCGATTGGAAGGTTACCAGCTGACGCGGGAACTTGGTTGTCCTCAGGCCTGGGAGCCAGGTTTGCAGTGGCTAATGCTCAGTGTGGCCTTCATGACATTCTCACTTACGTGTATCAGATATGAGTAGCACTCATTTTGGCCTAGTAACTAAGTTATGTGTTGCACATCTTGACGGGTTGCTAAGACTCGACGCAAAAACCGATTTTGCATCAATTTTTGTAACTGAGGTTATCTTGCATCAAGGTGCCGAGGCGGTATGCATGAATTCATATCCGACCAGTTCCTGCAGGCCGTCGCAAAGGTAGAAAGCAAGATCGAATCACTGGATGCGAGAAATAAGGCATGTTGGTGATGTCCTATGCACTGTAACTATATGCAACAAACATGCGTAGCATTATGTTTTAGCTCGACTGGCTGTTGTTAAAATTAAATTGCCTCCTACTGAGCACATCTTTATCAGAATAAGAGAAGATGAATAAAAGGGTCACATAGGTACTTACTCCGAATATTTCCTTTGTGAGTGCAATGTGGTAGCCGACGGGAACTTCAATCGTCCAAGTGCACTCATTGTTTGGCAGATGATTGCTCGGATATCTGGGGACCGCAATGTGGTCTTCGTCCGCATTGAACTTGCCGCCGCATGCGGCTGATAAAGAAAAAGTTAAATCGGTCTAATTGCGTTTAATGTACTTCTGATCCCGCAGGTAGTGATAATCAACAAGGACAATCTCCTCATTCCTGACTAATTATTGCGAAAAATCATCAAAGCTGCCATGGAAAATATATATTTAAACCCATTAAAGAGTGTTTTTGATATCAAAGTCTACCGATAGTCGACCAGCTTTATTAAGAATAAAAATACAGAGAAGTATTTTCGATGAAAGCAATCGCAACATATATATATATAATTGTAGGGGGCGCTCACCGATCGTTCATACGGAACTCACTCGTTCCGTTGTGCCTTAAGGGCTCTCTCTCGAGCCCAACCAGAAGCCGCACAGCGGCAGAATGGTATTACCGACAAAGACAAGGGAGACTGGAACGGCCATTTCTGGCTTATTAGCCATCGCCAGCCAGCCATACCCAAGCCCGAAGTGTGGAACACCCGAGCAGCGAACTCGCGACCTGTTGGTTTAGAAGTCAGCGCCTCTACCCACCGGGCCACGAGACCGTTGCCCTGCCGGTTTTCGATCGGGAATATACAATGGTAGGGGGCGCTCACCGATCGTTCATACGGAACTCACTCGTTCCGTTGTGCCTTAAGGGCTCTGCCTATATATATCATGCGCCGCTGTGCGGCTGCTGGTTGGGCTCGAGAGAAGGCCCTTAAGGCACAACGGAACGAGTGAGTTTCGTATGAACGATCGGTGAGCGCCCCCTAACATTGTATATTCCCGATCGAAAACCGACAGGGCAACGGTCTCGTGGCCCGGTGGGTAGAGGCGTTGACTTCTAAACCAACAGGTCGCGAGTTCGCGGCTCGGGCGTTCCACACTTCGGGCTTGGGTATGGCTGGCTGACGACGGCTAATGAGCCAGAAATGGCCATTCCAGTCTCCCTTGTCTTTGTCGGTAATACAATTCTGCCTATATATATATATACAATACATGAGCAACTCGCTAAGAGTGCAAGACACCAGACACCGACAGCTGTTTCACGGACGTTACTGATCATCAGTACGTCATAGGCCTTATGAATTGAGGTATATTAGCATGTCAAGTGGTCGTTTGACCCTCATTATTGTGGTTAGGATCTCACTCGATCCCATTCTGTCCACCCGCCAGCTTGCTACTGGCGAAAACGAACGCTGTGTCATAGGACACATACCACGTATAATACATGAGCAGCTCGCTAAGAGTGTTGTCGCGTTCGTTGTAGCCAGTAGCAAGATGTCGGGCGGACAGAATGTGCTCAAGGGAGATTTTACCCACATCAGTAAGGGTTAAACGCTCAATTAAAATTTATATATACCTCACTGTATATGGCCAATGTCGTAATGGTGATCGCTAACGGCCGTGAACATGCTGCCTGGGTCTGACATGTTGCACTCCTAGTGAGCTATTTTATATGCATATATATGTATATATGTAAAAATACAAAGGCTGGACGACGACAGTCTCACAACCAGCGTCTATAGAAAAGGGTGTGATTCTGAGATCATCCTCACTTATGCCAACAATAATCCTGCAGCTCAAAAAAGAAGCTGCGTCCAAACTCTCTTCCCCCGGCCTACCGTTATTGCAGCAATGACGATCTTCTGAAGAGATAACTAGCTTATCTATATCGTTCCTTTTGATCTAAAGGATATTCGATCAGTTTTGTGAAGAACTGCCTCGGGCGTTAGGCACAACCTCGAAGCCCCTCCTCCAATGGAGAAATCGGGACACGGAAATTCGTCTTCCTATCCTATATGCAGGGGACCTCTGAAATGATCGCCCCTCAGCTACATCAGTTCGGTATCCGCGTTTCTCACCAACCTACTCCTCGCCCCGCACAGCCTCATCTCGAGTAGATGATTCTATCCCCAACGAGGAAAAGACTAATCCACCGCTATCACTTCTCTCCCATAGCGACAATTTTCGCGGTTTTTGATGTCATCTCCCACATTCCGACCTCATGCGGTCTGTCGACGCACACGGCGGAACCCTCAGTTTTCACTGTCTACAAGTAGTTTGGTCGTACCTCCCTTCCCCACTGCTCGGCTGAGCTCGAAGCGTGCTGTGGCCGATCGCATCTGGCTTCCCCTCGTCTGGCCTCTTTGACGCGAATAGTCTCATGCGGCGTATCAATCCGGCCCAGACGATCTCAATTGTGAATCCCGTATACAATATCACATGCAGGCCAGTCCTGTCTGACCCGCATATATACCCCTCAAGGCTGAGAGTTATTGCTACCCTGACGATGACCGACAACAATCTGTTATATACCGCCACCTACAGGCCAATCCTGCTCACTTTTTTCTGTCATTATTTTTATTGAGGGTTTTTTTTTCTCCTGTAAAATTAATCCAAACATTTTTAACTTTTTGTATGGAGTTTTTTTCCACGCCTCACTAATCATGTTTCTCAATGGACTACTAATTCAGAAACTATGAATCGCATTTTGTAAAGATTCGGCCTGCCTCATATAAAACTCACATGTAACTGTATTTTAACTTGCTTTGATGGGACCACGACGGGTCTTTAATAAAAAATTATCTTTCTATCTATATATCGCATCCCATGTGCAAATTTTCCCTGCGAATTTGTTGATTATACAGGACGACCTCTGGGAATTCGAACCAATAAACACAAGCTACCTGTCCGTCGGCGTGACTCACTGTCCCTCGTTTTTGCACACGCACCCCAGTGCGACCAACGTTTCAATTGGGATGACACCGAGGTCATCGCCATGACCAACACAAAACGTTGGATGTCGGTGTGATGATTGCTCAATCATCTGACACACTGACCCTGGCGTTGGGGGCTGTGTTTGCCCGCGCGCTCCCCGCGTGGCTAAATACTCCGCCTAGGCGAACTCTCCGTACCGAGCATGGACTGGGAAGGTCGTTGAACTAGTTAGTAGACTGGGAACCAGTAAACTATGATTCAAACAGCCCGCGGATCACGTGGCTGTTACCTCTAGCGAGGATTTTGGCCGCGTCGAATTTTAATTCGTTGCAGGATCTCGTCGAATGGGCAGCAAATTAAGCGCCTACGTACGTAGCTAGGTCTGGCGCACACCGCCTGACTCCACAATGGTCTCACGGCATAGCGACGGTGCTTGGCCTTAGTAGCCGTGTGAGCTGCGCCATCTGGCTGCGTGGGCGTAGAGCGTGGTAACACGTGGTGGAAGTCAATATGCCTATAAATGGAGCTGATGTCTAACATCCATGCCTTAAACACCCCCGCGCCGTCTTGCCGCTGGCCGCTCCAGGAGGCCGAGATATTAGCTTTCATTGACGTGCTCGTCACGCGCAGACTGAACACTACAGTGTATAGCTTGGTGACTAGCACAAACCAGATCCTCTCCTACCATAACAACCACCCAGCAGTGCAAGAACGGGGCCGGGTTAGGACCCTCGTCTATCGGGTAAAAAAACTCACAGTACCGGGTTCAAAGGAAGAGTTCAATAACTACGGCATCCCAGCGACCAGCTGACAAAGAACGACCATCCAAAGAATTTAGTTAGCCGTTGCATACGTACGCACCCGGACGGACAAACGGAAGAGAGACAGTAACGATTTAGCGCTCGCTAACATATATAGTGTGTCCGAGGTCATTACGACTGAATTGGGCGTGGGCATCGTCTATCTTTCCGCGGCTACCATGCGTACCAGAATGATAAAATGAAGAATCAACTGCACCCAGGTGAGCAATCAGACGTAATTTATCAAACCCTGTGCCA
>CACRXP010000117.1:296220-318644 GCA_902702965.1 Spirometra erinaceieuropaei
TTTGTAATAAACTGCCATAATGCGAATGTATGCCGTATATTCAGGTGTACGTGTGTAACGATGGAGAAGGTTGGGTAACAGCGACCATCGTCCATGTAACCTCCTGTGATTTTCCTTCGGCCAGCCCATGCTAGGCCATCGCGGAAAGTCAAAGTAGTTCGTGAAAGTCGGCCTGCAACCGCTGATATAGCCTGAAGCGTTTGAGTCCACTGTTAAAGTTATTATTTCTAGGTAACGGATTTTTTTGGGTGCCATCTCTCGTTTGTTACCATACGAGTTTCTAAAGGACAATGCTATTTACCACATGCACCGTGTGTTGAAAACCAACACAGAAGAGCGTGATCTCCGCACCAACAAGTTGCCTGATTTCGAGGTATTTTTGAGCAAAAAAATACCATGTATTCTGGGAGCCAGTGTCCGGCTGTTTATGCTCCGGATGGAAATATTTGTATCGAAACGGCGAACAACCCGTCGCCTAGTGCATTGCTCGACTGAACATGCCTCCGTCTGCCTTTAACACTTGCAGACCAATCAGGCGGGTGTAGATGCGCTGGACTAAAACGCAGACCATTTCGGATTCTAGTGGACGTTAGCGGAATGTGCACCATAAGAAATTCCAACATCCCAGGACGGGGTGCGGGGCAGAACCAATTGCCGGCAACTGTCGCGCATTTTGGGACCCCTGTCGCTCCATCCACTTTTGTTGCTGTGTAAAAACCTGCTCATTTGTCGTGTGGACCAGGGGGTGTGGAGTGAAGCATAAAGGTGCGGGCTCGATCGTGCCATCCACCTGCGCCCTCCCACGCCTCCGGTCTTCTTGACATTTTCTTAACTCCAAGCCCAGGTAGGTGAGGGGTGGCGTATGCGATAGATGCCTCCCAAGTCTACTATCACCATACATCAATTCGCGTGCAAGTCAGTGTCTGCTCTCAACTTGCTGTGGAGCACACGGTGGACCTCGTCGGCAACGACGGTCGAAATGTCGTGTGCACCGATAAAATCCTACATTTCACAAAATGGGAACTTCTCAGTGCTATTGGCCTGTTTCCTCGTAAAGACCGAACAGCGCAAACTTGGCATACTTTATACTTTCATTAGCTCACGAGCCCTTACCTTTCGTATAGGCGATTAAGAATCCTTGTCTTCCAATTGAACCATTGAGGACAAAACGAAAAATCATTTCGTTACCCGTCGAGAAAAGACGTTCCGGTATATCATGGCTACATAGCTTGTAGAGCGACGGTGAAGACTCCGAAGGACCATCAAATATTTCTAAGTAATTGTAGAGGCAGTCCTGAGTCTGATTGATCTGTAAAATATAAAATATGGTCACAAATAGGCACTGTTAGGAGGTTCCGAGTTGTCGGTTTTTAGTTCAAGTGCACTAGTGGCAACAAGCCTTTAGGTAATCGATTAAGTCCAGAGAGCTGACTCCTGAACAACTAAAAGTGCTGACTCACGAGGCCTGCTTAAGTACCACAGACGCTGATCCGGTCAACCTCGTGGCAACAGTGGAATCAGCTGATCAGAAGAAGAAGAAGCGATCGCTGGAACAATGGCTGGAACAATGGCGAATAAAGCCATTGTTCCAGCGATCGCTTCTTCTTCTGATCAACTAGTTCCTGGAACTCGCATTTTCGCTTGTATCGGCAAGTGGAATCAGCTCTGAAACAAACCGAGGAATCTGACGATCCAAAACATCTCGTTCGGCAACAAGTAACCGCCTTTGTGATGGCACACAAACAAAGCGCTATTATCACCAGAGCGAAGCAGGATGCTCTCACTAAGCTGGGGGCTGACACCAGCATTGTGGCACTGCCAGCAGACAAAGGACGTTCTACAAGTGTCTCGGACAAGACCGACTACATTCAGAAGACAAACAACCTGCTTGATGATCGATCGGCCTGCCGCCAATTCGATGATGAGCCGATGAGGAAGCTGGTGAAACAGTTGGACAAAACGCTCGCCAACATGCAGACAAACAAAGCAATAAGCAAGTCAGAACGACTGGACGTTAAACCGACAGATGCAGTCACACCAATGTTCTACGGACTACCCAATTAGCACAAGGCCAATGTTCCCCTCCGAACAATCGTGTCGCTGCGCGGCTCGCCAACATTCAATCTGGCAAAATGGCTGTTCCGACACCTGAAGCCTCTCATCTCTGGCGCAAACACAACGGTCTGTTCAGCTACTCAGTTTCTGGAACGGCTCAGGGGAACGCGAAGAGACGGGCGAGTCAGTGGAGCGGTGACATCTATTCCAACTCTTGAAATTCTGTCTGAAGACGTACTTCTTCTTCGAGGGGACCATGCATGAACAGATTAGAGGGTAGCCAATGGAATCACCTCTCTCGGGCGTCAGTGCTGAGGCAGTTCTCCAAAAACTAGAGAGCCTGGTTTCCACAAATTACAGGCTAAAGTTTTGGACTCGGTACATCAAGGACACCTTCGTCATCATCAAGCGAGAAATGACCGAAGAATTTCATAATGTCCTGGATTCCGTTTTCCCATACATCCAATTCAACTTGTAGGCTGAAAGCATTAACCAGCTGCCGTTCTTGGACGAACTTCTTCAGGAGAAGTACGATAAAACTGATCAACGGCTTAAACGAACGCACATCATCGACTCCTGGAATTGTGCCTTAGAACTTTCTTCACTTTCATCAACGGGGTTTATGAGCAAAAGAAGTGCAAACCGATGGGCTTCTCTCTGTCTGGACTGATTTCGGAGGCTGTTCTTCAGAGGCTCTAGCGACTGGTCTTCCGTTCGTACTCCCCAAAATTCTGGGCAAGATACGTCGACGACACATTTGTCGCAATCAAGAGGAACGACGTTTAGGACTTCAAAGTCTTATTGAACTCAATATTCCCCGACATCCTATTTACATTGGAAGAGAAGGACAACAACCAGTTGCCCTTCCTGGACGTAAACGTCACAAGGATGGTTAATGGGGGGATCAGAATTACGGTATACCGAATGACAACGAAAACTAGACGTAGCCTCCAATTCCGGAGTAACCACCCCATTGGTCACTAACGCAGTGGTGTCAGAGCTCTTTTCCAACGAGTTCAAACACACTGTAATGACAACGAGGAGAGAAGGGAGGAAGTGAAGTATCTACATTCCCTATTCACAGCGAATGGTTACCCACGATCCTTAATAGGTGAGTGCAGAAGAGAATTTAACCGCGAACGATCTAACGATGAGAAGGCTCTAAAGATGAGAGGCTCGCAATCCCCTACATGAGGAATGTTTCTGAGGCGACAGCAAGAATCCTGAGCCCATTTGGGATTGGGGTGGCCCATAAACCGGAATCCACTATCAGGCAGCAGATAATGAGGCCCAGAGACCGGCTACCTGCAATGGAACAATCAACAGTGGCCTGCAGCATACACTGCCAAGATTGCAGTGCAAGATATGTTGGTTAAACGGGCAAACGCCTCTGCACAAGAGTGCACGAGCACCAGTTTGCAGTCAACCGCGAGGATAAGCTGTCACTGGTATATGGCAACATACAACAGGAAAGGCACAGTTTCGCCTTTGGGGAGGCAAGCGTCATCGGCCGAGCCAGCGACAAGATGGCCAGACTCGTTCACGAAAGTTGGTCCTCAGTTGACACAATCGACAGAGCCATTGATCTTCATCCGGCCTACCAGGCGCTTCGTACGAGGCTCCAGTCAGTACGGACGGGACCGACAGCACTTGCGAACCAATTGCGGCTCTCTCAACAGTTGTCACCTTCACAGCAGGGGCAGAGAGCTAGCCGGAGATCAGACGAGCGACGCGCCCAAACAGCCGACCGCGATTCCCACATGCAACGGCAGCTTATCGGCCCGTCATATTATGGGGGAGGGCACACGGGCACACGGACCTAGCAGCGGCAATGGCGGCCGGCAGGGGGCAGAGGTCACACCAGCGCCCCAGCGGTCGGCCACGGAGGGACCTAAGCCAATCGCCCGCCAGCAAGCAGGTCAAAATTCAGGTATCAGGCATGCCTGTAACACGAGACAGGCGGTGAGACACAGCAACTCTGAGCTAGCAGGAACACACACCCTACCACTCTGATGATGAAAACGAGCAAGTTTCCGAAACGTCAGCACAAATACAGTGTGGTCAATGGCATCGCCTCTTTTCTTCGTCGTATACTTTTGGGGATGATGAACGGGATAATCTATCTGGACCTCGAATCTTCACTTATGTTGATATATATACATATATATGAGCGTATCTTAGGAAAACTTCTTTAGCATTATAAGCGATAGCATTTAAATTACGAGAGTTTATGTTTTTGCATGTTTACTGCATTAAACCAGGAATTCAAAAATGCATGTTTCGGAGAGTCGAAAAGTACACCGCCTAGTGCACTGCTCGACCGAACATGCCTCCGTCTGCCTTTAGCACTTGCAGACCAATCAGGCGTGTGTGTCCCCAAAGCGGCCACGTGGTAGATGCGCTGGACTAAAACGCAGACCATTTCGGATTCTAGTGGACGTTAGCGGAATGTGCACCATAAGAAATTCCAACATCCCGGGACGGAGTGCGGGGCAGACCCAGCTGCCGGCAACTGTCGCGCATTTTGGGACCCCTGTCGCTCCATCCACTTTTGTTGCTGTGTAAAAACCTGGTCATTTGTCGTGTGGACCAGGGGGTGTGAAGTGAAGCGTCAAGGTGCGGGCTCGATCGTGCCATCCACCTGCGCCCTCTCACGACTCCGGTCTTCCTGACATTTTCTTAACTCCAAGCCCAGGTAGGTGAGGGGTGGCGAATGCGATAGATGCCTCCCAAGTCTTCTATCACCATAAATCAATTCGTGTGCACGTCACAATGTCTGCTCTCAACTTGCTGTGGAGCACACGGTGGACCTCGTCGGCAACGACGGTGGAAATGTCGGTGTTTTACGTCTAGATCTGCCATAGTACTATGAAAGCTGCCACGAGCGATCTAAGAACGTCACCCCTTAGAACCATCTTAAACTGACGTTCACTTTTGTAAATCAGGATCAAAGAACATGATGTTTGGATCAATTCAATTTCTCTATGGCCTTTTGTCAGTGACGGCATAAAGCAAATATTCGTACAATTTGAATTTCAGCTTCATTGACTGCCGTTGTTGCTATGTTTTTTGACTGAAAGAATTGCCATGTAAGTCAGGATCAATGACTTCATTAGATAGAATGGTACTTACTTGTAAATCGTGAATTCTGATATAAGCGTAGAATCCAACAGGAAACTTAATCTTCCAGATGCACTTGTCGTTTGGCAGACGGTCGCTCGCGTAATCAGGAAGGACAAAAGAGCTTTTCTCGCCGTTCAGTATGTAACCGCATTCATCTGGTTAATAAAACAGATACTATGAGTCATTTATTTGTGCGTTTTTGATCCTTGGGTACATGCATAGCAGAGACGAAATTCACATTTCACCTCTCGATACATTGCCGAAACAAAACCCGTCGGTCTTAATAAATCTCATGTAGGAATACGCTAAATGCCCTTATGTGTAATTTGACGTTATAGGAAGCTGGTTTTTAAAAATACATATATAAATCCCCAATTCCCAATATGTTAATACAGTGTCTAGCACTTTATTTAGACAGTCTCACCAAGGGTCAAGCCTTCAAATGCTATGCAATATCGTATTTGAATTACCACTCAGACTATGTGTCATTGGCGCCAGGTTGCACACACGACAGTTCTTATTTTCCAACAGAATGATCGGGACTTGGAATGCTCACATGCACTTATCGTCAAGTCCGCCTTCATCGAGAGTTTTAATCGCAAGTGGAATCAGTATACATCATAATGTCACCCGACTGATATCGTCTGAACGCTCCGTTCCAACAGTGCACTAATGTTATAACATTACTGCCAGTATTTCAGTAACGTTCGTTTTTTATCGACTATTGTCCCAAGTCAATTGAGTATGAATGTTGACATTCACTTTGTCTCCCTCGGATAACTGGCATCCTGCCAATATTCTATGGGGCAATTATGCGTAGACTGACTACTGTACAGTGTATTTAGTCATGTTAACGTTTTTAACACTCAAAACAATTCGTCTACATGTCCGGATTCGAAAAGTCTTTCTGTAGATGTTTGATTTTTTTTCAACCTTTCGATAAGATTCGCTTCCTTGTAACAAACAGGGAGTGTAAAGGTTCAACAGCTACGTTTTCCTCGGATAAGTTTAACTGGACATTTGTTTTTTTACTAATTTACATCTTCCTATGCATTATAAATCATAATTTCAATGATAACAGCCATCTCCTTGGTGGCTTGTAATTTTGCAAGGTGGAAGGTGGGCTTTTATGTTGCATGGAAGGTCAATATCCTCAAACGATATAGCATATTGTATTTCGATCGTCATGATAATTTCTGGAGTACATTTCTTTGTTAACAACTTCACACTTTTTATGCACTGTAAGTCACGCTTGGTGGCCTGACCTGTAACCTGTAATGTAATTAACCGCAAGCTGATCTTCGGACAAACTTGTAGCGAGACGTTTGCTACTCCGTTGTAATACTTTACATGGTGGAATGTCAACAACAACTGCAAAGGACAAACTTCCATCCTGCTGTATTTTCAGGATTGCTGTATACAAAGAATAGAAATTAGCTGTTGTCTAATGCATATGCTAAGTCATAGCGATGTCCGCTTAGATTAGAATATCAACCATCTCCAGCGTAGGCGTTTCACAAGGAGTTCGAAAACTATGACAAACCTCCTGTCATTGGCGATTCAGTAGGAATGCAGATGAATACCTGCCAGGCGACTGTATCCGGGTTTATGCTATAAGGTTGTCGTTTTCTGTCTATAATAAAGCCGATTGCCATCTGAAAACATCAATCGACGTCCAAGCATGACTGTAGTTTTTGGTTTCCCAAAACGCTCTTAATTTCCGCAGCCATAAGTGGTCAATGCCTATTAAGAGATGGCACCGCAGTTCGATCATCGCGTACGACCATGTCTGCCGTAAGCCCCACAGCGTGGTAGACTTAGGATGGTGACCTGCGTTCAGATTATTCTATGTTAATAACAGACTTTCGCAGCATTTGGTGCAATCTCTTCTCCCTCATTCGACGGGATCCGGGGACAAGACAGGTTTAGGGCGACCTCGGACGGGCTCGGGCGTAATGGTTCACAAACTGAAACAGCTCCTCCATATGTGTCACGTGCTCCCCATCGACGTGTAATGGGTCTTCATGGACCACGCGATTCGGACTCCACGCAAGCAGGAGTGTCATAACGGCAACATCAGGAAGCAACCTTTGAGCCAGGCCATAAGTCCTGGAGACGGTCTCATCTGGCATATAAGCGCCTTACTGACCATGGGGACGGTCTTATCTCGTCGGATGGCATCTTTTGATACATCGTATAGGGTTTAAGGTGCATTGTATTTATTATACTAAGTAACTTTCTGATACGTCCTGCATTTTACCACCCGTAGTCGGCCTCATTTTTCCTTCCATCGCCGATGAATAAGTCCGCTGTCCGAGCAGGTCAAACATCTAATGGCCGAATTGTGTGCAAGTGTCATCGCAGCTAGATGTGGATCGGCCGAGGAGAGTCTGGTGTCTGTTTTGAGGACTGCTGCCAAATTAGTGTCATTTGTTTGCTTTTTGAATAGGAAAGTTGAGTGCATGCGTGATTCGGTATGACAGTGTGCATGGCGCTTATCCCATTCTCACGTACGTTGGATCCTAGCCATCCACTTGTGTGAAAACTTTGAATATTTTGCGGGAAACTGGTTGTGTGTGGAAAACGCAGACGAGCTAGGGGGGCTATCAGTCGTTTGCGCAGCAAGGATTGAATATGTGGTTCCTCCCCCATACTGCCATATAATGCCTAGGCATTCTGTGTGACGGCTACGCTTGTGGCGAAGCTGAGGAGTATGATTGCGGGTAGGGCTGAGGGCAAAATTTGGCGAAATATTGAAGTTAGGGAAGAGATTAGGGTTTGGCTAGGGACAAGTGTTGGGAGCAAGGTTAGGTTCGCCTGTGGTACACCGTCTCACAAAATTCGGTCATCATTAGCCAATAACCTGCTTGTCACGTGCTTACGCGCTCCATATTCGCACGTTTTAAATTGTCTCGTCTGTTCTGTTATCTCATCGGAGTAACAAAACAAAGAGAAATGCAGATTTTGTCAATGCCTTTCGTAGACACCGTCAATTGCTTTTTCTATCGGACCCACTCGCAAAAACCCCTATCAAAGTCGATCCCAGATTACAGAAACCCCTGAGCTTCATTTTCATTTCTTATTCAAACCTTGGATGGACTATCTGATAAAAAATGAACAAGTGACGACATGCGCATTTGGACAAATTCAAGAGCAGTGAAAATGCGATTCCCCGGTGGCATATCAAAAGAAGAGGAGGCGTTCACCGCGAGAGGTGTATTTGAGGTTGGTAGAAGAAACGACTACCCCAAACGTCATACCTCAAATACACCTCTCCCGGTGAACGCCTCCTCATCTTTAGAATTTCAAGAGCTTTAAAAATAATTCTCCTTCTACAAATAAGTTAATTCATTTTCAAACCAGTGGCCCCTACCAATATCTGATTTAACTATTGTAATTATCGAGCAAAGAACACTAATCTGATATGATACTTCCACATCCCCTTAAAGAATACCGCCTGAAGACGAGGTGATTTTGTCAAAATTAAGTCTCACGTGTGCAACTAGATTCCTACGTGCAACCGACTGTGTCCCTCAAATAAGATTAAATCCAGAAACTACACTCATACTGAGGCATGCGCCATCGAAGGACTAAGTTAAAACAAAGCACTCCGTCTTTGCAGTAGAACCTGCCAGTAAAGAAATTGATTGGGAAATTCAAGCAAATCACAGGTCTTCCAAAGTTACACAAGATTCCTCATTACTAACTTCCTTCGTCGATTTTGCGTCTGGTTCCCGCTGCGTCACTTCTCTCGTCAAAGCAAGACATGATTTTCTCATGCGGTTTGTGCCAAATGGCTTATGGTGGTGCATCTAGGTGCGGGTTTTTGCCATGCAAGCCACCAGCGCTCTCTTCTACCCTCGTCCTTCTCGACTCTGCCTTGACGCTGGGTACGGGAGGGGGAGGAGGGAGTACGGTAGATACTAAGCCTATCTACTATCAATAGAAACGAATTTACGCGCAAGTCACAATCCCGCTCACATTCTCCTGTGGAGCAGGTGATGGGCATCGGTGCCTACAACGGTCAAAATGTTGCAACTATGTCGACTATCTGCCAACTATGTCAATTTAATGTGTTCTTACCTTGGTAATTAGCGACAAATCCAGTACCTGATTGGCCTGCAGGTCGCGTGTACTCAATCACCATCCTCATGTTTGACGAGAGCAACGATGGTGGGAGGTTTGTACCGCAGTACCGACCTGGATAAATTAAGATCAGGCAAAACGTGTGTTAATGAAATCTGTCTCCGAGTCAGAGTTTGACGTAACTGCTATCGTGCTACATGTCAGAATTTCCAAAGTTGACGATGATTTCCATCTATTGGCCGGCACTACAGTATCAGGACTCTTTTACGTATATAACTAGTTCGCTATTCTAGACGCTAACATGTGGCTTACTCATCTAACCAATTTAGGGCCCAAGTTCTCTCAAGTGAATATTTTAAAATCATTGTACGTTTTTACGAGGCCTTAGAAGATAAGCAGTAGTTAAGTTGTTGTTTCAGGTGACCTTGGGCTGGATTCCTGAAAAAGTTCCTCTTCCACTGCCCAACCCTAACACTGACTCTAACAGATACTAGCGAAGTTGCGAGGTATAGAGACTAGTTGATAGGGAGTACATGAGGTCGCTGGTAAAGTAGCGTTATTTCTCTGAAGATGCGGATTCCCGTCCGAACTATTCATTGGAGACAATAACAGATACGAGGCAGATTCTATTGCCATGTCCTGACAAAAATGCGTTTAGAGGGAACGTATTATCGGTTGGAGTTGGCTTTCATATTCGGCCAATAAATTTTTATCTAAATTTGCATATCGACAGTGGAAAAGTGGTCAGTGGCAGTCGTAGTTCAGACAGGGCAAGAGATCGAGGTAGATGTTTGTCAGTAATTACTGAAATGGGAAACACCCATGCCAAAATGTAGGCAATCCAGAGTGGGATTTTAATGGCAATTCCATAAAATGCTAGCCGAATCTCTGAAATTCTTTTTCAGTAATAAAGAATTACTTAGGTGGGATTGCCGCATTGATTAGTTTGTAGCATAATCCTATAATATTCCAGGCACGCCAGAATTTTGACTTTGAATGCGCTTATTTTCGAACTCCATTAAGCATCGCACTCGATAAAAAGTGATACCTAAATTTTCGCATAAATTCTTGAAAGCCTTATCAATTCAGGCCTATTTTGTTGAAAAAGTGCATCGAAATGTAATTTTATTTACCCATATGGTAGCAAATCACTTTTCCTTTTAATTTCATAGTCTGAAATAAGTGTATTTCCGGTTCAAAAGGTTTTTGACTATGAGATTTTTTAAGACTGGAAAATCTTCGTTCCCAGACCCATGTACCTTTCCGTTTATTACTGCACCCCATGAACTATACGTTTTCCGCATCCATCGCAAATAGCTATAAACAGTACGCGTTATTTTCTTGAAGGTAAAGAAGAATATATGATTTTCTTAACGACAGAACCTGCACCATATAGACTGAAATCCTTATACGCTGACGCAACTGCCGATCTGACTCAAAAGGTTCTTAAAACCTAAAAATACTCATTCTTCGGGTACCGATTGTAAAAATAGCGTGATTGTCTATCAAAGGAATGCAAAAAGCATATTTTGTGCATGTTTTCCAAAACGCATTTTTGAATTGATAAGGCCATCTAAAATCAATTTTAGGCATGCATGATGAAAAAGTACTCATTTATTACTGAACGAATTAAAACGTCAATATCGTAGCGAGTCCGACATAGAGTGGGATTATGCCACACCATCTACCCTAGTAATCCTTCTTAATCGGAAACGCATTTCGGAATTTCGACGAATATTTCGCGAGATCGATCACTGCCTGTATAATAATCAATCGGTCGACGTGGCGACAAAAATTGCATACTATGTAAGTAGCACATTTTCCCCGAGTACAATTTTTACAGTAAGTCACAGATTGTATTGTGAGAACAGTAGGAAAGATAATACAATTAGCAAAGCATAAAAACAATTACAAAACATCATTCAATTACGTTAAAACCTCCCATCAAGAAATCATTTTTTTCGCGAGTGAGCCGCAAGCACAGATGTTGAACTGTACATATAAGCAGGCATCAATTGGGCATTCGCGAATTCAAAATATGGCTTTGAGAGACCTAACAGACCGCGAAAGCCGATTTTATATTACCATGAACGAAGGGACAAGTAAATGTAGAACGATTTAGAAAATATTCAGAAAATAATGGCCACTAGATGTTATTGACCACTGTAACGTACCAATCAACGGCGCCCCGGTAGAATACCCTTCCTTGACTTCAACGAACTCCCCTTGACAGTGCTGGTGATGGTCGGCTAAAGAGCCAGTAGAGTTGTGTGTGCCAATTTGTGATTGATTTGTCGGCGGAAGCATGTTCATATTCGTGAAAGTGAGATTGATGTGTTCCCCCTTAGTCGCTACAATTCTCCACTGACAGAAAAGCGCACCCGAAGTGGAGTTCTGCACCTGACCCTGGGTGGAAAGTGTGTGTGACCAGTCGTTGACCCCTTTGGATGGAGACGCAAAAGTGCCTGAGCTCTCCCTCAGAGTCCGCCCACAGGCTGAGAAAATAGTTTGAACAGTCGTGCATGAAGCAGTGATTGATCAAGTTTAAAATAAGTATTCCTGTGTGGAAGCATCTTTTGTGAGAAACATCTTAGAACTGGTGAATATACAAGAGCAAATGTCATAGGTGCGTGAATTCCCAAGCTAAAGCCATAAATGCTTACTAGAATGCCAAGAAAGCACAAAAGGATCTGTGGAAGACACGTTAGCAGTATGTTGAGCGTGATTACAGTAATCCAATAGCTCGAGCTTGGGGATTTCGAGTTGCCTTGTAGCAGTTGTCTCTTGAACATCCTCATGCTAGGAAAATTTTTAACATACTTTCGCAGATAATTCCATTGACGAATGGCTCTCTGCTGATTTTACAGCGGAATGTATCGAGCGATTTGATTGGTTATTTTAAATTCCCTTTCCATCTGCTTGCAGCAAATGTCTTCAAACCCCGCCAGCTCACCTGCAACCGACCCGCTCTGTGCTACTGTGGTTTACCAAGCCGTTTGGAACTACTGGTTTATTAGCATGAAAATTAACATATAATGCCAAGTGACAAGCTACAAGTAAACAAATATGACACTAAAAATAACTGGTTCAGTAATTAGATGTCTTAGCCGCAAATGTCGTCCGATGGTTCTACACAGTACTTAAACGCGTTAGCAGCAAAGAGTAAGCATTAAAGCCAAAGATTTCCCTTTGCAAAATGCACTACTATGACAATGTACCTAAGCGAAGATCGCATGGAACAATTCTTTTACGCCTTGTAATTAGCACGATAATCAGCGTGGACTGATGAACCAGAGAAAGACGTGGCGGAAAGCATGTCACGTCTTCCTGGTGCTGCCAAATGCAAGTCGAGATGTTTAAATGTGACTAGCTTTCAGTAGTCCAATTTAAACTGCCTCGCCTGTCTCAGTCTGCACGGTATGCCGACGAATGAGGATGAAAGGTGGTGCAACGGTAAGCTGTTTGATGCCTCTTCAAGCCATTGGTCCTGCAGCCCTATATCCAAGCTTCACATTCTTGGTAAAATTTCCGGTCACGTTGCGTGAAATGCCCCAAAACCTGGGTAGTAATCTTGCTCTTGCCTAACGCTGAACACAACCTCCTGATGAGTCGACCATGAAAGGTGCAGAAAGCAAAGAACCGGCAACCAGATACAGAAATAAAACAGTGGATAGTGCTGATTGAAGAGAACATGCAGGTTCCAGGTAGCAGTTCAGAAGATCAAGGTGCGATCGCTGGCCTGATGTTTCAGATTCTCACTCGAATCCATCATCAAATACGACGCAAATACTGAACTTCAGTAGAAACCACCCGATCAGTCACAAACGCAGATACGTAAGGGCGCTATGCCGGCGCGTTGAGACGCCCTGCAGTGAAATGGAAGACAAGGTTGCCGAATTGCAATATCTTCGACGGTTGGTGAGGGCCAATGGTTACCCGCGCAACTTTGTCAACCAGTGCATACGATAAGGACACCAGAGACCAAATTCAACCGGCCCCAAATTTTGGCGGGCTCTTCCGTACGTGAAGAATGACTCGGAAGCCGTCAGTCATCTTCTCACTCCACTTGGAGTTGGGGTTGCACACAGGCCGGAAGCAACCATTGGGCGCCAAGTCATGAGACTAAAAGACCCGCTGCCACGGCAAGAAACGTCTGGAGTCGTTTATCGGATCTGGTGTAGTTGCAGACAAAGCAACTACGTAGGAGAAACTGGAAGATTACTCCGTACGCGTATTGCCGGGCACGCAGCAGCAGTGAGAGGGGGAGACGCTAACTCTCAGGTGGCGTCACACTCGACGGGACCCGGCATATTTTCAAACTTCAAGAGGCCGAAATCCTCGCAAGGAGTGACAACCGCGTGAGGCGCGAGCTGTTCGAGTCATGGTTCTCAGGCCCGCAATCCATCAACAAGCACAATGACCTCCCGGTACCATAGTCCGTGTTGCGATTTTCCCTAAGCAGGAGAAGCAGACACGTGGGGAGGGCGCGGGCGAGCAATTATCACAGTGACAGTGAGCCAATTTGCCGAGCAATCGTCACACCAGCATCCAGCACGGATGACGAAATCACGGCAATTAACGACTCGGACTCGGACCGACAAGCCACCATCGCATCAATTACGACCCCAGCGGTGATTGCGAGAACTGTTAATTGCAGCGCACATACGGTCCCACGGCAGCCACATGCTATAAATACTGCAGTCCTGGTGCCACCATCACCTTTATCTGCGAATGTCTCTGATGATGGGTTCAAGTGAGAATCCGAAACGTCAGGCCAATAAATTTCTTGTTCCAGCGATCGCAGTTTCATCATCTGAACAGTAGAGAATGCCCCAAAACAGTGTGTTGAAGCCCTCAAAATCCACTCCTGTACCTAAATACCCTCAGTACAAATGCAATGCACATGTGCTACAATTGTTGTACTTGTCACACCTTCTTGGGATTCCTGGCTCAAAACATTGAAAAACAATGAGTAATGGCCTGTGACTGAGCAAATCACAAAATAACTAGTCGAAAGAGCTAATGTCTTCCCTGAGGCACAGGTGAAAAGACAGTGAGTTTCTCCAAGAGGTCACGACAATTGCGACAAGCATAATGCAACTTACAAGGGCATTTGTATAGCTTGTTCACCTGTCTGGCGTCACCCTCACTGATCTTCACTCGTTGACCAATTTGCGGACGTGGACAGCACTTAAGAGGCCTTATAGTTTCATTTTTGCCTGGTTTAGTAAATTCATTAGCCTTCAAGTGCATAATCGATTCGTAGTCATAGGGCTCTCCGAGGGAATCTATATAGGTGTAGGGCCTCCTGGCAAATTCCCTCCACGCCTGGGGCAGTATGTTATTCGCAAGGATCTCCACGAAGTCTGGAAATAGATGGGAATCAGAAGTGATCAAACTGTCCATCATGGAGGGTCAACTTCAAACGGCGTTAGTGCATCGATTTCTGGGGAGACTCCATATTGGAAGATTCAAAACTGCAAAATATCGCAAAAAGCACACAAAAAACGACGGCGGCCCTGCTGATGAGCCAATTCAGTTTTTACCTTCCAAATTCTAAAGTCGTGTTCTAAATGAAGACGTCCTATCTTAGCAACCATCACTCTTCTCAGAATACGGGAATTTAACAGGCAAAGACTAAAATAAATGCGTTAGGCCGCCGATCGATTTAGATCAATGTATTCATGTGCCCACTAATCTTATTTCTGATATAAATAAACTCCCAAACTGCTATTTCTTGTAAACTTAACTTGCCTAGCATACCATCTAACCAAGAGAAATACTAATCGGCCCTACCATTCCCTACCTGCTTGGCGCTTCCTTCAAATAGTAAATGTTGTACAAATGCCCAAATGTCGGCATCTTTAATATCACGGAGAACAATTTAGACAGACGATTATGACAGGATGTTTGAAAACAAAGGACAGAGACATGTGCATAATATTTATTGATTTGTTAGGCAATTTTGTAAACTGGCAAGCAATATGCACAGGAAACGCCTGTACTCACCGTCCCGATCGGGTCGACTGTGCTCGTGGTAGAACCCCAAAACATGACCCAATTGATGCATAACTTCTCCTACACTCTCGCAGGATGGCGCAATGGAAATCGACTGCGGCGAACCCGTGCATTTAAGGCCGATGTGTGAGCAGCACCTACAATTAGTTCAAATAAATGAGATTCGTTTATTGCGCCTTCTATCATATGCAGTACATGACCTGTCTTATGAAATCTTATAACGGAAACTGATGCGAGAATTGCTGGACGTCTTTAACATTACACATTTTGTCCGCTCATCCACATCCTTTAATGAAATGGCGTTTCTGTGTGCAGAAATTGTGTTTACGTGATTATATCAAGTAAAATATCAACAAAGTTTGGCGAAAATTGGCGTTCGAATATATTTGTGCAATTTCTTAGACTCCGGTTACACACCTGAAATGATAGTAATTTATCCGCGACAGTTTTAATAAACAGATTTAGACCGACTTGAAAAGTTATTTCGTGCCCGATGTGAACCGTAGTAATCAGCCTGCTATAAAAAGGCTATTTTAAGAAGACCAGGGGTTTTGTCAATTTCTAAACGTCATATTAGCAGATCTGTACGATTTGGTAACCTAAAGTGCAGTAATAGTGCACATAGGGATTCCTTCGTTTAAATGGGCTGAAATTGTTGTGCCGTTTGGAAAAATCTACTTGATGTCACACAAATGACCACCACGAAATAAATATTTCCAGTTTTGAGCATATGAAACACTACTTGTCTTGTGGTTTATTTTCTGCGCATACTTTATTGAGAAAGAGAAGGAGCAAAACATTAATATTTTCAGCAAAATATACCTATTTATACGGGCGCTCTGTCGTGCATTCATAATCTAAGAACGGAGTATAAAAGCGAACGAAAACAGTGGAAATGGCCTCGGTGTATTTATAACAGGCATGTTTTTATGTTTACGGTTGAGAAATATTGGTAGTATTTAGGAACCTGACAAAAACGGTCAAAAGTGTCGAACTTTTACTTGGACATGTATATCATTCAATTTTATGTATAAAGTGAAAAGGCCATCCCAAGGGATGTAATAAGGAAAACAATATTCATTGGGAAACCATAACATTTATTATGTTAATTTTAGAGACTGGTTTATCAGCTCGGTAATGCCAATACGACTAACTTCCTAACCGAGTCTATCAATGTATTCCAAGATTTGTCAACGTCTATGACACAACGTTTTAATCACATTTCGTCACCTCTTTAGGACTGTTTGTTCCAGTTTGAATTTGTCCATAACGATTTTGTGTGAGACATCCAGATTGATATGCCGATTGATGCATGCCTTATCTGGGTGCATTGCTTCTAGGAATTCGCGACCTTTCCCTATTGGACAGGCGCAAACAGTGCGAGTACTCACCCACGCAAATTTTTGCCCCGAGTCCAGCGTGTTCATGGCCATCTGGGATAGATGGCCGTGAATCTTCACCGCAAACTGATGAATAAGTGCGGACGTAGCCCAGTCAAAGAATCCCTGACTCAGTTAAGAAGATAATTGCTTTTGTGCACTCATAGTCTGAAGACGGGCAGATAGAACAGTCTCGAAAATGTGCACAATAAATGTTACGGTTTAAAAAAGAATTTCATCTTCCTAATTTAATTTCTTAGGATGCTCTTCTTCCCAATTCATATGCGTATATACATATATTAAACAGCGGAAATGGTATGCAACCGGAGTTGATATAATGGAAGTAGAAGTCCCGTCGGAAAATAATGTTGTCTTTGACAATTTTCAAGCCGCCTTACAGCAACCCGTCGCCAGACGAAAGGAATAGTGAGCAGTGGGATAAATCGACTATAGCACTTGTGCACACAGACGTAACATCGGCGGTTACGAAAGCTAGAAGAATGGGTTAAGCATTTCGATTGTTTGAAACCGTGTCGGAGTTACCGCCAATCCGTCAGAGTATTACATAACCCAGCACGAATTAGCAGCTGCGATTTAAGAGTAAGTGCAAGTCAGCGGGTCGTGTACAAAGAGGTTTCTGGTAAGCGTCTAGGTCGATATGGCTGTTATTGCTGTTTGTGTTCGGCTATCAAGTTTCGAGAACTTCTCATCCCTCTCTGGTTTTAGTACTGGCGACCTTTTCAGTGCCGTCCCAAATGAAGCGGTGAATGCTCTCATGGTGGTTTGCGAATCCAAGTGACAGAAGACTAAGTCGTCGGATGGCTAGCTTCTGTCAATGAATGCAGGGCGGAATGCGGTGCGGGACAGCTTGCACGGGATAGTGCTGCACGCGTGCAGGACGCCGTCTTGTGGGCGATGATGACGCCAAACCGGTCTAATTAGCGTGCGATCGCTTTGGAAATGATACAGATTATTTAAAGGAAATAATTGCTTTTGAAAAGATAATAAAGATTCTTTCTTAAGTTTTCCACTCTGTTTCCTTTTCTGCCTTCGAGGATGAATCAAGTGTGCGCAGAAACCATAAGTATGCCAAAAAATCGATATTGCACTGGCAACACTGCCGGTCAGTCTATACTGTGAGTTACATCACGTTCACATTGGCTACTACCGCCTCAATATTTATTTTAGATGGTCGTACTCGGAGTCTAATTCGATGTGCAAATTGATGCATGGTTTATCAGAATTAATTGCCAATAGAAGCGAACAGACGAGTCTCAGGAAGCAGTCTTGAAGAAGAAGAAGCAGAAGAAGAAGAATAAGAAGAAGACACGATCTCTTGTCCCGGTGATCGTGTCTTCTTCTTCTTCTTCAAGAATTAATTGCTTCTACAACATCTCAGCCTTTCTTAGATGGACAGACACCTATGGTGCAAGCCCTTTTCTAGGCAAATTTATATCTAATTTCCTACTTATGCATGACAATCTACGGTAAGTAATCTCGTCTTTTTACTGCAAGTCGATGTTCACGTATTCATGTAGAGGCATATTTTCCAGTTTGACCAAAGTGCATTGTATCGCAGGTGTCGAATGTTATCTTGAAGACAACGATCTACTTTAATGGACTCCAACGGGTCTTTAATAAAAATTATTATTATCTAACTAACCATCTTTACCTTAAGGATGTACAAGGTGATTGCGCAGTGTAGCCGTCAGTTTGTCACGTGTATTTAGTGCCTCCTCGGGTGTTTTTCAACTAGTTTCGACACATTCTTGATATATGAAATCGTTCGAAAATTTTCTGGTTTTGGCACCTAATCGCAAAAATGTACTTCCTTGTCCTTTTCTTTTTTCATTTCACTCCTGTTGTTCCATGCATCAATGTACGTAATATCCAGGATACCTACTCTGCAAAAAGAGTTTTACCAAAAAAATCAGTTCTATTCTGTATGTTTCGCCTCGTTTGCACAGGAATAAGGCCAATAGGTGAAGGGGGTTCTGATGATATCATCGATCTACACCTTTCTCGAAGAGGTCAAGATGCAAAAATTTTAAACCATCGCCCTATCATTTGTTACTCCACGGTTACAGGCACGGTATGTTGATGAGAGCTTTGTTTATGTTAAAAGAGATAAACTGGAAATGCACTAAAGCATTATCAGCTCAAATCCCCAACGAATCACATTCACACACGAACATGAGGTTAGCCACAAAATCGCGTTTCTTAATGTCCTTGTATAGAGAGATACTGACGGGACATTTCATACATCAGGTTGCCACAAGGAAACTTGTGCAGAAATCGATTTCTATTACCAGAGCAATCAGCATCCGTCAACTTGTCAGTTGATCTCTACGTTGCACGGGTTAGTAGCCCTCAAAGCGACAGACTTAGTCACTGCAAGTTATTTGATGATTAATTGCCGGAAAAATCCAAGAAAAGGCGTGCACAAATGTAGCCCTTCTCTAGTGGGGTCTTTGTTTACAACTTGCCCACCCGTGATCTCAGTTAGCAACAAGTACCGATTCTGTACGATGACGAGAAATTCAGCGTAGGAGATGGCTAATCAGAAGACTTCTTTCCATTCCTCGAATCGGCTCTCCAGAAGGGTTAGGCAGGTGAGGAGTGCAAAAAGGCCATTCAGCAGCCAGTTTCGATTTTACTGCATCGGCATAAACGCCAAAATGACGATTTCTAAAGCACAGAGTCGAGGACATTCGACGCACATGTAAAGTTGAGGATAGCATCATCCTCTCCGTTGACAAGGGCCGCTCGACGGTCTTCAAGAACACGACCGAATACTGAACTAAACTACAGGTCCTTTTAATGGACAGGGATTCTGACGCGCCATCGACAGCCAGTAAGTTCAAAAAGCTCGTAAACAGCATTAATGAAACGAAAGATGAACTGAAGAAGACGGGGGTTCTCACGAGGAAGGGAGCACTGGCCAGAAAAACCACTGATGCTGCGATGGTGTGCTTCCACGGTTTGCCGAATGTGCTCATCTCGTCATCTCCTTACGCGGCACCCCAGAAGTTTATTGGTCAAAATGGCTGCACCAGCAAGTTTGTTTCCTTCGGAGTGAACAGGGAGGTCGGCTGAAGAGATTTGACGCGTATCTTACAGAGGGGCAGAGGGGGTAATGATATCATTCGATGTGGTCTCGTTACTTACCTCTATCCTATTCGCTCCGACTGTCAGTTCTATCGATGGCTGTCTCCGAGATAAATATGACAGGACTGACCAACAGCTCAAACGAGAGCATATCATTGAGCTCCTAAAACTGTGTTTTAAGGCCTTCACGTTAAACGGTTAGGGTCTACTTGCAAAGGAGAGGGACGCCGATGGACTCGTATCTGTCTTGGCGTCAAGAAGATTTAACGTTCTCCGTCCACTAAATTGATCGATACTTATTTGATATTTGCGCCAATGATCTGTCGCCGTGTCTGCCATTCTGTTTTGAATGTTCCTCGTTTGTTATATTTCTCTTTGCGACTTTTGTGCGCGGCATCGACTGCTTGGCTTGGGGGAACTCTCAGCCATTTTGGAAACACCTGGCACCTGAATGTGAGTTTTTTGCCAGCGATGGTATGCCCAGTGTCCAGCGCATGCATGAGTACTTCAGACAAGCAGTCTGGCCTCTTTACTGTCAACTGATGTTCATTAATGTGTGGAGGGGCGGATTTTCTTGTTTGTCGGCATTAAACTGCACAGCCTCACATGGAATCCTGGCGTTCCTAAGGGCTAGCCTGTCAATTTCTTACTGAAGGGCTGTTCAACCCGACGATGTTTACCGCCTGCCAGCGCCATGAGACAGTCAGGGGACGCTGGGATGCTCCTAATAGAGTGATAGCAGTCCTCCGAAGCGTTGAACACACTCCACTCTCCCCGCTCACTTGGGCTCGGAGCCCAGACAGGATCATGAGGACTGCAGACGTGCCCGGACGCAGGAGCTGATAACTAGAATTCGCGCATCTACGCGTGCCACACACGATCTTATTCGCGCCCGATGGGCCACGTTTTCTCAGTGAGGACTCGGATCCCAGTTGCGAGGGAGTGCCGTAGAGTCTACATTAAGAGGGAACCGTTGCGGTCTGATCGTTCTGCCTGCGGGACCTGAGCTAGTGTTTCAATTGACGGCCTTTCAAGTCATGCATTATTAGCTCATCTTTACATTCACAAAGTACGTCGAACATTTTATAGCGGGCAACGATCTGAAGCGCCGTGGAAGTGTCGGCCCCATTTCCTACTTTCTCTTCCCTGCACGAATCCACTACTTGAGCCGGTCAACCATTTGATGCTTCAAGCTCCCGCTCACGTCTGCAGAATTATTATCCGCCGCATCTGATATCAACAATGGACTCCTAAGTGCGAAACACCAGAACAATTACAACAGTTTACAATCTGTGACTTTCGTATTCGCTGTTAATGGCACCGACGCTGTTGTGCCAAAATGCGCGAACAGGCGAATGAGTAAACCAAAAGCGCACAAAAGCGTCATTATGCGGTTGGTCAGGGGTATAGGGCAGTGATGGTGTCTGGAATGTCAGTTTCGCTTTTCGTTTGAAATAACACTTCTTTCTGCCGCACGTAATATTTTTTGGAAAAAAGATCAAAAATTCTCAGTGACTATGTTGCCGCTGACGATAAGAAAGTAAACAGGCAATACCTGATAAATAAAGATGAGAGGCGAAGAAGTAGAAGGCACTCACCCACATGCCAGGATTCTAAAGATAATGTAGGTATGGTGGTGGGGCTCCCGTTCAACGAACGTGACGCACGAAATGTTTTCCCACGCTCGCATGCCCTTCATGATGGTTGCTACGGAGGAACCTGGATGAAATTGGAACATGCATATAGTACATTAATTGTGCAGCTGGCAACAACTGTTGCGAATAAACTGTTGTCTCG
Organism: Spirometra erinaceieuropaei; assembly: GCA_902702965.1. Classification (NCBI taxonomy): domain Eukaryota; kingdom Metazoa; phylum Platyhelminthes; class Cestoda; order Diphyllobothriidea; family Diphyllobothriidae; genus Spirometra; species Spirometra erinaceieuropaei. The sequence continues at coordinate 317,787 of CACRXP010000117.1, forward strand.
CACCAATCCTAGCAGGTGACCCCTTGGCCCCTTGCTGTGTTTAAGCTGTGAGAAGGTAGTTCTTTCTGAGAAATTCGGTTGCGTAGGCTCGTTTTTATGCGGTTACCTGCTTCTTTCATCGATTACATGCATAGGCACTGACAGTGAGTGGTACTTGTCAGCCATTTAATGAAATCAGCTTCTGTCATTGCGTTAGGCTCATTGACACGCAAATACCAAGTGGTTCACCCAACTCACTGTTTACCGTGAGTGACCGACCTCATGAAATGTCCTGGAATTCTCATCTATTTTTATTAGTACTATCACATTAATCTAATCCGCAGTTCATCCTCATCTGCCTCCAGAAGACTCGTTCTATCTTTTAAGCACCAGATAAATTCAATAAAAAGTGTGTGCTCTAGCATCAGTTTGGCACAAACATATAAACGCTAAGACAGAAATAGTCATCTCTGTTCCCCTTGTTATTTCCGGCATCTACAGTATGCGTGTTGACTCATGAAATGTTGGCCGAAATTCCGGTAGAAATTTTCCTTTCGAAAAGATTAATTAATTAGGACTGTACAATTAATCATCTTGCAACAAAATTTTATAATAATTCACTTACCTCGAAATGTCGGCTTTTAAGCAAACGTCTTTCCGGACGCACTCAAAAACACACTCTGTAAAATGACTACGTAAGTAGCAATAAGCCCGGTGGAAAAGGGTTCGGACACAGCTCCTTTTATGAGCCGCAGGATGGTTGCTTTCGTAAATAAGAATGACTTCAGCACTGGAGTCTTTTCGGTAGACGCTCGTTGCAAGGCCGCCATCACTGAGCGTTCGGATACTGACGTCTAGAAACGGGAGAATGCCTCCTGT
>CACRXP010000117.1:320086-373387 GCA_902702965.1 Spirometra erinaceieuropaei
AATGGAAAAACCTTCTGAGCGTTCGTCAAGAATTTATATGATCAGTACAGCGTTATCGTTGTCTGATTGAAGTGATTCTGGTATTCCTGTAGTTATAGGACTACTGTATAATTCTAACGAGTACGATAAACATCTATCGTATAAAGAGCTCGTGAAAACAGCCTTATTGGAAGTGTTCTGACTTTGTGCGCAAACGCATATGAAGGAGATATAACTGGTGCTAGTGATGAACCACACTGAACGAAAACATTTGACATAATTGTAGATGTACGGGATATTCAAACTTCATTTTTAAAATCGTTGTCTACTAATAAAAAGAAAACGAGGAGGTGCAAGGAAAATAAGGTTTTCTTATTCTTATAAAGGAGGGCTTTAACTTTTCTATGCTATACTTCGAGAAGTTTTTGCCATTTTCATGTCTGGCCAACCTTGATTGATCGTCTCAGTTAAAGTGAATGCATGGAAAAAGATTTAGCATATTAAGGAGTTTATTTAAGGAATATCTGCAAGTTAGGCTCACTGGAAGTTCCCTTTTTGCAATAGCAGATTGCTGTCATCCACAAAAATCTCATAAACCTGGCATATAACGTTTACAAAAAGTGGAGGCGTGGAACACAAGGCAAGGACTGGGCGGACTGGACAGTCTGAAAATGCACCAAAAGCCACTCCGGCGCCTGAGTTTACGTAGAGAGAGAGAGAGAGAAAGTTCACTACGTTGGTTGCTCTTATCTATGCCTTTCACCAGGTTCAGGAGTTTTGCTTTCCAACAGTATGTCGCAGTATGCGAGGAATATGCCACTGGAGCTTCCTGGTTGTTCAGGCAGAAACGTAAGTGAGTTCGGGAGTGTTTGCAAATGAAAATGGATAATCGTGAGACCTCCGGGTGTCATGCACTGAGAGCCATGGGATACGAAGCTCGCCTAATCGCCGATGGGCCACTGCATCTGTCTGCAGCTAAGGACAGCGTTGTGTATTTTGCGACACGCCAGAAAAGTTTTTGGTTGCATAAGTTAAAGGATACGGTATACACCGCGGCACAGGTACTAGCCAAAGGCCCACTTCATTAAAAAAATATATCCTGCGCCCTCAAGTGAATTGATTTATTTCAAGTTAGCAATAATTTTCGGAGGAGATTTAATGAGCGTCAATGTGTAATTGGGTTACAGCACAGATGGTAAAATACAAATCTAAATTCTCTGGCCGTATGGGCGTTGTTGTAGGAACATTTTCCACTGACAGTCAAATAAGCGTTAAGTGAATTTCAGTATTTCGATTTGAAAAAGCTACGGCTTCCTACTTCAGACATGGCTGTCTATTCAGCAAGAAGCATATTTGTTAGACGAACAAAACAGAATGTGATACGATTGGCAAAAAGATATGGATTAAAATAAAAAAGACAGTGAACGTGAATGAAAACAGTTTCCGCAAATTCTGATCGCATCAGACAATCAAATTTTCCTGCCGTAAAAAAACAAGGTGACTAGGGAATTAAAAAAATAGGCAACATTCCCCAGTGGGTTCCTACGGCGAAGTTGTTCACTAGGTGCAAATACCTAACACACACGGCTGATAAAACCGCGTTTTCATGTCCAATACGGGTCAATGGTATATGGTGCAGGCAGAGACTAACACTGCATGGAAGCGAATGTACGAGTCTCAGGTACTTGTTGCAAAGGAGATCAACGCGCGACCATTGAGATAGTAAGTGTATTGCTTCCATTAATTACCCGCAAAGGTGGGGTGAAAGGTTACTGTCTTCCATCCGCCGTAGCTTTTCTCTCTGTCAATTTGAGATGGGTCAGTATCAGTATCAGTGTATTTCAGGGAAAGTAGGTTTGTATCTTTGAAATCTCTGCTGGTTACATGCAGACGAAGTAAATGGAGAAAGTGGAAAGGAAGTAACATGGAAGAAATACAAGGGGAATAACAAAAACTGTACAGAAGAACACAGGATTTCCTGCGTTAACAGCATTTAGAGACATATGAACTCGGTTTGTTGATTAAATGCAACAGACAGTTGAAGCACACCTAAGATACAGGAAAAGAAGTAAAAATTTTTTAGTCTGCAGGCATCGTGATAAATGCGGACAGCGATGTTGACGTGGCTCACAATTACTACATTACATAAATGTGTGTTACTTAAATGTTGGTAGTAGCATCGTCAGAACACTAACCTGGCAACATCGCCTATCAAGGTGGCTGTAGACTTGCGTTATTGTGGTGCGCGCTGCAATGTTGATCTAGCCTCCGTTTAAAAGTGCCTACGGATCCTGACATAACAACATCCTCAGGCAAAGCATTCTAAGCTGCGACCACTCTGTTGGAGAATAAGAACTTTCGTGTGTCTAACCGGGCACCCGTCACACGTAGTTTGAGCGGATGGCCTCTCAGTTTAGTCGTAGTCGCCAACTCGAAGAAGTCTCTAGATGCGATGCAGCAGTCTTGATTGCGCACGCTGTCTGAAACTCATCGAAAGAGGTCAAGATTAGCTAATCATGTTTCGTAGGATAGTGACCATTGCCTAGATACATGTTTCGTTGTTCGCCGTTGAACTTTTTCGAGTATGCCGATGTCTTTAGCGGTTGAGGCTTTCCATGGTTGGATAGCTAACTCCAGGTACGGTCGCACAAAAGTTCAAAAGACCTTGGCGAAGCAGTCTTCATCGAAGGAGGAGAACGCCCGTTTACGAGGTATAGAATGGACATCGCGTCTTTGGCTACCTTTGAGCATTGCAGCGAAGGCTTAAACGAGGTTGTGATATATACACCCAAGTCCTTCTGGGCGTCGACTTCTTGCAGTTAGACGATAGACCATGCGGTAAGGTGTTCTGAAATTCTACCGCTGGATAAGTCAATTACCAGCCAGACTAAGAGAGGAACAAATTCTACACCCTGCACGCCCTCCTGGCTACATCGATGTAGGCGGAGAATTTGATTGTCCTTAGTGACTTCAACGCCCGTGTCGGCACAGACCGTGCTACTTGGGGAGGAGGGCTGATTCCCTATGGTCTCGATGGCTTTAACGACAATGGCCTGTCCCGCCCCCCCATACGAACCTGCGCAGAACACCGGCTCGTCCTGACCGACATCCTTTTCCTCTTCTCGATACGAGAGAAGACCACCTGGATGTACCCTCGGTCGAGACACTGGCACCTGCTGGGCTATCTCCTCGCCCGGAGGCGAAACAAGCGGAACGTGCTGGTGACAAAGGCGATTCTGGATGCTGGCGAGTGGACCGACCATCGCCTCGTCATCTCCGAGATGCGGATTTGTCTACAACCTCGATGGAAACCTCAAGTTAAGCGAGCCTCAGGTAAGCTGAATATTGCTTTCTTGTCTTTTCCATCCCACCATCTCCATTTCAGCAACAAGTTGGCTCAACGGCTAGCCAACCTTTCAGTCGTTGCCGTCGCCGCCACCATCGAGGAGACACCGTGGAGGACCCATGGTGTCAGCTGCGGGACACAGTGCAGCCGACTGCACTGTCTGTCCTCGGTTGCGCACGTCGCCGACATGATGACTGATTCAATGAAAATGACGCCGTCATCAACAACCTGCTCGCCAAGAAGAACCGCCTGCAAAAGCCTACGTAAACCCCTCCACCAGCGACAACAAAGTGGCCTTCTACTGAAGTCGCCGCCTTGTTCAACAGAGGCTGCGCGAGAAGTGGGACACCTGGACGGCCCGCAAGCTGAGGAGATCCAAAGTTACGCGGACCGCAACGAATGGAAGAATTGCTTCTCCACGATCAAGGCTGCCTACGGTACGCCAATCGAAAGAACTGCTCCTTTTTTCGGCGCCGACGGCAGAACCATACTCACCGAGACGACACAAGTCCTACAGCGTTGGGCCGAGCACTTCCGAGGCGTCCTTCACCATCTCGGATGTCGCCATCGCCCATCTGTCTCAAGTGGAGATTAACTTCGATCTCGACCTTTCGCGCTTTCTACACGAAATCATCAGGGCCGTGCAGCAGCTCTCCAGCGGAAAAGGACCCAGATCGGACGCGATCCCCGCTGAGATCTAAAACCACGATGGCTGCCACCTTGTGGATCATTTGACGGCGCCCTTCCAGAGTTGTGACGTCAAGAAGTACCACAGGGTTTCTAGGACGCCACAATCATGCGCCTCTACAACCGGAAAGGGAGTCGTCAAATCTGCGGCAACCACCCTGTTAAAAATTTTTCGGACCACATGGCGTGACTGTCCAGTGAACTGTAAGACGTGTTAGCTCACGAATAACGAAGCACAAACGGGCAGTCCGGAGAGGTGATCCAATTCCTCAGGAGATTCATTTTCTCACTGGAGAAAGGTGGTCACAAATTCAGCTTCGCGAGCAAGTGGAGAATGGAGCGAGGCAGCAATTAGACAGTGGCTAGAACTCCTAGAGGCCTGGGTGTCTGACACCAACTCCATTAACAGATTCGTTGATATACCCCTACTGCTATCACGCGTTCCGTTCACGAGGCCAAGAGGCGAGACATAACTGATTAACAGCATTCTTCGGCATTCAATCGACATACAGCAACGTTTGGCGTGGATATCCCTCATAATCCAGTAGCTGTCATTAGCGGCATGCAACGGAGTGTGCTGCGTGTCCGGCCATGTCAGCCACCTGCACCCTTTCAAGCCCCGCGGTCTTGACGTTGTCTAAACACCGCGTTCAGGTGGGGACGAGAGGGTACGGTAGATGTTGCGAAAGTCCACTCTCGCAATAGACTAATTCACGCACAAGGCACCGTTCCTGCTCCAAAATGCTGTGGGGTATATTGTAAACATCGCCTGACACGACGGTGAACTCTCAGAACTCGGCCAGTGCTGTGTGAGTTGGTTTCATTTGTCTTCTTTCGTCTATCGAGATCACAGTCCGGTTATCGCACGCTCTCCTTTTCTACATCGAGAAACTGGGACTCCAAAACTCGTCTCCATCTTACAAAATGCGTCGGCTTTAATTGAGCACACGCTGATCCAGGAGAATAGTGCCGTAGTAATTCAGAAAGTGTGCTTCGCGTCTAGGCGGTTAGTGCAGTTCACGATAATCGTTTTGAATTTATGCCATTTGGAAATCCGAAGGGATTGAATTTTCAACTTTGCGAGGGAAAGCAAAGCGTGAGAAGACCTGTGATAACGTTTGTGCTTGCTCAACTGCCCTCAGTTTGTATTCCACACACTTTTTGGACATACTGCGTGATTGCAGCCTCTCAACTGGAGTAAGTACTTGTCGAGAATTGTACAATGACCAGAGCATATTATTGACAACTTTCAATTATGATTCCACAGCACTACCCAGACGAAAATAGGCTGACCAATTATGTAAACGGGTTTAATCTGGTCGAGGATTGTCACAAAAGTCGTCAGCGTACACGTCTTCTAGGAAATGTTGGTGCAAAAATATAAACTGCAACTGCCATTGTATGTGGAAAATGTTCACTGGCAAAATACTTTGCGTTTCATCAGATGTTCAGTTTTAACAGGCCTCTCAGGTTAGTCTTGCAACCTGGGTTCTAAATCTTGTCCAACTTCCTTCTCCAGCCAACCATCACCCTGAGAGGCAGTACCACCTTCAGTCTTGTCCAGGTAGTTTCCCGAAAATATAACCTTCATCAAGAGTGATCAGGAATCCCTACCAACTTGGTTGCCCATTCGTCGCTGAAACACGGTGACAAATGCTCATAGCCGAATAAATTGTGACATCCTTCGAAATGTTATGGATTCTAGCAAAAATCGTTAACGAACACGTCTTCCATGAATAGTAGGTGGAAAAATACGGGTTGTAAATTAACTTCGTAAATGGGGTTAATCTGTGTCTGCACCATATACCTTTGCTTCGTTTTAGACATGAAAACGCGATTTCATCGGCAGTGTATATTAGGTATTTGCTCCTACAAGCAACTTCGCCATAGAAAACCAATGGGGAGTACTGCTTGTTTTTCTAAACCACTGGTCACCTGGTTTTGCAGAGCAGGCGACTTGGATTGACGCGCACGATCAGAATTCGAACACTCTGTTTCTCCTTACATGCCTTGTTTTCCGTTATAATCCAAATCGCCTGTCAATTATACCTGTTCTGCTCTGTTCTTCAGGCGAATTATGCTTTCTACTCTATAGACAGCCACGTTCGAGAGAATAACATAACCGCTTTTTTAAAGGGAAAACTGAAATTCACCGAACGCCTATTTGATTGTCAGTGGAAAAATTTTCTTACGACAACGCCCATACGGCCAGAGGATTAAGATTTCTTTTACATTTTCTTTGCAGTTAACCAATCAAACACTTTCTAGGCCTGTACTCAATTCACAGCACTCTGTTCTTATCATACCCACATAGCAAGCATTCCATCTTTGTTTACGCGTCTCACACTAATGATGGGCGGGTGTAGAGGTCCCGTGGTTCACTGGTTCACCGTTCACACTGCTTGTCACCAACCTTCATTGCCCAACACCCGTCTTCCTCGAGATTATTCACCTTCAACTCCAAGGACTCTGGCTTTACGGCTTGGCAGACCTGAGCAATGTCGGGTGTTCAACCAACTTCGGCAATATATGTCCCGCATACCGCATTATACTGCTGGAACGCAAAACTTGTAACTGATAGAATTCTGCAACTGAGTGCAGGCAATATCGTGGACTACACTTATATCGTTGCACTAGGCAGTAGGACACAAGAATTTTGATAAATCACACCCTGGTGTGTTCTAGGAACTGAGTCATTTTTTCACCCGGACCCGGTCATTAGTCCACCGTCAACCACTTATAGTGACACTTCATATGCCCACTTGCTTATTCTAACCGGAAATGATATTACCTGCATTCTCTGCCGTCCCTCCTTGCTGCTATTATGATTTGACTGACTTCGGCCTGGTAATTAGTTGCCTGTTCGTGACATTTGCCACCCATACGGAGCTTGCTTGCTTCGTGAAGCCAATAGATCGGTGTGCGCTCATTCCTGATTGAACAAATACCCGATCTTCAGCGACAGAGAATGATAGGTGGCAAGGCACTGATGCGCTTCGTTTCGAAGAAGTGCCTATGACCCATGTGGTAGACCCCCGTGGTGGATCAACTGTGCCAGGTGCGTGTGTGCACATTTTCGTGTTTCTGCTCCCAGGTGCTGGTAAGCGTTATGGTTGGCTGAATGAATGCAGAATAAGCCCGAAACAGTACTGCATAAATCTAACCGCATTCTCTGTCATCCCTCCTCGCTACTATTATGACCTTACTTTTATGAATTGACTTATAAATATGGATATGAGGGACGCCTCAAAGAAGCAATAAAAGAGGGACGCTTTAAGAAGGAGGCTATGTAATCCGATCGACTGTCAGCCTCCAAAGATGTGATTGCTTGTGCACTTCGACAAGTAACTGTGTGTCAAGTTTATTTGGATAGGAAATTCGCAGAAATTCACCCGGATATGGCGCTTCAGTGTCGATATCGCTTTTTACAATTCTCTCATGCAACAACGGCCTTTGAAGCTTATTGGTTAATTAGTCATGCTAGTGGGTATAGAGGCTAGCGTGTTGAATAGAACTCGTTATTAGCATGCGACGGTTGCACTCACGATCTTGTGTGATAGTTCGTTCGGGGCATCGAAGTTGGTACAAATCACTATGTAGGGTTTATAAGTGACATACGAACGGCTGTGTTGCGCGCGCGTTTATAAGGGGAATATTCTTGCGACAACTGGGTGCGCAAGAACGGTGTGGGTGTTAGGTTAACGATTATTTCCGTACGTGCACATGAGACAGGTCGATGCGGTGGGTTTACGCGAGGATGTAGACTGGAAAAATAAGATGTGAGCGACGGTTGTTGGTTCGGTTTCTAGAGGCGGGTTTCCCAACCGCTGGCAGATGACAGACCAGATCGATGCGTAAACTGAACGCGCTGTGGAGAAGTCGGCACTGGGCTCACGCCTCTGTTATGCGGGCTTTCAAGTTGATGCCCAAAAAACACTTTAATGACTACAGAATGAGTACCAGAAGTGCTAAAATTTGATAAATTTTTCAGGCGACTGCTCCATGGATTAATGATTTAAGGATAGTAAAGTTGTTCTAATTTAAACTTCGTGGCAGCGTAAACCCGTCGTCTTAGGGATCGTAACCTGCCTAGATTCAATATTTGTATTCTCACCCACATCAACGCTGAGTAATAGTGCTAACTCATGAAACGTTAACTTAAATTCTGAAATGCGATTTTGCTTCAAAAAGATACTTACGTGGGAATGTAAAATTAATCAACGTGCAGCATAATTCTATAGTAATTCAGTTACCTCGGGAGGCCGGCTCTCGAAAGAACTTCTTTCTGGCCGCATGCAAAAACCGCACTCTGTTAAATGACTACTTATAAGGCATAGCTTTTTCTGACTTATTTTCGCTGCCTTTGAAAATTTACTTATATTTCGCGACAAACATGCACTTAAAATATCCATTTTTTCACTTATTTGATAGACAATCACTACTTTACCCAATGTTGTACCCTAAAGAGGGGTATAATTCCCTTTAAAAAAGTTTCTAATTGTGAGATGTGTTAATACCGTAAAATGTCCGTTCATAAAGCATCGTTCCTTAAAATTTGCTAATGTAGCTTTTAAAGGTAACAATACGGCTTAAATCTTTTGCCAAATTTTATGAACCCCATGTGGTCTCCTCTCAATACCGGAGAGAAATATACGGTTTTCCGTACGCGGAAGTGTGACGGCTGGTCAGATTCCTTTGAGTATTAAATCGAAAGAAGATGTAATTTTCTATTGAATGAGCAAAAGAATGAATATTTTCTTGCATGGTTTTAAGGGCACGAAAATTAGTAATAAAAATGCATGCTACATAGGTAGTCATTTTTGGCAGAGTATAGTTTTTCCACGCAGCTGGAAAGAAGTTCGTTCGAAAGTGGGCAGGCTGAGGTAACTAAAATATTATGGAATTATTTTGCGCGAGGAATAGTTTACCAACCATGCTTAAGTAATCTTTTCGAAACGAAAACCCGTTTAAGAATTTTGGTAAGCACACCTACTGCAAAAACAGGATTACGCCGGTATATATATGGGGTACGTGATCGGTGAGCGTCATATTGTCATAATTAATGTGTCCGGTTATAATTGACATGCCAACGAGTTAGTTGGTCGACTTGGTAGGATGTTACACTCGACGACCAAAGATCCCAGGTTAAATCACATTTGGAACACACTTTGTAGTGCTATGGCTGGCTGATGACGGTCATTTCAGTCACCATGGTTTTGTCCACATACCGATTTCATGCTTGCCTTGGGAACCCAATGGATTCGCGTGTGCCATTTCCTGAGTGTATATACAGTACGTGGACTAAATCATGAAATGCCAATCGAAATTCGGAAATGTGTTTTCGTTTCGAAAAGATTTATTAGATAGAGATGTAAAACTGATCCCCATGGAGCTTAATTATATAACAACTCAGTTACCTCAGGATGCCGGATTTCGAACGAATTTTTTTCCGCTGCATGCACAAACTATACTCTGTGAAAAGTACTGCTTAAGTAGCATGCATTTTTCTCATTTATTTCGATGCCCAGAAAAGTCCAATTATACTTCATGGAAAACATACATAAAAATATTCATTCTCTTGCTCCATCAGTAATAAATGAGATATTCTTCCAATTGTATTCTCGAAGGAAGGGTATAATTCGGTTTTTAAAAAGTTTTCAATTTTGAGAATTTTTAATAAGCCAGAAATGGCCATTCCAGTCTCCCTTGTCTTTGTCGGTAATATCATTCTGTCTATAAAGATTACAATATCGCTCTAATTTACTGCTAAATTTTATGAACACGATATTTTCCCCTCTAAATACCGCAGAGAAATATATGGTCTTTTGGATGCGGAAAATATACGGCTTGTAGTTTGCAAACGCCGAATGCAAGGATGACGGCAGGTCAGGTTCAAAATTATTCGGGAATTGGAAAAAATTTCTGAAAACCAAATTATACCCTTCCTTCGAGAATAAAATCGTAATAAGACGTAATTTGCTACTGAATGCGCAAAGGAATGAATATAATAATGCAGGGTTTCGATGAAGTATAAGTGAATTTTTAAGCGCATCGGAAATCAATTAGAAAAATGCGTGCTAATTAAGGAGTACTTTTTACAAAGTGTGGTCCTTGCATACAGCTGGGAAGAAGTTTATTCGAAAGACGGTATCCTGAGGTAACTGAATTATGATGGAATTACGATTCACACTGATTAGTTTTACAACCCTACTTCAGTAATCTTTTTGAAACGAGAACTTATTTCGGAATTTCGACTGGCATTTCATGAGTTATCCCACCTACTGTATACTTGTCTGTAAAAGGACGATTTTGACTAGAGTTTCGACATTGTTCCCCCAGGTCTTAGCCAAACGCAGACGGAGTTAAAATTTGTCAAAACAGTTAATATCGTAAACGCCCTTAAAAACTGATTATTGAGGGACGTATGTGCCAGTAAGCGGCCTCCTTGTGTGTCCGTGCATTCTGACTGGCTACCGTATCTTCCATTTCTTAAGGCAATACATGACTCAGCTGGGTACACGGCCTTGAGGAACCCCTGGAATTCCTTGAAAGGCAGACAGCGACAATGCGAGTTTTGCTACAAGCAAAAGCGTATTCCGTGCCCAGGCTCTGTATGCCTTTTTGGGACAGGTGGTCTTGCCTTCTTTCTGGCCACCTTTGTCCGTGACCGCATGCGAAGGCGGATTTTCCAGTCAAACCACAATAACCGACCTCACACATATCACACAAAATATTATAAATGACTTTTTTGAACCCAAACAGCTAGGTTCATCCTTGATGTGTGCAAAGTGAGTACATATGTTATTCATCGGTCTGTAATCTCACTTGAATTTAGTGCTTCCCTCAATGTCATTCAACGACTTCGGACATATTTTTAATGGATAAACCGGTTTTCAAAGTTTTTGGTACTACCTGGTTCCTTTACGTTTGATTCTTGCTGTCCAGTACATTAGAGTGCGAAATCCTAAGGGTAGCCATCCTGCGAAGAAAATTGGTACAAGTCATTTAGTTCGGTTCGATAGCTTTCTTCGTCAGAACAATGTTATTTGCTTGCATGCGTCCGGGTTGAGAAGTCTTCAGAACACACATGCCGACGACCTATTTACTTATTTATCCGTAGGAAACGGCTGTTTATTTGGATAAAAATGAAGTCGTCTCCAAGATCCTACGTGAGACCTGCGATGTAGTGCATTGCGGTCGTACGGGAAAATCCGAATCTACACTTATTCACGGACATCGGTCGTCAGTGAAGATGCAAGATCGCTTGTCTGTAGTATTCATGCATGCCCTGGACACGGGGCACACAATGGCTAGCGAAAAAACTCATATTTTCAGTGCTTGGTGTTTAAAGAACGGCTGAGATTTCCTCCAAGCCTAACACTGGATGCGGCGTACAAACGTCTCAGGGAGAAATGGAACAGACAGGGGCCAGTCAAAACAACATGACAGACACGGCGACAGATCACTAGTGTAAACGCCATACAAGCATAGATTATTTTAGTGCTGGTAGAATGTTCAAACCTTCCCACACATTTGCTCTACGCCTGCTCCGAAAATTTACGCAGTAAATATCCCTGTCCCAAAGGGCGTATACAAAAGGGCGCCTGTTCCAAAGGACGTGTAAGTATTTCATTTCCTCCTTCCTCCCACAGTGTGTTTGAACGCCTTTGAAGAGAACTCTGACACTGTTGAGTTTATATCCAACAAGGTAATTGCTTCGAAAATGGAAGATGCGCGTCGTACTAGCTGCCTTACAATAGACCGCTGTCCTTCCCTTCCCATCTTCCAGTTTTGTAACTTGTGCGTCAATGAAGGGCAACTGAATGTTGGCATCTTTCCTCATAGTAAACATGATGGCGGGAAAGACTGAATTCAACAATTCACTGAAAACCTGCACGCCGCACTTTTTGATTATGATTAACGTGTCCTCCACGGCTATGATTCAGAAACTTTGGGATCACCAACTGGAAACCAGCTACTCGGGCCCCCACAAAACTGCCGCGTTATGTAGATCAGACTAAAACGGACCCATCGACATCCCCTTATTTTACTTGAAGATCTGATCTTTGAATGCGAAAAGGATCCTAAAACACAGTTTTAAACGCTCGATGATATGCTCTCGTTTAGGATATTGGACAGTCATTATGCTTTTCGTGAAGACAGTCATGAGACGAGTCTATAGCTAGGGCAGTTGGGACAAATGTGATTACCGAGATCACGTCAAATGGTGCCATCACCCCGTTTGTCTATACGCTGAGCTGCTAAATGAGTACCAAAATCTCTTCAACAGACTTCACTGCCTACTCTGAATTCTTGGTGGGGAAACAAAGTGGTCACGTAAGGAGATGGCAAGGCCAAGGGGCACTCTTGTCCTGTGCGCATTTGGTAGGTTGCAGAAGCGTACAATCGCAGCATCAGGGGGTTTTTCTGGCCAGTGCTCCTTTTCTCGTGAGAACTTTCGCCTTCTCCAGCTTATCTATTGTTTTTTATTGTTGTTAATTATCGTGAAAGCGCGGAAACTGTTTGTACGTTTATGGTGGCTAGACTTACGGATGATTTGGGACTCGCATTAATGAACCTAAACTGACCATCCGGCGATTGAACCCATTGCCTCTCGCATTTATGCCCGCTTTTGAGTGCATTCGCCGCTTAAATTTGGAGGAGATTGAAGCGATCACCAGTATTAACACCCAGCAAGTGCAAGAAGTCATCGAAACTTGATAGTACAACACAAACAGCACCAACAGCCAAGACGCTTCTCCGCAAACGTCTTCGTGCACGGCCCGCTGACTTGCGGCGACCCTGGAGCAGCAGCCGCTAATCCATGCTCGGTCACGTAGAATCTCACAGGTTTGCCACCTTTCCGACACTGTTAACCTCAATCGAAACTCTTAACTCCTCCTCATCCTCTTAACTTCCGTTATCTATCGTAACACGCTTTCCTTCGTCCCATGTAGATGTCTTTCTGTTGCAACTGGTTGAGAGATCCAGCGGATCATTAAAACTGAATAGTTTCCAATCACGCGGACGGTTGAATTCTCTCCATTAACGTATCTCCATTGCAAATGATATTCCACTTTAGCCGTCCAAATGAACTTACTTATTTCTATCACATTTCGGAGATTTTTAACGTAAGGCATAACAAAAGAGTATCCGGGCAACTATGCCCACGTGACACTTCTTATTTGCTTGGATAAACAGTAGGAGCTGATAGACTCCAGTACAACGAGTCAGGCTAAATTAACACGTCGCTTTAGAAAACAGAGTTTTCCACAGGTGGTTACGTGTACATAACACGGTCAAAAGTCAGGTTCGGCATGGGAACTTGTGGGATGACAGGCTATCGCATCTTACGAGAGAAACATATGATAAAAGAGGTAATGAATGAATCTTATTCATTTTGAAATAAATGAAGGTTCTGCTCGTGTGTTGGACGTAAATGTGCGGGTTTGCCGCAGACGGTTTCGATTGCGCCATTCTGCGAGAGTTTAAGAACAGTTATACACGAACTGTGGCATGTTTTGGGGTTTTACCACGAGCAGAATCGATCCGATCGAGACGATGAGTTCAGTTCAGGTGAGTTTTTCATTTCAGTTCTGTTTTATTTAAGGGAAATGTAGGTCTTCACCTTTCAACTCCCTATTTGTTTAAAAGCAATTGAAATATCCCAAAAACTGGAAAAGGTATCATAAAGGTAACAAATAATCGGAAACTGTACTGATGGACGAACTTCCTCAAGTGTTAGTGGTACGAGCAGTAGTACGGTGGTCGTCTGGAATGCAGGAAAAGAAATAATATCCCCAGTAATAAACGTTGCATGGGTGCACGCCAGTAAGCGTAGGTGATTGATTCGATACGATAAAAAATTCAGTTGCGAATTTACTGAGATATAGCAAGTAGCATTTTGACAACAGGATTTGTCAAGTTTACAGGGGCCGGGTGGTAATTTAGTGGATACCGCTACACAAATCCAGCTTCCTCTTAAAGACCTCGGGGGAAGCAGGCATAACGGCATCTGGAGGCAAGGCGTTTCAAGTTTCAAGCACTCTGTTGGAGAAGAACTTGCGTGTGCCCAGCCTGGTCCGGTCACACGCAGTTTGAATGGATGACCTCGTAGGTTTGTGGCGGTTGTTAACTCGAAGAAGAACCCCGGTACAAGGCTGCAGTTCTGACCGCGTATGATACAGAAAGTTTGTGTCAGGTCACCTCTTAACTGCCTGTAACTCAAGGGAAAGAGATCGAGGTTAGCTGACCGCCTTGCACATGGTAGTGAGTCCTGTCCTCTCACAAGTCTCATTGCACGCCTTTGAACCCTTTCGAGAATGTTGAGGTCCTTCGCTGTTCAGGGTCTCCAAACTTGGATAGCAAATTCCAGTTGCGACCGCACAAACGTTCGAAATACTTTAGCGATGCAGTACTCACCAAAGGCAGAGAAAGCCCGCTTAACAAGGTAGAGAACTGACAAGGCAGAATTGGCTACCTTCGTGCAGTGCAGCGAGGGTTTGAGCGAGGTCGTAATTCATATTCCCAAGTCCTTCTACGAGACGACTTCTTTTAGTCACACCATTCAGACAGCAAGCCATTTGTTTCGGAGATCGGGCTCTGCCGACTTGTAGAATATTGCACTTGTTCTCATTGAACGGCAAAAGCCAGTCCTTTGACCGCTGTCGGAGTCGGTTTAGGTTCGCCTGCAAATGCCCTTCGTCATCTCCAGAGCTTAATTTTATCCGCAAAAATGGCAACACCACAGACCAGTTCACTAACGCAATCGTTGACGTAACCAATGAACGAAGGACGACCAAGAATTGAGCCTTTGGGAACACCGCTTCCAACGGCAACCTCCGTCCACTGCTGGCCACCGGCATGAACAGTTTGAGAACGGTCAAATAGAAAGCTTTACATTCATTTAGGAGATTTCCCCTATCGCCTGTTCAGCTGAGTTTGAGAAGGAGTCATAGATGTGAGACACTATAAAATGCCCTTTTGACGTCAATATAAACTACATGCAGCGCATTTCCTTCATCAGCTGCCCGAGTCCAACGTTCCAAACAGTAGAGCAAGTTTGTCACGCAAGAAATGCCATTAGGGAACCCATGCTGTGCATCAGATAATAGATTATGATGCTCTAGGCAGCGCATTAGCTCCCGCTCAATTATTTTTTCCATGATTGTTTAGCAGATGGAGGTGAGGCTAATTGGTCTGTAATTGTTTGCGGAGGCTTTGCTGCCTCCTTTATACTGCGGTGTGATCAGCGCAGACTTCCAGTCGGCGGGTAAACAGCCGGCTTCGAGCGAAGTTTTAAGTAGTTTTGGTAGTTCAGCAGCGAACTCCTTCGGCAACTTAGGCAGGATGTCGTCTGGACCTGATGATTTCGACTCATGTCGTCTCATTGGTTCTTTACGAACAATCGCTGCATTAGACGATACAGCCTCAATTTTTCAACCCTCATCGAAGTCGTAGTAGGGAGGGGGAAATGCGCTTTGACTTGTAACGACGAATTTAAAAAATTGTGAAAGGTACTCAGCTTTTTCTCCATTCTCACTAGTCTCTAGGCCTTCGCTTGTCTTCAGGAGGTAGACTGGATCTCTGTTCCGCGTGCGGCTTCTCATGTAACTGCAGAATAATTTCGGATTTTCCACAGTACGATTCGGTAGGTCTTTTTCAAATGTTGTCGTGTCCAGAGGGTTGGTCGCTTGACTAAGTCCCTCTGTGCTTTGTATGCGTTTATGGATACAGGATTCCCATTAGTGAGAGATTTCTCCCACAATCTCCGCTTTTTATTTACTTCCTTTTTTAACGCCTGAGTAAGCCACCGAGGTCGATTGTTTAGCTCCTTCCGTGAAAGCGGGCAGTGGTTTGGCAGGAACTGTGCAGTAATTCACGAACCATTTCCAATTCTCCGCTATATTCCCGGAAAAATCTGATTCCCAGACTGTATTGTTGATTTCGGCCTTCATTTGCTCGAAGTCAGCACGCCAAATATTTCTCCTAATTTTGGTTGGCTATTCAGACACGGAAAAAATTGAATAATCCCAGTGAAGTACTACGTTGTCGCTCCGACCTAGGAGAGGCAGACATTGAACCTCATCTATGCTATCCAGGGATTTCGTGAGCACCAGGTCCAAGCAGTTTGACTGCTGCCCCTCACGCCCCCTCGTGGGAAATAAGACGTGCTGAGTGAGAAATGACCTGAGTGTCATGTCCAGCAAGCGTCGGTCAAAAGCTATTCCTGGGCCAGTGAGCTCCAGTCAATGAGCGGGGCATTGAAGTCGCCCATGATCAGGACGTCAGGCCGGAGAGCAAATCCTCCTAGCTCCTCTAAAAGACGAGTATCAGTCTCAGGGTCACTCCTCAGCGGTCGATAGACGGTCAGAACTTCAAGACTGTGTGATCCTGGTAATCTCATAGTGAATCATATAGTGTCGGCGCTGCATGCAAAATGTCCCGTTTTTTCTGACACAGTCAGACCGTGTTTTATGTAAGTGACGACTCCTTCTCCCTAATGCCCTCTCCTATCTCTTTGAAACAACTGGAATCCTGGTAGCACTAATTCGTGGTCATCCCCGTCTTCAGACAGTCAGGTTTCTGTCGAAGAGACAAGGTCGGGAGAAAAGCCACAAATGTGGATCTTCAGTTCGTCTGATTCGAGCAGTATACTCTGCGCGTCGGTGTTAAACATGTTCGTTTTAGAGTTTTTGTGTGTTTTATTATGGTGCCGCTTGAGTTCCCATTTAAGGAACCTATTGTGCCCTCATTCGGATCGGTTTCGTCCAACGAATTAGCGGAGTGCGTTGCATTATCTGGTCGTTGTAGTTCACGAGATTCGTCTCGCCATTCTGCGGCCTTGTTCTCAGTTTCAGAACTAATTGTTGATGCAGTACATGCAATTCATGTGCATATTTCTGGCCAATCGTCACACCTTCCTAGCAAACTGATAAATATTATGCATATGTCTATGTCCCATGTTTTCAAATTTCTTGTCATAATTATCTGTTTAAATGATTCCCCGTAATACGGAAGATTCCGACATTTGGACATTTGCACAGCCGTTATTATTTGATCGTACAGATAAGCAGGTAGGGAGTGGTGAGGACCATTTTTCATTCCGAAGCATGGCGGTATGGTAGCCAGTCCAAGGTCGCAAGAAATAACAGTTTGACAGTTTATTTATAACACAAATCGTGCTAGTGGACACAGGAAGATATTGATTTAAATCGATATAAAGGACAGTGAACGCACTTGTCTGAGCCTCCTAGGTGATAACGTTGAGATATCTGGTCTGTTGGCAGAATAAAATTCAAACAACGCTGAATCGACTTCGACGGCAAGTAATGCATCCCAATCCTTCTCCCAAGCATGGCGGCATATCGACTAGTTAACAATTTGCAATTTATGCCTTCTAGGCAGAATAAAGTGAAAAAGCCCAACACCATTGATGTTGGAGTGGTTGTCCGTGACACTGCAACCCAGTCTTCAAAAAATCATTATTATAACAGTTAAAGCGCCGAGCATACACTCGCGTTGCACCTCCTTCCCTGGGGATTTTGATATGTTCTAACCTATGTCCAAAATGAGAAGTTTTATGGTACATAGAAATTTCAGTTGTGTCGACTCTGGTAACGACGATATACAGGGACGCAGTATGCGACAGAAAAAACACTGGAGGCTCCGGGGAAGCAGGCCTAGTATGTGCCGGACTCAACAACCGGAGTTAAACACATCTACTTTCATCGATATTTTGGCAGATTTTGAATACTTTCTATTGACCCAACTGTAAAAAACTCGGCGCCTCGGTGGGGTTCGAACCCACGCAGTAAGGGGAAGGCTTTATTACAGCCAAGGCTCTAACCACCTGAGCTGCGAGGCCCCGCCGGACGCCTCGAATTTAATCACACTTGGGTCAAGTTACCCGCCCAACCTACTGCAACGTCTGTAATCCACCAAATCTGATGCAGTAAGTTGACTGCCCAAGAAGGATTTCCTACGTAATCCACCTAGAATCCACCAGATGACTACCAGGCTCACGTAATTCATCGATATTTTGGCCGATTTTGACACTACTCTCGCAAAATGAGTAGGTAGTTCAGTTTAGTTTATTTTAGATAAAGTGGAAACCTTTATTTTCCCTATTTGTTACACCCTGAGGAAGCATGCGGAAAAAGTGGAAAGGGAGTAACATGAAAGAAATTCAAGGAGAATATAAAAACTGTACAGATTAACACAGTATTTGAAGGCATATTTACTTGGCTTGGCGGTAAATACAGTAGATATTTGAAGCTCACCTAATCTACAGGAAAAGTAATAAGATTTGTAATCTGCAATCATCTCGGCGAATGTGACAAGAGGTGTGCGTAGTTACGGATATTATACTGGGTGGGGTCGCATAGTGCACACTCACTGAAGAATCCTTTTCTTATAAAGATAGGCTATTGCGACCAAATTGTGTCAAAGTGCAGAGGTTGGAATATTTATTTCCGTACCCTCTATTTGGCTCTAACCTAAGTACTAATCCCACTTACACTAACTCGAACATCCCTGTCATAAATCCTAACCTTCCCATCCCTAACACTAGCCCATCTCCTGAAATTGCCTGTTTGTGCTACGGAGGGTATTCAGTTCCGTGTCCTACAACCATTATCAATGAAAGGAAATTCGGCAGTGAATCACACCGTGATTTACCTAGTGAGTTGAATGCCGATTCTCATGGCTATAGGATAGCGGTTTTCTGTGGTGTGTCTGGAATAAGCCTGATCGATGCTTGTTTGTCCTATTCTTTTCTGACTGTCGCAATCATTTGGAGACTTTTGCAGGCAACAACCAGATAGTTCTTCAGTCACATTCTTCACTCACTTCTTATCTGATCGAGACGATGTCTTCCTAATCGGCGGCATGTTATTTGTGCTATGACAGCAGCCTCACTTCCGCGAATCATCGCTACGCACTTTCTTTCCTAGGTCACTTTCTCACTTTTGAGAGAAGTTCAGAAACCACAGTGTGCCTTCCTATATACTGAAAGTACCATTTGTTGTCAAAATAGGACCTCTTCTTTAGGTCGGTAAAAAGAAAAATGACTCGGATCATCAGCAGGGTAATCAGCGCTCCTCGTGTGCTTTCTGAGATAAGCTGCAGTTTTAAAACTTCCACTTTTAATCATTGATGTCAGTTGAAGTTGACCCTGCGCAGTGAATAGTTAGATCAATTCTGATTCTTGTCCAATTCCATATTTAGTGAAGGTCTACACAAAGAACATCCAGCCCGCTGCGATATTCCACTTCTACAAGAAGTAAGACTATCAAGTATATTCCCTTGGAGAATTCTATGACTACGAATCAGTATGCATCACACCGCTAATGCATATACTAAACCAGGCGATAATAAATCTATAAGTCCTCTGGAGTGCCGTCCACCTCCACCAATCTGTCAGTGAGTGAAGATCAGTGAGGGTGACATCAGACAGGTGAAGAAGCTATACAGATGTCCTTGTAAGTTGTATTATGCTTCTCCCATTTGCGAGATCTATTTAAAAAACCCACTGTCTCTTCATGTGTAATTCACTGACGAACTAGGCTCTTTCGATTATTACTTTTGGTCCTTGTTTAGCCATAAGTCTTTACATGTTGTTCTCCAATGATTTGAACCGGGAGTTCCAAGACGGCGTAACTAGGCCAATAATTTTAGGGCGTGTGAATAGCATTTCTACCGTGGGAATGTAGTGCAACAGTGGATGTTGAGAATTTTAGCACAATTTTTCGTGCATTCTCTGCTGTTTCAATTTTACACCTGGTTGGGGGTCTACGCTGAGTTATTCAAGAACAGAGTGATTATCTAGGTTTTAAAGTATTTAATGGGGTGTGAACAATTATTTTATCAAGATTCAGACGCAAGATATGTCCGTGTGCCCGTGGGCCCTCCCCCCATAATTTGACGGGCCGATCAGCTGCCGTTGCATGTCAACCGCTTGCAGTCAACCGCGAGGATAAGCTGTCACTGGTATATGGCCACCTACAACAGGAGAAGCACAGTTTCGCCTTTGGTTAGGCAAGCGTCATCGGCCGAACCAGCGACAAGATGGTCAGACTGGTTCTCGAAAGTTGGTCCTCAGTTGACACAATCAACAGAGCCATTGATCTTCATCCGGCCTACCTGGCACTTCGTATGAGGCTCCAGTCAGTTCGGACGAGGCCGACAGCACTGGCGAACAAATCGCGTCTCTCTCAACAGTTCTTACCTTCACAGCAGGGGGAGAGAGCCAGCCGGGTGTCAGACGACCGACGCGAAACATCGACCAACCGACGCGCCCAAACAGCCGACCGCGATTCCCACATGCAACGGCAGCTGATCGGCCCGTCAAATTATGGGGGGAGGGCCCACGGGCACACGGACCTAGCAGTGACAACAGCGGCCGGACAGGGGGCAGAGGTCACACCAGCGCCCCAGCGGTCGGCCACGGAGAGACCTAAGCCAATCCCCCGCCAGCAGGCAGGTCAGAGTTTGTGTAGCAGGCATGCCTATAACACGAGACAGGCGGCGAGAGAGAACAACTCTGAGCTAGCAGGAACAAACAGCCTACCACTAATCTGATGATGGAAACGAGGGAGTTTCCGAAACGTCAGCACCAACGCAGTGTGGTCCATGGCATCGCCTCTTTTTCTTCTTCGTCTTCTTTTGGGGATGATGAACGGGATGTATATATATATATATATATATATATATATATCAGAGCGGATACGACAGAGTCTGGGGGGTAGATTGATACAGCACTGTTTCGGGCTTGTTTGCCTTCATTCAGCCAACCATAACCCTGACCACCAGCTGGGACCGGAATCACAAACATGCGCACAGACGCACCTGGCGCAGCTGGTCCACCACTGGGGTCTGCCATCTGGGTCAGAAGCACTTCCTCGAACCGAAGTTCATCAGTGCCTCGCCACCTGCCATTCTCTGTCGCTGCAGATCGGGTATTTATTCACTCAGTAATGGGCGCACACCTATTAATTGGCTTCCCGAAGCAAACAAGCTTCGTATGGGCGATAGGGGTCACGAACAGGCAACCACCTACCAGGCCGAAGTCGGCCAAGCTATGATGGCAGAGCGGATACGACAGAGTCTGGGGGGTAGATTGATACAGCACTGTTTCGGGCTTGTTTGCCTTCATTCAGCCAACCATAACCCTGACCACCAGCTGGGACCGGAATCACAAACATGCGCACAGACGCACCTGGCGCAGCTGGTCCACCACTGGGGTCTGCCATCTGGGTCAGAAGCACTTCATCGAACCGAAGTTCATCAGTGCCTCGCCACCTGCCATTCTCTGTCGCTGCAGATCGGGTATTTATTCACTCAGGAATGGGCGCACACCTATTAATTGGCTTCCCGAAGCAAACAAGCTTCGTATGGGCGATAGGGGTCACGAACAGGCAACCACCTACCAGGCCGAAGTCGGCCAAGCTATGATAGCCGAGCGGATACGACAGACTCTGTCGCGCCACGAGCCCGTTGCCCTGTCGGTTTTCGATCGGGAATATACAATGGTAGGGGGCGCTCACCGATCGTTCATATGGAACTCATTCATTCCGTTGTGCATTAAGGGCTCTGTCTCGAGCCCAACCAGCAGCCGCACAGCGGCGCATGATATAGAGGCAGAATGGTATTACCGACAAAGACAAGGGAGACTGGAATGGCCATTTCTGGCTTATTAGCCGTCGTCAGCCAGCCATACCCAAGCCCGAAGTGTGGAGCACCCGACCCTCGAACTCGCGACCTGTTGGTTTAGAAGTCAACGCCTCTACTCACCGGGCCACGAGCCCGTTGCCCTGTCGGTTTTCGATCGGGAATATACAATGTTAGGGGGCGCTCACCGATCGTTCATACGGAACTCACTCGTTCCGTTGTGCCTTAAGGGCTCTCTCTCGAGCCCAACCAGCAGGCGCACAGCTGTCCAGAACGGCTTAACAAACCACAGTAGCGCAGGGCGAATGGGTCGCAGGTGAGCTGGTGAAGTTTGAATGCATTTGCTATAAACTGACGGAAATGATAGTTAAAAAAGCAATTACATTGCTCGATACATTCCGTTGTCACATCAGTTCAATCACACAGTCTCACAAACCTGTTTACATCGCTCGAACATTGGTCAAAGGTCATGGATGAAGGACATCCAGTAGATTTCATTTCTTTAAACTTTAGCAAGCGTTTAATTGCGTTCAACATAAGCGCCTCACTCAAAGATTTTCAGACGCAGGGATAAGAGGAAATCTTCTGAACTGGATTCGAGTGTCCTTGAACGTTCGTGGGCGAAAGGTTACTGCGGATGGCTACTGCTCAGAATGAGCGCCTGCTAAAAGTGGAGTCCTACAGGGGGCAGATCTCGGGTCGTTCCTATTCAGTATCTATGTAAATGACCTAGTGCGGGTAGTGAAATCGCGCATAGCTCCCTTAACAGCTCATCTTGCATTGCGGAGGGTGACAAAAGTTGAAAGCACACCAGGATACTACAAGAGGACGAAGAGAATTCGCACGCATGCTCCGACAGATGGTGCATGGAATCCAACGTCGAAATGTGTTGTAATACACATACAGTAGGTGGGCTAACTCATGAAATGTCAACCGAAATTCCGATATGCGTTTTCGTTCCGAAAAGATTAATTAAGTTAGGTTGTAAAACTAGTCAGCCTGCAACACGATTCTATAATATTTCAGTTACATCAGGATGCCGGCTTTCGAATGAACTTCCTTCCGGCTGCATGTAAAAACTAGACTCTGCAAAAATGACTGCTTATTTAGTATTAATTTTTCTCGTTGATTTTCGATGCCGCTAAATGCACAATTATATTTCATGAACAACATGCATAAAAATATGCATTCTTTCATTCATTCGGTAGAATATTATGTCTTCTTCCAATCTTATACTCGAAGGAAGGGTATAAATCGGTTTTCAAAACTTTTCCAATTCCCGAATAATTTTGAACCCACTCTACCGTTACGCTTGGATTCAGGGTTTCGAATCTACAAGCCGCAAACGGAAAACCACACATTTCTCTACGGTAATAAAGGAGGACTATATTAGGTTTATAAAATCTAGCAGTCGAGTTGCTCCATATTGTTAACTTTACAAGCCACATTGGTAAATGTAGAGATATGACGATATAAGAACGGCCACTTCACGGTATTTAAAAGTCCAACAATTACAAACTATTTTAAAACCAAAGTATGTCCCTCTTTCGAGTACAATATTAAAAGAATACGTAATTTTCTACCGAATGAGCAAAAGAATGAATATTTTTATGCATGCGTTTCATGAAATATATTTGGACATTTAAGGACACCGAAAATCAATGAGAAACATGCATGCTAATTAAGAGGTCGTTTTTTCACAGAATGTATTTTCTGCATGCAGCCGGAAGGAAGTTCATTCGAAAGCCGGCATTTTGGTGTAACTGAAATATTATAGAATTATGTTGCAGGCTGACTAGTTTTACAACCCTACTTCAGTAAACTTTTCGGGACGAAAATGCATTTTGGAATTTCGGTTGACATTTCTTGAGATAGCCCACCTACTCTAGTATCAGCAAGACGAAAAATAAACGCACCCTCCCTACCAAATCCCCTGGAAATAAACCATGACAAAGACTTAGGCGTCGCCTCGTAGCGTTCTAAAGTCACACTGTGAGAAATGTCATTCACGACCGTAATACAAGTAACGTTTATTAGCTTGAGTAAAGATGCCCTTGGTAATGTATATTGGGCATTTTTGCCGCCACACCTGAAATATGTGGTACATGCCTGGCGGCCTTAGCTTCGGAAGGCTATAGATACTCTTGAAGGTGTACAATGATGTGCTACAAAGGCTAGTCACGAACGCAAAGCTTTTGAATACGAGCAGCGCCTGACGGCCTTAAATCTCTCTCCCCTTCACTACAGGCAGGACAGATGTGACCTCATAGCAACGTTTCACTTTCTAAGAGGACTTTATCAGAATGTCGACTGAAAATTTTTTTTAAAGACCCCAGAGACTGATCTCAGACGACACGATTACCAGCTTAAAAGAGAACTGTACCACACAAATCAACGTTCTTCGATTTTCTCACAGAGAGTCATTCGCTAAAGGAATTCCTTGCGGGCGCATGTCGTAAATTTCCCTATTGTGAGTGCGTTCAAGGTACATCTAGATGGCCACTTGTTAAAAGGCAACCGGAACTCCTCAAGCCCGAGCCAGTGGATTACTGAAATGACTCTTGTCAAACTTCTAACATGACTTCAAAAGACCCTTTTGTTTACATTAAACGTGTTCAAGACGAACATTTTCACAGTGCAAATCCAGTGAACGAATTTTTCGACAGTAGTTTGCAAATGCTACTCCTTTTTTCACATTTATATGCCACCATTAGTTTTATTCATTCTGAACATTTAACTACACGTAACATCTTTTCAACTCATATATTTTCATCCACACTTGGACTTTTTAAATAGAGTTTTAAGAGTTTCTGTCATTTACTCCAAATCTACTGACTGAAACGATTTAGTAACGTTTAACGGAATACTGATGCCAAAAGAAGCATAATGTCAACAACGATTCTGCATATGACCAAATTGGGAGATACGCGTTGTACCGTTTATTTGCGCTACCTATACCTTTCTTTGGAAGGTCCACCCTGCCCGTAAACGTCATGATCCTGTTGCACGGTGAGTTTGTTCTGTTTCACGCATTAGCCGCTACATCGAGGTACTTTACCGTGTTTGTGCGTGAAAACTTTTCTCCCGCCTTCTATTCTTCCACTGCAAGGCGCACTGAGAGATTTGGCTTTTTAGTATTGGCATCCTAGTAAACAATCAAGACTTCAGCATGGGAAATCATGCATTTAACACATGGAATTTACTTCTCCATAATTGCCAGTTCCAAGATGTTATCACAGTGGGTGCTTCCACATAAGAAAATTTTTCCTAAAATTCCTAAATCACTGTGACATATATACGTCTGTTTGAAATATTCCCTCAGCATGTGGCTGCACACTGATGGAGAGGTCAGGCACTTTTGCGCCTCCATATGCGGAGCCTCTCCGTCCAGCCACGGAGGCCAGCGACTGGCAACACACATCGGAAGTGTCATCAGAGGAGTCAGATAAGGCTGCTTCTGATGATGCCATCTACAATCACACTTTCCTCTCAGAGGCAGGCGCAGAACTCACCTTCGGGTGCGCTTTTTTGCCGGTGAAAAATTGTAATGACTAGGTGAGAACACATCAACCTCACTTCCACACATATGGGCATGCGGTACACTACCACAGGCTGCTACCTGGCATATAATCGGTCTTTGAATTTCACGATCCTACTGCTCATGTCGCTTCAGACTGGTGTTTAATTCGGAAACCTAGTCCTACGACGGTCGTTACATTGTTAAACTGCATCTGAAAGTAATTTGTAAAGTGCCAACAATGACCGCGTCATGTTTCCTTTAGTAAGTTTGAACGGTCGAGTGACGGTTCGCCCATTGTGCTCGACCATATCCACGGTATGCTCAACAACAAAGCGAGACAGACATGCTGACTTTCGCCTGAATTCGTTTATAGTGAAAGCAGGCTTGCGCAGCATCCACCCCATCGCATTCTCCTTCCCGCCTGGACCTGGTGTCAAGAGGGAGTCAAGAGGACCGGAGGCGGGGGAGAGGGATGCGGGTGGCTGACGCTGCCGGACCCGCACCTAGACGTACCACCATACACCTTGGTCCCCAATAAACACTTGGCCAGAATTTCGATGGTGACTGAGCAACCATGGTGACTGAGTAACCATGGTGACTGGGCAACCATGGTGACTGAGCAACCATGCTCATGAGGAGCGCAAGCGCATCTACCGGCAGGAAACCAGGTGCCACCTTGCTGCGAGAGCCATGGTTTTTCGATCATGGCCTAGCAGACGCTTACTTCCCTTGGGAATAGTCAAATACCAGGCAAATGAAGCCCAATTAAAGAACTGTGGATGGAGGTCAGTCTTAGACAAACTGGCCTAGGACTTTAAATGTTACTTATGATCGCGTTTGTGTTGTGATTCTTTAATGTTCTTTAAATGTGTGAAGACACAAATGAGTACAGGGATACTCGTATTTTTCGTGCATCCATCTTTGGGGTCTTGATAATGTGCCATTTTTCTGTCTTCTCAAACTTGGCTCTCTCATAGCCAAATGCGTCTTCGCGATGCTAAGTTCACTGTGATGGCAATTTGCGTATGTTCATAGATTGCAAAAAAACATTTTTAATTTCAATTAATTGTATACCAGAGCGAAATATGGAAAGGAGAGAAAGCAGACCCGATCGGTGAATCAAGTGTTACTCGCCAGTGTTTTTAGACTAACGTTATAACCCACCGTTATATACCGCAACAAATGCGACATTTATGGAATGAACTCGTTAGGTACCCACATACTTTTCGAAGTCAACGACCCTCGTGCTCATCAATGGTGACTGTGCGTGGTGAAAAGACTGATTGATCGTAGGCATCTGGATCGTCAATTACCACATTTCTATCAGCGGCCTTGATTATTAACTTGATGATTTCTTGGCCATCTGGCTCACGGATCCTGTTAGTGGATTGATTGGGACATCAAAGCACGCTGCGCATATCAATGGAGAGCACTCTAGCAGGGCGCATGCTTCACAACCGTTGCCTCTCAGATCGCTTTCGCAATCCACAACGTAAACTTCAAGCAGCAAATCACGCAGTCTGTCACATAGGTCTTGGTCATTTCACATTTATTAAGTGCCCGCAGGCATCAGTTGCCAACGACTGCTGTTCTCGAAATCGAACATGTGACATGATTCGTCAAAGTATATGGTACCATCGCTAATCATTCGCAGTAAAATTTTCAGACAATGCCATGGCGCATGCATTTTCCTAGCATATACCTTTTATGTGTTCCTGTCTAACAGGTCCGATCAGTGTTCAATTCATGGAACAAACTGTCTTTAATAGTTGATATTCAGACTGACTGACAGTAGTGCTTTGTAAAACATCGAAGTAACTGAGCGTACATTGACCGCTGGAAATTGCTTTCGACTTTCACTGAAATAGTTTTTTAAAAATTCGGAAGCTTTATAGTATTTTACGGCCAGGCATTCGACAGAGCATATATAATCTGTAAAATGTGATACCTTAAAGAAAACATTTTTCGTTCTTAGGAGAAATCATAGTTCCTCGGAGTATCGCGGTTTGCTTGACGAATAAGGCCATCGTTAGCGTGACAGCGTTAGTATCCTACCTGTAGTGTAGCTCAAATGCGGAATAAATGAGAGCGATAGGGTGAGAGAGAAAAGAACCAGAATGGAATTTGGGCTCCAACGTTCTAGACTGCTTTCTCACGCTAATGGCTGATGGCATGGAAACAAGCGATTCATCCATAGCATTGGAGAAACTTGCAAAGTTGATGCAATCAATACCTGTAGAAAATTTCACATACTGTACCACTGAACACCATTGCCTAATTATCCGGAAACATGCGGCAGATAATGAAATGGTGATGTGTCCACTGCGCGCACTGTACGTCTTTCTTCAAATTTGGTGCTCCTATAGAAGCCCATCAGAAGATAAGGCAATAACCGATGTTAAGTGGAAGTTGTCTTCGGTCAGAACTTAATGACCGATAACACTGGACGTCAACACAAACAGTACGGAAGCGATATTAAGTAGCTTTGAGATAATGTAAGTGCCCTGGGTCTGCAACAGTAGAAAGCTGCTGCCAAAAGTTTCAACCGTTATTGCTTATAGAAGGTTTTTTACACGAGTGTTACTTTGTGCATTCGATCATTTACACCAACGTTTTTCATTTTGGCCCAACTGTGAAAAACTCGGCCCCTCGGTGGGATTCGAATCCACGGCAGCAAAGGGAAGCTTTAGTACAACCAACTCTCTAGCCCCCACCAGGAGACGTGAGTTTAATCACATTTGGGCCACGTTATCCCCCAACCTACTTCAACGCCTAGAATCCACCACATCTGATACAGTAAGCTGACAGCCCAAGCAGGATTTTCCAGCTGACCCATCTAGAATTCACCAGATGGCTACCAGGCTGGCATAATTTTACAATGGAGCCGTATATTTAAATATACTTCCTCATCCACACAATGTGTTTTCAACTGATTTCACTATTATTCAGAACATGATAGTCCTAGGTCAATTATTGGTATCTTTTACATATTTCACCTATTTTGTTGACATCCTGCCTGTGGCATTCTGTCATATACCGCGACCGCGTTCATCTGTCATTAAGAAAGTAGCATGGTCAAGCAGGACAGGCTGCTTGCACAAACGTTATCTTCCTCTGCAAAACAGGGCGTATTTAACTTGCAGGTAAACTGGCTTGGATGCCTTTTTGCCTTTTTTCTTTTGCATAGTCGCTAAGACACAATGTGAGAACCAGGATTACATAATACATATTGCTGTCTACTGAATTACAAAATAGTAACATTACTTTACCAGCTACTGCAAAGATGCCATTTGTTCGGTCGCTGCACCCCCACACGGTAATCTTTCGTGAAGGCGAGTACTAGTGGGTTTTATTCCTCTAACTCCTTAAGAATAGGTTTGCCCTCCGTTACACTGGCATCTATACCAGTGGTTTTGTTCCCTCCATCCCCTAGGGTTCGGTTTAACTTTCGATAAGTTGCCATCATTACCGGCCACAGGTAAAACAGCGTTGCCTTTTGTGTACAAGACATCAATGCCGTCCGTTGAATCACTACACCTCCACCGCCACGGGAGTCTTTCGCAAAAGGCAACTATTAACGATTTTCTTCCCCAAAACCTCGTTAGCTTAAGGTTAGCTTTCGGTACGTGGCCATCCACAGCTTCCTGGTGTTCTCTGTCGGAGCTTTTCCAGCTCGATTGGAATACCCTTCTTTCTTCCTGGGGTTCGGTTCCGCTTTCGATTACTTGCCATCCGACCTGACGTCCGATTCGATAGCTTGGCTTCACCGTCAGTCGATGGGGATTATCGGCGTTGCTTGCATGTAATCGTTCATTTGCCGTATCTGGTATCCTGTCTCAGCTTCGTTGACCATGTCGCTCTCAGCGACCGCTTTTTCCCTGCCACAACAATCGCGGCCACCTTCACCTCGCGTACGGACAAGCGATATTAATTAGAGTTTAAAGAACATCAACAATCCGTTTAAGTAACCTTTCGGTCTAGACGGAATCATATTCTGTATTGGGCTTCGCCTCGATGGCGTATTTATGACGGCCTGTTTCAGGGTCCACAAAACTCCTGGAGTGGTTGGCAGTGTAATTCTAGTACCCCTCTGCAGGTAGGATACTGTATGCCTTGCATTTATCAGTCATTATTACGCAGTCAGGGGCTTGGATTGTTAGTAGGAGCTCTTTTTCCTGACAGTAGATAACACGGGCATTTCAATTGATCTCCTGATGCTGTCCACTCAGGGATACATCAACTTGAGTACGCCTCCTTTTAGCATTTGGAGGCCCCTCCGTAGTATTTCCAGAATATAAAAACATACCTTTTCTACACTAGTGTTGCCCACTGGCGTGGTTATTCTAACGAAACAATAAAAAAATTACTTCAGTGGTAATTGCTTCCGTTATTTTCACTTAGATGTTAACTATACGGACATTAGGTGGAGGTTTAACAGTTCATTTGCTTTAATTTACCTTCATTGGGCGATTCGTTCACGTACATTTTCTTCGCCGTACTGCTGCATTGCGTCGTGCGGTTGGCTCACCGTTTGCGCTTTGTTCCTATGGGGTTTGTCGCACCCTCTCTCCTTGGATTTTCATTGGCTATTCCAATGCCCCGATCCCTGACCTTAGCGTCATTATTGTATGTGTGTTATATTCGGTTTATTTTGATTCTACGGTGTTAAATATCATCTTTTTTAACGCTTCGGTTTACTTGCAAGTTTCTAAACGTAACTACTCTAGTTTATTCGAGTTTCTTATAACTCTTCACAAAAAATCCCTTTTCGCCTGCCCGCCTTCTCATCCATTTGTCCCACCCGTGTAACCCCTCCCTCCACCGGTCCCGTAAGATACGTTGACCTATATTGGGTTTTTTGGAATGGGTCTCATATTGCGTCGTTGCCGCTTCTGGACGAATCCTTGTAGAATCGCCAAAATTATGTGAAAGGCACACGAAGTGGACAGTAGGCGACTCATCATTTCATTCTCAGATTGGATGGTGCATTGTGGGAGCAGTTTCGACTGACCGAAGTATGTAGGATATTGAACTGCGGCAGAATTTTTTCAGTGTAGAAAACCTGTCATTTGAGGGATTTAACGGCTCCACTCACCGAGTTCCTTTAAGTCACCTGAGCATTGCCTTGTCTGGGCTGGTGGCAATTATCGAGTCTGTCCTATTACGTCATAGGCGTATTGTGTCCTACACAATCAGAAGTTTAGTATTATGGTATAAAATACATGTTAAATGCACAAGTCATGGGGAAGTTTGAATACGTCAAATTTTAAAATCAAAAATCCGTATAAAGGAAATGCAATGAAAAAGGAACCCTCTCAAGTGAGCTACATTTACATCTTCATCAAGCATGTGTGCCAGTCTGTCCAAAAACCCAGTCGGTATCATGAGATTGCCAAGTGAGGTATGAAGATGGACATGCCTAGGTGCGAGTGCAATCGAACTTATTCCTTTTAGTAGCAATGTCTTTTGTCATATTAAAGGAGGGTCTACAATTGCGTATCTCAAAAGCCGAAGAGTTATTTTGAGTCAAAGTTTGTAAGAATATCTTATGCTAACGCCCCCCCTCCCCTTAATGTGAGTGGGTTTGCGCTGACTTCCAGACAAATTGGAGTTACGGTGAGAGTTATGGTTAACAAAGGTTTAGAGTTAGTGCTACAGGTAGTGTACTGGTTAATGTTAGGACATACCTAAGGTTTGTAGTACGTTATCTATTAAGGCAAGGACATGCGTACTGGTGACCTCCCTCGAATTCAGCGCACGGCCACTTGTATTTTAGGGGGAGGGGTGCTCCTATTCACAGCACAAACTACATCAGTATCGGTCATTATCAGTATATTTCAGGGAAAGCAGGTGTGTACCTTTGAAATCCCTATTGGTTACATGCAGAAGATGTATATGGAGAAAATGGAAAGGAAGTAACATGAACGAAATATAAGGGGAATAGCAATACTGTACAGATGAACACAGAATGACATGCGTTAACAGAATTTAGAGGCACATGGAATCAGTTTGTTGATTAAATTAAGCAGGCAGTTGAAGGACACTCAAGATACAGGAATAAAAGTAAAAATTTTTAGTCCGCAGGCATCGTGGTGAATGCGAGCAGCGGTGAGCGCGCGGTTCAAAATTAATATATTGCATAAACATCTGCTACTTGAATGTTCGTAGTAGCATCGCCATAACTTTAAGTTGTCAACGTCCGCCATCAAGGTGGCTGAAGTCCGGCGTAATTGGGGTGCGTGCTCCAATGGTGATCTAGCCTCCGTTTAAAAGTTTCTACAGATCCCGACATAACAACATCCTCAGGCATACCATTCCAAACTGCAACCACTCTTTTGGAGAAGAGGAACTTTTGTGTGTCTAACCGGGCACCAGTCACACGTAGTTTGAGTGGATGGCCTCTCAGGTTAGTCGTAGTCGCCAACTCGAAGAAGTCTCCAAACGCGAGGCAGCAGCCCTGATTGCGCACGATGCGGAAAGTTTGTATCAGGTCCCCGAGTAGCTGTCTGTAACTCAAAGAAAGAGGTCAAGATTAGCTAATCGTGTTTCGTAGGGTAGTGACCACTGCCTAGATACAACTTTCGGTGTTCGCCGTTGAACTTTTTCGAGTATGCCGAGGTCTTTAGTGATTCAGGGTATCCATGCCTGGATAGAAAACTCCAGATGCGATCGGGCAAAGTTCGAAGGACCTTGGCGAAGCAGTCTTCATCAAAGGAGGAGAACGCCCGTTTGACGAGGTATAGAGTGGACATTGCCGACTTGGCCACCTTTGAACATTGCAGCGAAGGCTTAAGCGAGGTTGTGATCAATACGCCCAAGTCCTTCTGGGCGTCGACTTCTTGCAGTGGTTTGTCAGTCAGACGGTAGACCGTGCGGATAGGAGAACTGGTTGCGCCGACGCGTAGGAAGTTACAATTGTTTTCGTTGAACGGTAGAAGCCAGTCTCTCGACCATTGCTCGAGGTGGTCCAGATTTGTCTGCAATCGCGCCTCATCAACTTCGCTTCGTATGGTACTCCAGATCCTTATGTCATCGGCAAACACTGCGACATCGCAATTCAGTTCGTTTGCGCAGTCATTGACGTATACGAGGAACAGTGTTGGGCCAAGAACAGAGCTTTGGGAAACACCACTCCTAACGGTAACCTCGGCAGATTGGCATGAAAGAATCTTCATTGTGCGCTCGTGACAAAAAACGGTCATCAGAAAGACCCTCCCAAAAGTTACAGCATTCACCGTGAAGGAGCAGATTTGTGTTTTCAAACCGTGGCAGGTTTGTCTACAAAGAGCAGACACGCGGGATTAAACTCCAGTATTTTAAACGTCAAAAAATGGATCGAGGCTTATTATGATACCCATGCAGCCACTGAATATGGCAATGTTGACAGGCGCGCCTATAACATTGCTGGTAGCCAGGCCTTTACCTAAACATTCGTCAGTGCGGGAAAACGATTTGAAAAGTAACCAATGAACCAGAGTGCCATTGGAGAGGGTTCTGGTTGTCTATGTACGCCTGAACGAAGGTAGGGAGATAGAATGTGCCTGTCAAGAGGGGTCGGAGAGCGGGACAAACATTCGCGCAAGAGTCGTCAGTTAAACCCGTAATTGCACTTTGCAAAACGTGTCAGTTGTGTCAGAGATAAACATACATTAGCAACGACATGGAATCCGGTGGCGTAGTGCAGCGGCAAGATTGTGAAGGTACTGGTCGGAAGCAACTAACAGTACAAATGCACTAGGCCCGAAAAGCGGTACTGCTAATGCTTGAAAGAAGGATGCGAGAATTCACAAAAGACCTCAACCTTTCAACAGAAGAGTGTAGACGCCACTGGAATAGACCTGGTGTCCGAGAATCTTAATGGATAGGACTGTGAACGCACTCTTGGAGGGGTTTATAACAACACCAGATTGCTAAAGGCGGTCAAAGACCTTTGTAAGGTGCTTTATGTGTTTTTCGACTATGAAGCTGACTACTATGGTTGTTAATAAAGGTGTTGAAGCACTCTGTCTATGAACTTCTAGAAGATATGGGAGGGTGTGATGGATCCACATACGCCAAGGGGGGTTATGACGGCTGTATTCGAAACGACATCCAGGGCGATTAGAATTCGATGGAAGGCCTGGACCAGGTTTGTTTTCAAAAAACAGACTTGCCGAATAGGGTACCGTCAAAATCTTGTAGATGCGGGATAGAGTAGCGGTCCTGGATGGCGGTGTTGTCCAGGGTCCTGTAGTTACTGAAGGGCACCAGTCACCAGTAAAGGCCTTGGGAACTTTGTGCAGGGATGGGGTCCGCGGGCTTTCAGATTGACCGATGATGGCTGTCCAAGGCAAGTATTCGAAGCCTGCCTTGGTGATAGCAAAAAGTGCAGGCACCAGACAACCAGGTCGAGAAAACACAGGAATACCCGTGGAGCGGATATGATAAAAACGTCGTATGATGGAGTCTCGGAGATAATTTTGGGACGAGTGAGACCGTGGGTTGCGAAGTGGACGTTGGTTTTGGTGGTTTGGTCATGTTGACCGTCCTTGTGGCAGTCCATCAGAATATCAAAGGCGACAAGGAAATCGGCGCCGACCATAACCCAGAGAACGTCAGCGACGACAAAACCGATGCTCAGGGCGACTTAGCAGATACCGTCGGTGGGAATGGGTGAGGTGTTCAGATCAGATCAGATCAGATTTATTAAGGGAAAAGTAGGCGAACGCCTTTGAACTCCCTTTTGGTTACAATAACGTCATAAAAAACAATGTGTAAGGCAAGTGTGAAAAAAATTAGGTAAGTAATTACATACAACAAGCATTGGTCACTGGTATGAATTTGTCTGTGAATGCCTTCTGTGTCAAGATTGTACAATATCCAGTACGGCAATGAATGGACCAAGTAATATCAAAGCAAGCGCATATGTGGCGGTCAGGAGATAGCGAAAATTGTAAAACGCAATGTTGCTAAAATATAGGGAGTAGCAAGCTTTGTAACATAAAACGTTGGATAAGACGGGTGGCGCAGGGGGGGTTCGTTAGTTTCTGATGCTGTGGAGGTACATATCCCTGTACTGGTCAAGCTTTCTCTTAAATGAGTCCACGGATGAGGACATGACGACATCCACAGGTAGGGCGTTCCATGCCTTTACCACTCTGTGGCTGAAGAAGGACCTTCTTGCGTCCAGTCTCGCTCCTGTCACACGTAGTTTCAGAGGGTGTCCTCTCAAGCTAGTAGTGGTGGCCAGCTCAAAGAAGTCGCCGGATGCGAGGCAGCAGTCCTGACCCCGTAACATTCTAAACGTTTGAATTAAGTCGCCACGGAGTTGTCTGTAGTCCAGGGGAAAGAGGTTTAGATTTGAAAGTCTGGTTTCGTAAGGTAGGTTTTTATGACCTCTGACAAGCTTGGTTGCCCGTCGTTTGACTTTTTCGAGGGTGGTACGATCCTTAACAGTCCAGGGTCTCCAGGCCTGAATGGCAAATTCTAACTGTGGGCGCAAAAACATCCCGAAAACCTTGCGGAAGCACTCTTCATCGAACTTGGCAAATGCACGCTTGATGAGATATAAGCTGGATATTGCGGATTTTGCTGCTTTCAAGCAGTGGAATGATGGCTTTAGTGAAGATGTTATCCACACCCCTAGGTCTTTCTGAACGTCTACCAGTGGCAGCGGTGTGTGATTTAGATGGTACGTCTGCCGGTGCGCAGAACTGGTTCTGCCAATCCTCAGAATGTTGCATTTGGTAACATTAAATGGGAGGAGCCAGTGGCCTGACCATTTTTCGAGTCGGTCTAAGTTTGCCTGTAAATTTGCTTCATCGTCCTCGTTGCGGATGACTGTCCAAAGCTTTATATCGTCAGCAAACATGGCAATCTTGCAGTCCAATCCATGGATACAGTCATCAATATAGATGAGGAAGAGGATAGGGCCAAGAACGGAGCCCTGAGGTACTCCGCTCGTAACCGTCACCTCTGCCGAGTGCTGGCCACCAAGACGAACAGTCTGGGACCGACCGACCAAAAAGTTTTCAATCCACTTCAAAAGCTTGCCTCTTACCCCTATGCGGCTGAGCTTGTGTAGGAGACGTTGGTGTGTTACGCTGTCAAATGCCTTCTTGAAGTCTATGTAGGCCACATGCACAACGTTTCCTTCATCAATCGCTCGGGTCCACTGTTCAAGACAGTAGAGTAGATTGGTTAAGCAGGACCTCCCTCTGCGGAAACCGTGCTGTGCATCGCACAGAAGATGATTTTGCTCTAAAAACCGCATCAGTTCGCGTTTGATTATTCGCTCCATAACTTTGCAGCATATGGAGGTGAGGCTTACTGGTCGGTAGTTGTTTGCGGAAGCGCGACTGCCATTTTTATGAATCGGTGAAATCCACGCAGTCTTCCACTCAGGAGGCAGTCTGCCTGCATCAAGAGAGGCTTGGAAGAGGACGCTCAGAGGTTCTGCCAATTCTGTGGCTAATTCCTTCAACAACTTTGCCGGTATTTCGTCAGGACCGGGCGAAGTCCCTTCTTTTAGCTTCAGTAATCCCTATTGAACAACAGGTTTTGTGAGAACCACTGAGTCAATGGTCGGGACATTGTCCACATTACAGTGATCAGCGGGTACAGCGACTTCTCTCGTAAAGACCGACTGAAAGAACCTGGACAGATGTTCAGCCTTTTCGTCGTCCTTGTAAAGTTCAACGCCATCATCAGTTTTTAGCATAGGGATGGGATCCCTGTTGCGAGTACTTTGTCTTATGTAGTTGAAGAAAAGCTTTGGGTTTTCTCCTGCACAGTTTAAAAGGTAACCCTCGAAGTCTTGGCGGGCTTTGTAAACAAGGCACTTTACCCTATTCCGCTGAGCCTTATACCTATTTCTTGATTCAGTTGTCTTGTCCCTAAGATATGCTTTCCACAGCTTTTGCTTACGGTTTACTTCAACTTTTAGTGAACCTTTAAGCCATCGGGGCCTGCTGGTGATTTTCTTTTTCGACATAGGGCAGTATCTGGTGATAAGTTCATTCAGTATTGCCTTAAGTTCTAGCCAGTCCTTGAGGACACACCCCGTAAATGCTGCTTTCCAGTCTCTACGACGCATGTCGAGACGCATTTGGTTGAAGTCACCACGCCATATGTTGCGTCTAATCACGATGCTTTGATCGGGTACAGAGAAGAGAGAATACTCCCACTGTAGGACTACATGGTCGCTTTTTCCGAGAGGGGGTAGACAGTTTACAACATCAACGCTTTCCGGTGCCTTTGTCAATACAAGGTCTAGGCAGTTAGCTAGTTGTCTTTCACGTAGTCTGGTTGGGGATAAGACGTGTTGTGTGAGATTCGATCTTTGCACAGAATTTAGGAGGCGGCGATCAAAGTTAAATTCTGAGCCCGGGGCAGAAGTCAAATTCCAGTCGATATTCGGAGCGTTAAAGTCGCCCATAATCATGACATTGGGTCGGAGGGAAATCGCTTCTAATTCCTCTAGTAGACTACTGTCTGATTGTGGGTCGTTCCTCGGTGGGTGGTAGACCGTCAGGATCTCGAGAGGTTGTGACCCCGGCGTTTCGACGGTGAGCCAAATCGTTTCAGTTGTGCGCGCGAGCTGTCCCTCTTTTTCTGACGCAAAAAGGCCATATTTGACATACACGAGCACACCTCCACCTTGACGTCCCAACCTGTCCTTTCTGAACAAGTGATAACCAGATAAAGCGACTTCGCGATCGTCTACGCTCGCGGACAGCCACGTTTCAGTTATGGATATAACATCGAGAAAGGTTTGGTCAACGTAGATTTAAAGCTCATCTAATTTAGATAGCAGACTTTGCGCATTGGAATACAAGCATTTTAGCTTTTTTTCCTTTGGTAAGCCGGCTATGACGCTGCCTTTGCCAATTGTCTCGGCTGTGGGGACATACGCACGGGCCGTGTCCATATGAAACGGGACGGTCGCTCGATTATGCAGTTGTTGTAGATAACCAGGCCTTGTTCGCCATTCCTTTCCCTACTAATGCTCTCTAGTTTTTGTAGTTAAATAACAGTAATACTTGCTATTCAGTGTGCTCTTCCGTAAGTTGGAAACGTTTTGATCCTTCTTCTGTAACGAAAAACTTTTCTTGTCTGTAATGCCCCGCAGAGCACGTGCTAAAAGGCGAAAGCTTGCGGCCTCCCCACCGTCTCTGGGTATTAAATCGTGACTGAAGACATAGCAGGTGCCAGCGTATGTTCTTCGCCGTCTGCAGATCACATTAACTCACAAATCCCTTAAGTACATGTAGAACCTCTCGACCCTTCAGTCGTCCAAAAATACGCCTCTGCTAGTCAGTCGTAGCAGGCCATCAGCCGGCGGAATAATCGATCAGCTGATTTATGGCGACATAAACAGCACTTCTGAAAAAGTAATTGAACAAGCTTTTAAACTTATTGGGGTTATAAGTTCGGAAACTGAGAAAAGAATTAAACGCAAGCATAATTTCGTACTGCGAAACATTCCGAGCCACTAATCTGCTATGGAGGGAGCGCAATTGTTCCTACAAAGTTGTGGCTTGAGTTTCAGTGTCGCACAAGCTAAGCGACTTCGCTCGCTTAGCCGTAATGCACCGATATTAGTTACCCTATTATCCATGATAGAAGTCGATTTTATCTTGTCGAGTAGGGAGATAACTAGAGACATCTGCCGTAAATGGCGCTGCTCCGTTTCGACAGACGTCAAACCCCTGCAGCGAAGACTGAATAAAGGAAAATCGGCAAAAACCAGCACCAAGATAATGACACCTACTGTCAGTCTGAATATGTCCTCTACAACACCACCTGCGGCATCTGCAAGTCACGGCATAGTCAATTCCGTAGGGAGTTCGACTACTTTTAATGCTGACCACTTTAAACACACTAACACGCCTGGTAAAAACACGACTCTACCGACTCCTCCAGCAACCCCTAGTAAGCCTAAGCATGTGTCTAAGTCAAAGGCGAATCCAATTGCTGCCTCAGCCACTCGAAAACCCGTAAAATCCAGCACCATTATAAAATCCCTTCCTCCACAATCGGCGAACAGTGCATCAAATACCCCGACTAAAAACTACCGTGTTCCCAACTGCCCCCAGCCCCTATATCGAGGCAGTTAGGCCGAATATGCCGATTTTCCCACCGTTTAATAGACCTCTTGTTCCAAATGGAAACAGTGCGTCCCCCACCCCCTAAACTGTTTCCATCACGGCAGTTTCATCAATGTATTCGTCAAGCTAATGTTCATACTGGATCAGTTAACTCATCCGATCCTCAGTTTCGTTCCGGCGGGAATGTGTTGCAGTATCTGCCCCGCGGATTTCCAGCTGAAAATAAGTTAGCTAACAATAGTTACCAGTTTACCTGCCCGTCATTCCCTCCCCCAAGTCCTACCCCTTTTTATTCACGTCAGAATTTTTTGATGCCACAAAATTTTTTGCAGAACCGGATGGTTGCATCCGGACCGTTTGCTCCGTGGGCAGCCCAGAAATGGACGATATAGCCCACCTCCCTCAGAAACTAACAGCCTTTCCCTTCAAACTTTTTGTTTTAAATGCCAGATCCTTGCTTGATAGGATGCCTTTGCTTCAGACTCAGGTGTTCGTCTATTGTCCGGATATTGTTTTAGTAACTGAGACGTGGGCATCAGCCTCAGTAGCTGACTCCGAACTCTCTCTTCTAGGCTACAATTGCATCCGAAATGATCGCCAAGATAGCCGTGGTGGGGGCAGCTGCGTCTACGTTAAGAAAACACTTACATTTTTGCCGTTGGACCTCCCGCACTTTTCAGCAGTAGAAGGCAGCTGCTGGCTCCAGATTGCACTAAAATGGTTCTGCTTACTCGTTGGCTGCGTCTATTACCCTCCCAACGCCAACGACAATTTTGATCGTTTACTCTCACAGGCATTTCATGCTGCGGCCGACTTCAGCTTTAAGAATCAACTGGTTGCGGGTGACTTTAATCTCCCTGAAGTCCACTGGTCTCCCCCTTCAGGCCCCAGAAGGTTCGATGACTTTCTTGAGGCTGTAGATGTTGGGATGTGGAAACAGGTTGTCGATTTTCCCACCCGAGGCTCGAGTATACTTGACCTAATTTTCTGTAAAGGCTGCTTGCCATCGTCAGTGTCATCCCTAGGCCAACTCGGGGGCTCAGGCCATGACATAGTTGTCTCAACGTTGGAATTCGAGGCTGACGAAATGTCGTCCCAAAAGTATAACTTTTTCCGCGATTTCCGATCAAATCGCTCAGCCGAATTATTAACACACCTTAATTCCTACGACTGGAATGATTACTTCCTTAGTTCGGATGTAAACGTTTGCACTGCAAACCTGTACGAAATATTGGATCCGCTACTTTCTCGTTTTGTTCCCCGTAAGAAAATTATTAATGTCGGGGATGAGATTTTCCTACCCTTACCCTTTCGTCGCAGATTGCGCAGGCTTTATCATCGTTTCCATTTTCAGAACGATGTTTCTGTTCTGCCCTTGATTTGTGATATTTTTGATCGAGCTAAGAGATCGTCTGAAGAAAAACAGCTAGCCGAAGATGACCAGTTTACCGAAAACTAATCGTTAAATGTCTCGAAAATTTTCTCTAGAAAAATACGAACTCATAGAAAGACGCAGCATCCCATCCTCCGAGACGCTCTCGGAAATCCCATAGTTGATGCCCAGTTAACCGCTGATAGCTTCAATGATTTCCTGTCCAAAACGTTCATTGAAGACTCGACCACTCCGCTGCCGACCATCCAACCATTGACCGGGGCAGTTCTAGAAACTATAATTTTCACTCTGTGGGACGGGACTGTTGCGATTCGGCGTTTTCGTCAATCTGATAGTCCAGGCACTAATGGTCTCCCAGTAAGCATTTTAAAAGCCGATGCAAACACGATTTTCCCATCCCTCTTATGCAAGATATTTAATCTCGCTCTTGAAAGTGAAACTTATCCTACCTTGTGGAAGGAATCACACATTCTGCCCATTCCTAAGCACGGCAAATCTACATCATTTGATGACTTTCGGCCAATAAACACCCTCCCCGCAGTTTCGAAGATCTCAGAGACATTGATCAAAGAGAAGATGATGTGTCACTTAACAGCGAATAACTTACTGAGTGCTGCTCAGCATAGATTTCTCAAAGCTCGATCTTGTGACACCTGTCAGCTCTCTTTCTTTGACTATGTTCTCCAATCTAGGGACCATGGTTTTGCTCTTTACACAGTATATTTCGATTTCACTAAGGCTTTTGACCGTGTTGACCATGCTCCTCTTCTCTTGAAACTGTCCTTTTTCGGAATAAGTGGCAAACTTTTCAATTTTATATCCTCTTATTTGGGCACTCGCACACAACGAGTTAAGATTTCCAATACCTTCTCCAAACCCACACGTGTGAGGAGTGGAGTCAAGCAGGTTAGTGTACTCGGCCCACTTCTATTTTGCCTTTTCGTTAATGATGTACCCGATTTATTTCATAATGGTAAGCCTTTCATGTATGCCGATGATCTAAAAGTTGCATATCGATATAAGCCGGCAGATCATGACATCGTGCTTGAGCTCCTAAAGAGCGATCTACATGCTTTCGCCCAGTGGTGCCGCACATGGCGCCTTTCTCTTTCTTGGCAAAAGTGCTCAGTCATGGTGGTTGGCGACGACCACCAACCTCAACTAAGTATTGTAGGTCACGCCATAAGTGTGCCCAGGATATAAAGGATCTGGGCATATCATACTCCAAGAGTCTCAATCTCTCGGAGCACTGTGCCTTGATAGTCTCCAAAGCACGTAGAACGACCGGGTTTATCCTCCGAAATTTTAAAACTAGGGACATTAGAATGCGCCATTACAACATGTACGTTAGACCTAGTCTGGAATACCGTTCATTTTCATTTAGCCTCATGCGTGCTACGGAGCGGAA
Source organism: Spirometra erinaceieuropaei (assembly GCA_902702965.1). Taxonomy (NCBI): domain Eukaryota; kingdom Metazoa; phylum Platyhelminthes; class Cestoda; order Diphyllobothriidea; family Diphyllobothriidae; genus Spirometra; species Spirometra erinaceieuropaei. The sequence goes on from CACRXP010000117.1 coordinate 361,178, forward strand.
GAAAATAGAATCCGTTCAACACTTTTTTACCAAGAGAATTTTAACCCCGGAACACCGACATTTGTCTTACCAAGAACGTTGCCGGCTTACGGGCCTTGATCATTCATGGTTCCGTAGATTACAAAAGGGACTATTTTTGCTATTTAAACTCTTATATAATCACACATTTAACCCACTCACTTCTTTAAGACATCATATCCACCCACGAAGTAACAGTCACCGTGAGGTCTTTTTATTTCTGCCTCTGGCACGTACTGTTAAATATCGTCGGTTCGTTTCTGTAAATGCAATTGCTATTTGGAATAAACTACCAATGAGTGTGAAAACTCTGCAAAATTATCCTTTATTTAAGAGAACTATTACTCGATTTTTGCATTCAGAAAGGCTCCTACAAATTTTGGGTGCTGAAAACTCTGATCGACCGTACCGTAGCGATGGCGTTTGTGGTCTCTGAACACTATGGCCGGTCTCACCAGCTGTTCCTCAACGCCTCTACTTTGGCTATCCCCAACATCATGAAAGGAATTTGACGTCCGATAATCTCCGATACCGTGCAACCTCCCCCCTTCTTGACGGTCGATATTCTATTACTGCCGGCAGTTTTGTCTCCTGAGCCCTCCAAACCATAAAAACCACCATCAACTCTATTTTTATCCCTTTAGCTCAGGAGATTTTTTCACTGCTTGTCGGATTTATGTTTAATCGCTTCCCTTGACAATGCCTGTAAACTGGCATTAAATAAAATTTATTTATTTATTCATTTGTCGCAGCCTTAGCTCCTGAACAATCTGTTGGCGTTTTATCTGCTCCGGTGGTGTGTAATCCGGCTAAAAAACTCCTTAGTGGGAAAATTTTAATCTAAAACGTCTTGAGAGGATGAGATCAACATTCTCTTGGCAACTCAGAACAATTTCAAGGGGCCTAGGATGCGGTGGAATAGCGGGTTCAGTATAGCGCTTTCCTATTCTGAAAGCTTTCAACTCTGAAATTTCTTCTTTCGGTTGAAGCAGTGTGTTTAGAAGACCTTGGAACAAGCAGAGATTAGCTAATGCGCGTCCTTTAGGTGTGTCTTCTTGAGGCTTCTGAAGTCCCTGTATTACTAGGCACTGTTCTGGGACCGGCCGGTCTTGGTTGCGAGATGTTGGTGACTTGGGAGTTCCTGGCGAACCATCCATGACGACATTCTGGTTGCCATCCACTCCAGGGATCTTTTCTGCAACTAGTGGTATCGTGTTTGGGGCAATACAGCTCCTGTCTTTTATGTAAATACAGAGGATATTCGCATTTGCCGCGTCTGTGTCTACGCCGGCGCTGGAGGTTTCTCTCGATTACTCAGACGAGCCATGCTTTTCCACCCTAGGAAGTTCCTTTCTTCGAGTACTCCGAAGTCGTTCGATTTCCGTCACTCTCTCTTTTCAGTCATCAGTCACTTTTGATTTAACTGCTTCTTTTGATGTGACCTCAGCTGCATGTGAACGGTCTGAGTCTTATTATTAATTCCTTGGTTCTCCTCGGTCACATTGCGGGGGGCGGTGATCGTCTGCTTTCTGCTCTTCTGCGGCGGAATAAAATCATGCCTTGTCATATTCTCCGCTATTTCCTCTGAGGTATGCTTTAAGAGTATTCTGCACTGTGATGAAACGTCAAGGATGTATTGGTAGACCGCCTAAAGATTACACAGAATTCTGCTTTTGCACTGTTCTTCGTCTGTTTCCAGGGGTTCAATTAATTTTTAAGTGTTCGCTCGACTTTGCTTTTACGATCGTCACTTTTTAGGTAACATCACGCACAATAGCCCTCTCCATATTCTTGCTGAGCAATGGAGTGTCCTAAGTTCGTTACGTTCACATGTAAATTCTGATAGAAAAAGAACCAAGGTGTTCGGCAATTTCTATGTTCTCAGATAATTGGTACACTTTGAGCATACAAGGAATAGGCATCAACTCCCCTTAATAAGGACTACTGATGGCGTTGAGACTGCTGCTAGTAGGGATAAAGCTGTGTATTTTTCACAGCTCTTCCAATCAGTCTGCACAAAGGAGACAGGGTTCCTTCCTCCATCCACAGAAGAACTGCCGACCACAGGCGTCAATGATATACTCTTCTCAGAATGCATTGTCCGAGGAGAATTAGAGGCACTGAACGAATCGAAGTCGCTAGGACCAGACGAAATCCCGCCCAAGCTTCTCAAGGAATTTGCCAGTGAGCTTTCTGTGCCTTTGTGGATGCTCCTTCAAACGACATTTGACACTGGAACACTGACTATCGATTGAAAACTGGCGCATATTACTCTGCTATACAAAGGAGATATCAGGACAGCGACGACAAGTTATAGGTTCATAAGCTTGACTTTTATCCTCTGCAAAGTTATGGAAAGGATCATAAAGAGTGAACTGATGCAAGTCCTGGAAGTTCACGGCCTGCTATCGAACTGCCAACATGGGTTCCGGAAAGGAAGATCCTGCACGACAAATTTGTTGCAATCTCTCCAAAGCTGGACTCGAGCTCTCTATGACAGGCACGCGGTCCACACAGCATTCTTCGACCCCCAGAAGGCGTTCGACACCGTGCCACACCAGAGGCTCTTGCGTAAACTAAAAAATAGTAATCGGTGGCAACTTCCTCATATGGATCGAAAACTTCCTTTTGGGTCGACACCACGTTGTGTGCATCGGTCAAGGGAAATCAGATCCTGCTATGGTCGAGAGTGGTGTCCCCCAGAGTCCAGTACCGGGACTCATTTTGTTTCTAATATACGTGGACGATGCCGCAAGAGCTTTTGACTACGAAGAAGCAATGTTTGCCGATGACATGAACATATGGAGTGTAATTCGGGGTCCTGTCGACGAAGACAGACTGCAGCTAGACTTACGTCCGTTGGAGGAGTGGTCAAACCGTTGGCTCCTGCGGTTCAACGTTAGTAAATGTACCATACTTCGCCTAGGCAACACAGTCAGATCGGCTAGCACAAGGGACTACTCTCTGGACGGTGCAGCCCTACAAGTGGTCGAAGTCCAAAAGGACCTCCGTGTGCTGAAGACGAGTTGCCTAAAACCATCCGCCCATTGTTCGAGTGGGGCAAAAAGTGCAATGTCCGTACGGTACGCCATCAGGCGTGCGTTTATGCACTTTGACGAAGATGTTTTCTCAAAAACATTCGGAATATTCGTCCGGCCGCGTGTGGAGTACGGCATACATGCCTGGAGACCGTGGGCGATTGAGGATCAAAACTGCCTCGAAGGAGTTCAGAGGAGAGCCACGAAGATGGTTAGGGGTCAAAGCTCCTTTCCTTTGAATAACAGGCAACTTCGAGGGAATCCCTTGTAGGTCCTCCGCATTGTGAAGGGATTGGATTGTAGCCTGACCTTCGAGAAATTTTTTTGAATTTGCTACCATTACCAACTTCCGAGGTCACCCTTTTAAACCGCTCACCCAGCAGGCAAGGCTGGATGTGCGGAAGTTCTCCTTTTCTGTTCGAGTGGTGAAACCATGGAATGCCCTTCCCACAGATGTTGTGATGTCACCGTCTTTACACAGTTTTAGAAAGAATCTTGACATATTTGCGTTTCGAAATGACCAAGAATGATGAGAAGTCGAGATCACTCCGTGTAACTCGTCCCCATTTTGTCTTACCATTGTGGGCTTGTTTGAAATATTTCAGTCCAAGGCATTTATCTGCGTTGCAAATGGAGTACTCAATGGCTTAGGCCTATTTCCCTCAATAAACTGAAGTGAACTAACTGAACATGTTAGAAACCGATAATCTCATATTCGTGGTTTGTCGGTTGCAAGCGCACACTTTTTAGTGCCCGCGTGCTTTTGTCTTACTCTCGAGCTCTCTTACCGGGTAACTTCTTCAGCCTTTTATGCATTCTTGTCTGTTAAGTTGATCCGTTTTCTCTTGTATTCACATTGATCAACTTAGGTATACGTTACTCCTGCGTCCCGGCTTTTTCGTTGCTTTGTATATCCTTTCTATACCGGGGTCGACCTCGCACGCTGCATAAATCGTCGCTTAAGGGCGCTTTTCCCGTCTTACTCACAGGCCATATTTAAAGCCAATCAGTATTTCAGACATCCCGCATTCTGTTTTGACCAAGTAACACTCGTACCCTTCTGTAGAGCAGTTATGCGTCTAAATAGCGACGGTCAGTCGACTAACGTCTAACTCTATACGATACCTGCGCTCTCCAGAAGAATAGGAAAACCCATGTAGGGATGCACGTTATTACATATTAGTTCAAATAGTTTCCAATACGGTAGTCGGTAACAATAGCTCCATAAACCACGGTTTCTCCCAAGCGTTGATGGCACCCTCACCCTCACAACCTCGCCCTTATCCCAGGCTTGAGTCATATAACACGCTGCAGATGCCACCCCTATGTGGATCGAGTTGTAGTATTCCAGACGCCCTAGTAAACAGTACTTCGACGGCTGCTGCTACTGCCATCAGCCATTGCGAACCACTCCACGATCAACACAGCATCTAAACAGAATAGGTAGTCAGAAACAATCCTCCAAAAGCCTGGACCAAATTCACGACTGTAGGAGGTTTGGCTGTATTCAAGAACCCGCGCAGTGCCTGAACAATAGTTGGCCCCATCATATATATGTTGCTTAGCCCATCGTTCATACTTCATTGGTGGGACGTAAGCAGGAGAAAGTCGACCAAAAAGGTTTGCTTAGTGTATTGATAATCGAAATGAAATGGGACTGTGCTTCTACTCTGTATCTTGCAGTTTGTGATTAGTCGTCAAAATGTGCTCCGCCCAATGGTCGGAGGACTGTTTTGTCCAGTCCCGTTTAACAGTCATTGTATTCATCTGCCTCCCAAAAGTAAGATCGTATTTGACATCTTGCAGTTTACAACGAGACCTCCTAAAGAATGCGTCTGATCCCTTTATTTTTTTGGTTCTGTAAATGGTAATGGTTTCTCTAAGTTGTATGTGTTTCTGTCGACTGCCTGCGTACCAGACATCTACTATCCACTTCGTTTTGATTGGGAGAATTGTGAATTTTACTACGAAGTCTTTATCTGACATAGTAGGTAACCTGGTATATCAACCGATGCAAAAAACCATACATATTGAGTTTATCACTGTCGTGTACCTCTTATTTCACTTCTTTCTAACCGTAACTTCGTGCATCGTCTGACAATGTTCCAATAAGGCCTACTTTATGCGGCTACAACCATAAAGTTGGTCCAGGCATTGTCTCTTCTGCCCACATGTCATCCGTGCGAATGTTAGACGCAGAACTTACCGTACTTTAATTGGGCGTGCACATCGTCGTGTCAGCCGAAAGAATTCATTGGAAACGCCACATATGTGTAAATGTTTTCTCTATGGGTATTCTCGAAAAGAAATTTCGCTATTTGTAAACTTCAGTGTGCGGAATTGAAAGCTTGGCATGTGCAGTAATAGTCAAGTCGGTAGTTGTTGAGTAGACGTCCACGAATTTAGAACCGCCAGCGGCCAGTTTCTGTGCAGTGAGCTGGGACAGACATCTGAGCTTTTAGGTTACCTAGAAGACGATGGGATGGTGCCGGACAGAGGTGTTAATAATTTCGCTTCAAAACTATCTCCTTAGAATAATACACAATAAAGCGGGAGGTTGAAGCCAAGATAATGTAGTCAACTGTCCTAGGAAACGCCAAATCACATTCATGTAGGTCTTGTAATTGCAAACCAATTTGCAGTCCTCATTCCCTGCTAAGTCTTTCCAGACCTGGTCTGTAGTTTTTACGAGCATACCAGCGAGTTAGCCAGACGAGCTTGTTGTAGCTAGGACCGTAGCATTCACACGAGATGGAGAAGACGAACAAATACGGATGCAACAGTCAGAACTAAAATGCCTTATAACAGGGTTTCAGTTATCTTACAATTGACGTACAGGGATTAAAACAACAAGTAGAAAAGTAGTAGATAAGATGGAATTTAACCAGGGACTCATGTTAGCATGAAGTTCGTCACGGCCAACAAATGGAGGAATCGAGATGTCAAAAATCGGAAGGAAAAGTTAGCATGGGGCAAAGTTCAGGCGTCTCTGTTACGAAGGCAGTATGGATGAGCACGTTGTTCTTGGATCAATGTTTCTAGGCCACGCATACGGACACCGTCAACGTTAGGTATACTAACAGATGTTGCATCATTCTGTTCGTCAGTTGAAACGATGTTACTTTCCTGCTCGGTAATGGTTGGATAGTCAGGGGTAAATGAGATAAAATTTTCTTGTATCGGTGTGGCCGTCTCCCGGTGACAATCACCAACATCTTTTTCACCGCTGGAAGCAAGCAGTCGAACAGATACCGTTTCATCTTTGTCATTATTGGATCGTATATGAGCATATTGGGAGTTACATCGAGTAGTTCCACGTCCTCAACGAGCGGATCAAACTTAGACTGTTGACTGCTCTTCTTCAGCAGAACTCTGCCAGGAGAGGTAAGCCACATGGGGAGAGTAGTCCCAGTAGTTAACCTCCTTTTGCATACAAAAATTCTCTCATGAGGTGTCGCATTAGTGGCGGCACACAAAATTGTTCTGATTGAGTGTAAAGCGTCAAGTAAGACAGATTCCAGCGTGTGACGGGCAATTTTTGGGAGTTTAGAGCAAGCAAGATAGTCTTCCACAAAGTTTGGTCCAGACGTTCGACCTGCCCATTTCCTTGGGGATCGTATGGAGTCGTCCTACTCGTCGCCACTCCCTTACTGCGAGGGAATTTCTGGACTTCATTTGACATAAATTACGATCCATGGTCGGTGTGTTAGTACGGAGTACCGAATATTGAGAAGAGCTGACGCAAACATTTAATGACAGTTCCGGCAGTCTGGTCAGGACAGACAAATGCATCCGGGAAACGAGAATACTCATCAATAGTCGTCAGCAGACAGTGGTTGTGAGTTGCCGACGAAAGAGGACTTTTGAAGTCGCGTGAAAATCGTTCGAACGGCTGGGTGGCTTTGATAAGTTGGCCCTCTGTTTTAGAGAAACGAGGTTTGACTTCACAACAGGCCTGACATTTAGCAACGACATTACCAATCTCTTCCATCGAAAGGGGAGGTTCCAAGCTCGAACAAAGTGCGAAAGCCGAGAGACACCGGGATGACGAAGTGACTCGTAGTTCTTTCAGATCGACACTGGTTAATAGGGCGCCACAGCAATTACGGGGAAGCGTGTCCGCCGCTACGGCGTATGCTTCTTTCTCTGTAGCTGAATTATGTCGTTCATTTGGAGAAAGGCTCCGTGAAAAGAACGCTACTGGTCAGCCATTCTACATCAGTGTGGCAGCGATTGCGGCGTCTGAATCATGGGTCTCGACAACTAATGGGATATCGTCTGAACAGTGGCCACTGTGGCTTTTGAAAGTTCCTCCTTAAGGGTATCAAATGCTTTCATTGCCTTCAATGATAAATGGAAAGTTCTGTTATGGATGAACAGATGAATTTTACCCGAAAAGTGAGATATCCATTGTGAGTAGTACGCAAACAGTCGCACAGATCGTTGTTGAGACCTACGATCATATGGAGGAGCCATTTCACGCAAAGGCCTTAGACGATCCGGATCCGGCCTAATGTCTCCCTTCGACACCTCGTAACCAAGAAGTTTGATTTCTCTAGTAGCGATAACACTTTTGGCTTCATTGAATGTTGGTCCGTACATCTCGGCCACTCTAAGGAATTTTCGAAGGGTTGAATCATGCTCCGCGAGGCCGTTCCCTCAAATAGTGATATTGTCCACGTAGACGAAAATATTCTTTAGACGTTCGCGTGCAATCATGTCGTCAATGGTCCGCTGGAAGCACGCAAGTCCGTTGGTCACACCAAACGGGATACGACAAAATTGATGTAAACGTCCACAAGCTTCAAAGGCAGTGTATGGTCTTTCCTCTACCCAGCTGGGTGTCCGGTGGTAGGCGCTCTTGAGACGAAAAGTGCTATACGTGTCGTAGTTTGCGATACGCTCAACCATTTTGTCTATTCTGGGGAGGGATAGGCATTTAGAAGTGTGTATCTGTTGATCGTTTGGGTATAATCGACAACCGTCCGCTTTTTGTGGTTTTCATTGGCCACCACCAAAACTTGGGCACGCCAAGGGGGTAATGGATGCCCAATTACACCCTCATAAAGAAAGCGACGAATTTCTTCTCGTGTAAATTTCATCCGTATTGGTGTGTCTACGAGATTTAGTAGCAATAGGTTTGCAGTTCGGTGTCAGATTAGAAAACAAACGGGGAGGCTCCACGCAAGCGGCAGCCAATCAAAACGAAGTGGATAGTAGATGTCTGGTAAGCTGGTAGTCGGCAGAAATACATACAACTTAGAGAAACTATTACCATTTACAGAACCGAAAAATAAAGGTCCACCAAAAGGGATTTCAATACTTGTGGAGTCGGAGAAAGTCATGTCCAAGTAGAAAATCGGTGCACAAATTCGGCAAGACCGATAGCTTGACCTTCTTGTATATTGTACCTTTATATTTAATAGTGACAAGAATATTCCCTTGCGTGGCGCTGGTTAAAGCTGTGGTAGCCATGGATATCTTGGTGCGAGAGTTGTGAACCTTCACTTATTTCGGAGCACCACTGAGGAAGAAATGTAACCTTCAGAACTACCTGCGTCAATAAGGGCCTGAAAAGTAGTCCCATTTACTTGTAATTCAACCACTGCACTTGAAAGACAGTCGGAAACAGCGGCTGATGCCACGGCGGAAATGGGGGGATAAGTAGCGGAAGAGAAGGCTTTTCGGTTTCATGATGCTAGTCAACCCTTTGAAAATGCCCTTTTTTTATCGCCCCCATTGCATAACGCATCGCGTGCGGGACACATCGAACGGCGGTGCTTGTATTCACAAAAGAAACATATGCAATGAAACGAAGTAGAAGCCACTAGGCCAGGCTCTTTAACGGGACTCCGTGAAGCTCGGTAGCGGCAGAGAATGAAGTCTTCGGAGATTTCTGATACGATAGAGAATGTCTTTCTGCCAATTCCAGTGACCTTGCCTGATCAAAGGCAATTTGGAAGTTCGAATTCTTCTGCTCCAATAACGTCTACTGAATCTGGTTTGATGAAAGGCCACTGATAAACGCATCTCTAATGGCATCGTCGCGATTTTTCCTGCCGTAACGGCTTTAAAATCACGGTCTTTAGCTAACGACTTTAGCTTTTGAGCAAACTGGTCGAGCGTTTGTCCGCCTTCCTTTCTGTAGGTCGCCAGAAAATGGCGGGCGAAAATTTCGTTTTTGGGTCTTAGGTAGAGATCTCTCAGCAATTTAACAGCTTCTTCATAACTGAAGCATTCACAACTGCATTCCCAGGTCGTTAGAGAAACGTAATTAGTCAGAACGCCTAATTTATCCGGCTTCAGGTTGTCGATCCTGGACAAGGAATTTTCAAAAGTGCGAAACCAATGATTTCGCTGTTTAGAAGCGTCTTGAGCATTTGGATCAGTATCGAGTCGTTCTGGCCTAGGGAATCGACCCATTCTGACTTTGTAGGATGAATAAATTATTGTAGCTAGGACCGTAGCAAGCACACGAGATGCTAGAGTCAGAACGAGAATGCCCTATAACAGGGCTTTATTCATCTTAGAATTGGCGTACTGAGACTAAAATGAGAAATGAAAAGTAAATAAGATGGTATTTAGCCGGAGGCTTGTGTTAGCATGACAGAGCTGTAAAGGGTAGTCATAACTGATGCTAGCGTGGTTATGAGTCAAAGTAAACTAGGCAATGACTTCTGTGGTGGATAACGTTCCATTGTCACGATTCCTGAACTGGTTTCATTGCCCTCATGATGGCTATAGTGGAAGATTATTTGAGCGCTGTTCGTTTTTCTGTTATCCTTTTCGCCGATTTCACACATGTCGTTGGCCTCAGTGAAATTAAAATTGGTATTGGTTTTATCTTCATTCTTCTTCCCTAAACACGGTTGTTTTTACAAGCGTTCTGATCGCAGGCCTTATGTACTCCCGAGACCTTTTAAACACAGTTAAGCTTCTAGTTTTTTTTTCTGCGCCTATTGTTAATCATTTGTTAACCTTCTTTCTCCTTTACCTAGACCATGCCGTGCTATCCGCCGGACAGGCAAGTACTCTCCAGTCCCTATAGATTCCCCTGTACTGTGTGCAGAAGTTCATAAATTGCTTCATATACTGCCTATATGGAATTGCTATTCTGGCATCCTTAAAATGTACCCTAGACGTCATGCCAGGCTGCTTTTGACGTGGAAGCTTGCCTGCTTCCTTTGCAGTGTAGCCGACACAGCTGGGCGGCAGGTTGGAATGACCATCTTCCGCAGCTGTGCATTTGAGGTGTCTTTTAATCCATCACAGTCATTACCCTTCATGCCCACCCCATGTGACACAACTTGGTGGGGGGTTGTGCTAGGTCGGACACTGCAGTCTGCACCTTTATGACCGTCAAAACGGTTTATTTAAGTCATTACAGTCTTTTTTGCACACTTGACCACCCACCAGAAGAATGGTAATGTGGGAAATGTTGACTGATTCTCGCTGCTCTCGGGCACGTCCGTGAAAACTAAGTCGGCAGTGCATCTAGCGCAGGTTCTGGAGCACGATAGCTAGAACAGTTCTAGAATTGAGCCTTTATAACTGTTCGAATTCCTTATCATCTGGTCTGTTTTGAACGTAGAATTTCCTACTTGTTAGGCCTGTCATAAATCAGAATCTTCTGCTTCTGACCGCCGTAATTAAAGGCTTGATTTTGCTTCTCTTCACTGACCTGCGATTGGCGAAAATATTCGCTCTTCTCTGCAGGCGCCTTGACTCGCCCGCGTCGAGGAATAATTCGTTCGGCTTATTTATTTGTCCGGCACCTCTGGAACCTCGCTGGCAGTGAGGTTTACTCCCTGCAGAATCGCAACAAAGGCGTATTCGTGATACTTGCCCAAATATTTGCGATCTCAGCCATTTTAGAGCAGCCTGTATGTTGTTTTCGTGGATGGCTCTAGGGGGGATGAGGGTGTTGTTGTCTCTGTTCCGTCTTTCCTTGATTATCTGTCGACTGTTCAATTGACTAGATGGGTCGACTATGAACCCTTAGGAGCTCCTGTCCGCGGAACCTGGCTTCTACCAGTGAAGTTGCCTATTCCCTATGTAAGCTACCTTTTCCACTCTCTTCGCTAATCGTTAGTCTTCTACAGCACAAGTCCCGACACATTCCTCCGCAAGAAAGGTAGGTTCTTTTTATTGCCCCTGCTCTAGCACTTTCCTCCTAGGTTCACGGAGACTGATCTTATTGAAGCCTGCCGGCATTTCGGTTCCCAACTAGTGTGTGTCATTGACCTCACTTACACCAACTACTACGACCCAGGGGTAAGGTGCATTGACAACCAACTTAACTTCAACTGTAGCTTTTCCCAAAGTATGGTGTTATGTACAGGAAGATTTTCGTCGAGGGTCATGTTGTACCACGGGATTCCGTCGTGGCGGAGTAAATCTGTGACTTTATTTTTACCCTTATTTCAACTGTTTAGGTTCAGTAAGGTGATTGACGAGGTCAGTGAAAAATTCCCAAGTGAGTCTTTTCTCCCTTTTGCCCTTGACTCTGTTTTTTCGCACTGTGGAGTCCGCTTCAGAACTTTGTGTTATTTATTCCCTAAGGAGGAATTATCGCCGTTCACTGTACACATGGAATCAACCGGACAGGCTACCTCGTCTGTCGCTACCTCATTGACAATCTTGACTGGAGTCCTGAAGACGCGCTCAAAGGTGGGTTGTCTTGATTCTTTGGTCTACCAATTAGTTAAACTGTCACACTGGTCCGTTGTCACTGCCAAGAAGGGGAGGGGAATAGGATTGACAATTGCTCGCATGTTTGTTGTTAATCAGCCGAAATGCAGCCAAGGGCTGGGTGAATAATCAAAACCACGTAGTGGTAATAATGATATTAGTGGTAGTATTAGTAGTAGCAGCAGCAGCAGTAGTAGTAGCAGTGACAAATTTAAAAAGTCCTTGGTCGAGAAGTGTTACGAACGAAATCACGAAAAGCAGCATAGGGCCATCCTTTTACTGCCTACCGCCTACTGCCAACAATACTCAAAACCAAGAACCTCACCATGAAGTTGCAGGAACTCAAGCACATTTAGGCTTTTATTTTCTATGGGCTCTCGGTCTCGGTTCCATCGTCGTAAGTACGATGTAAGCATGTGAAATCTAGCCAGTCATATTTACTGCATGTTCCTGTGAATGATCT
>CACRXP010000117.1:389410-400692 GCA_902702965.1 Spirometra erinaceieuropaei
TTCTCGGACAACATTGTCGTCGCCTGCCCTGCGTGGCGTCTATGATCCTGTGCACAGACCATTCTGCGCTAGCACGCCTGCACCTCATCGTTTTTGTCAGCCAGTCAGTGACCGCGCAACCACCGCGGGTGGGAATCCCAGTCTCCGTCGCCGAAAACGCATTCGCCGACCAGGTCGCGGAATGTGCTCGTCCATTTGCACCTGTGAGCTCATTTTAGAGCCCTTGCATGCAGTAGCATAGCGACTCGTAACATAGTTAAAGTCAAATCCAACTTTTAAGGAAAGTAGGAGACTGTTGGGGTAGATTGTCGACTCTGGTTCCTTAGGTCGTCAGACGTTAAGTACATGTGCTAAAAACGGGCAGTATTTCAAAACTGCATACAAGGTCGATGCTTGCTGGGTGTTTGCACCAGTGGGCGGCCGCTGCGTGCGTCATTATGCGTGGATTGATCCTTATATCCCATTTTTCATTGAGCTTTTTCCTACATGGCATCTGCCCAATATGCCGATTTATGCATGACTAATCTGAGTTCATGGCTTCGGAAGACGGCCTTTCTTGATAGGGCAGACGGCGCCGACGTGGGTTTCGCCTCAGACGAAGGTGTGTCTGGTATCTAGGGTGTGCATGGCAGATGTTATCGCCTCTTAGTTGCCAGTTGGGGCTGGTGGATGTGTGCAAAGTCGGAGTTTCCCGTCTGGCCACAGTATATGGCATAGCGGGCACAGCACGGGATCTGGTATATGATGTCCTTATCAAGACAGTCAACCCTATCCCCTAGAGTTTACAAACCGAATGCATAAACGGTTTATGCGCCACTTGTATTCGGGTGTTCCCTCGTGTGTCTTTCAACCAGTTCGGAGACCTCCATTATTTAGATAAGGATTCGTCTAATATTTGTTTTGGGCGCCCACTTGGCACTGTCTGGTTCCTTTTGACTCCTGTTGTCTAATGCCTCGATGTACGAAATCTCCAGGGTAAAAAATCTGAGAAAATAATTCAAACAGCTGATTTGGCTAGACTTTGTATCTTTCCCCGTCGGAACAGTGTTTTTGGTCGTTGAAGCAGACTGTCGACGGTACTCCACTTGTGGGTTGTTGATCTAACTATATTGAATGAGGTTTTTATAAGCTTTTTTGCTGTAAACAGATGTGTGCAATGTTTCGCTAGTCTTTCGCTGTACGAAAACATCTACAAATGGGGGTTTTTGTTGATTGCCTTCTCAGGTGTAGATTTATCCTGGCTCATCAGCCGTACCCGATCCACGGTTCAGACAGCTTACGATTTGAACACGGGTTCTTTGCTTATCGCCCCACCATTGAGCCACGGACCTGTTATCTTCTAGGTTGTGATCGGGAATATTTACCTCATTTACTATCTTAGGAATTGCATTCACCTTGTTCTCTTCGGACGTACGCACACGTGTGCCTGTACCAGGGTTCACTTGGTAGGTTGGTAAATTATTTTCTGAACCTGTTGCGTTTGAAGGCCGACTCGAGAGTTCCAATTGATCGACAACACAGGGGTTCCCAAATCGGGGGTCAGGGAAGACGGATTGAGTTTGGACAACTCTACTGATATGTAGGAGCGTACAGGAGGCTCTGCAAGCAGTTGCCGCAAGCTGTCTCTCCGAGCAAGTTGTTTTGTCTGCGTTAGCCGTTGGGGTTCTTAGCCCTCAGCCGTGTGTACGCCCGTCGCTCCGTCCCAGTTAATGTCCGCCAACCAATCAGAGAAGAGGCAGCGTTGATTGGCTTCGTGCTCTCGCGAGGCTAGTGATAAGCCTCGCCCGGTCCCAGCAGCGGATCGATAGGAAGTGTGAGGTAGACAGGAGGGCGGCTTGACAAAGTGGCGGAGAGCCAGGGGGTTCGGACTGTCACGAAGCCATTGACGAAAGCTTGTTGCCAACAGAAGGTGCCAGTGCAACAATTACTACCGAAGCAGGCAATTCTGTTCGTTGCCGACAGCTGGCGTGAAGTAGGTTGACTAGAAGTAGACGCAATCGCTGAACCAACTCCATTCTTCCGACGTTTTGGATTCATGCTCGAACCCATCATCAGATACGGATAATTCACGCACATATCGCGCGAAATTAATGCCGCTCCTTCACCACAGATTGCTGTCCTTGGTTCAGTAATGGTTTAATGTTCGCCATTCAAGTCGTCAGCCGTCGCGATTTCAACACCAGTGTTGGATGCTGGCGTGGTAATTACGGGTCCATTCGGCTCACCGACACGGGTACTAGAAACAGTGCTCACCTGTGCGCTTCCCACATGGTTTATTATTCTGCCCAGGCTTAGTCTCAGCACTGAATATGGGCGAGGCATATCATGACGTGTCTAAATGGGTTGGGGCCAGTGAACCATGACTCAAGCCGCTCGCGGGCCACGTGATTGTCATCGTACGTGAGAATTTGGCCTCGTCAAACTTGAATGTGTAGTTGGGTATGTCGAATGAACTGTGACTTGGGAGTTGAGGTCATTTCTCTGCACTGCTATTGCGTGTTCAGCCATACGTGTCCGGAGCATTATTTCAGTTTCTCCGACGTCATTGCTCCGGGAAGGCGGCGTTGGGACGTTATTTAAATGTCAGCAGTTGATCCCATTCAGTGACCGCGATGGGATTATCCAAACGGAGTGTAGGATTTCGGCCTGTCGTGTTGGAAGTCCGGTGACTCCAACCGATGCAGGACTGTCTTGATCATGATTTGCGAAATCGGCGAACTTTCTAATGTGTCTCTTATCTGCTTATAGATTTTTCTGTCAAAAACGAAGTACGTCTCGAAACAGAACTTTAGGAGCTTAAGGACGTGGGTGTATCCAAAGCGGTTTTCCGTTTTATCACATTTGTTTGGAAGGAGTAGTTGAACGGTTTCGAACGTCAAATCCCCGGGGTATGTACGTAAAGAGAGATTTAACAACAAAAGATATCATAACCTAATTTTACAGGAGACTTACTCCTTTAAGTTCCCCTAAGAATTGTGTAGGCAAAACAGACCGTGGTGTCTGGATCGGCGATCAGAATTTCGCGACTCTTCGTCAGTCCGTACGTTGGAGTGCCTTCAAGCAATACAATGAACCGGAAGGGAGCGCCTTAGGAGGTAATAGAATCGGGCCAAAGTCGTCTCTTGTGCTCCCATCATGCGTCGGCCGACCAATGTTATTGCACCCCAGTTCTCCAGTGCCAACAGCGTCGCATTGATTTCACCTGTCAGCGTTTTTACGGGGTTAGTTTCGCGTGGGACATAAGACTGGCTGTTTCCCAATAAGTGTTTGGCCTTCCGAATGTTGTCTATTCTGTCCAATAAGACGGCGGACCACCCCTTATTCAATTCTCGCACCAAGGGTGACAATCTGCGATGAAAGGGGGAGCTGTTACTTTCACTCGATATACGGTCGCACAGCAATTTCACCCTCTAGGTACAAGAACCTGTATACAAGTTACCCGTATATGATTCTGTCTATGATGAGTCCGAAACGTCAGGCGAACAAGGTCCCTGTTCCAGCTATCGTGTCTATTACTTCCCAACTGCTTCCTGCAACTCGCATTTTCGCATGTACCGCGAGAAGTAGGCTGCCAACCAGTGAGAACTGCCTTGCTTGTTTTGGTTTTTCGCAGTCTATCCCGGAGTTGCCATATGTGATCGATAATAAGGAAAGTGTCTTTGTGTAGGATTGCACCATATGAACAATTACGAGCTTACGTGTGATGTTCACCTGTCAAACTCAGCTTGACAATTGCGACTACGAATTGTCTAAAGCAGTCGGAATCTTATTTCCTGAAGTATGACCGTGTATACTGCACGAATACAGCTCTTTACGTGAATCTTACGTTTGCGCGGAATTCACGTAGTTGCTGTCTATGTGTAGATCGCGTTCTTATGTGCAGAATCGCTTTCTTGGCATAAATCGGTAAATCTTTTGTTTAACTGCTTGATCTAGTCACTCCGCGTTAGGACTGTTTTACGGTATAATGCTAGGACATCAATGCTTGTGTGAAAATCTCGATATGAGTGACTCTGGTTATTATCCTTTGCCATTCAGACTTTGCATTAAACTCTCCTATGCTTCCTAGCACGTTTAGATACTTCGGATTGTCGCGGCAGTTTGTAGAAGCTAAGCGGTGATGATGTATGCGCAGTGCGTAACAACTTCAGGCCATATCCCAAGTTGTAAGAAGCGGGACGCCAGTTGGGTAGAATATTTTATTCTGGATAGGGGATAGTTAGCAACCGGACAAGGGTGCGCCCGGCGCCGCGGAGGCGGCGTCCGCGGTGGCGACGAGCCGTGTGTCGCCGAAGGTCGTCGCTGCAAAAGTGTCGTGGCAGATTGCTTACGCCAGGGTCTAGACTGTGCCCGCCCGTGTGGCCACTCAGCGAGAGGAGTTGCGTTAATTGGTTCCGAGCCCAAGAGAGAGAGCGGTGACAAGCCTCGCATGGTGCAGGCAGAGAATTGACCAGATGCGTTGTGCAGACAGTGAATTGCAACGAGACAAATCGAAGCTGGGCAGACGTGCGTGCTATAGCAGGCTGTCGCTAGGGCGTAGATGCAGACGCTAGCGAGAGGCGCAGTGTTGCCATTACGGCTGTCCACTACAAGTTAAAGCCATAGGCAGGGCGTAGTCATTACGACCTTCACATCTGGTTCTGAATAGAACGATTAGAAATCGGATGTCAGTTGAGAGAATATTGTATTCTGTACAGAAAGACCGGAGGACCGGTTGGAGTAAGTTGGCAGCCGAATGCAAACACACTTCCAGCGCCGCGACATCAGGGTCCTAATTGAGAGTGGAGGATGCATCACAGCGTTGTGAATGAAAGTTCGTCTGCGTCTGCTTTGAACTGGATTGGCCGGGAACCAGGTTGCTACTGATGCGCAAATGCGAGTACTCGCGTGAGGTGAAACGTTGCAGCAGGCGCCCGGGGTAGGGCAACGACCGGATAATTAGAGCGGTCGTTTAGTCCGACAGGGACTATTTGCCCGAATGCTTCCTGATTAGACGAAATCAACCGCATCTTCTCACATTAACCTTCTATGCTTATTTGTTAGAATTTTGAGAGTGCCATTTCATAAGACTTTCTCAAACTTCCTACTTAAAGAAACTGAGTATTTCGGTCCAATACACCTTCTAAACCCCGACCATTAGAAACTTCCCACAGCATACTTGCGGTTAAATTTTTGCAAATCGCTTAGACCGCCTTGCGAAGACTGTGCGTAGTAACACCCCAATTTCCATATTTTATCAGGCTCGAAATTTTCCCTAACCTTGCATGGAATGGGTCCAGTATCTAGGGTTGGGCTCTTGAGCACGTTGAAGAATTTCTAAGCGGGAATCGTTCTTATTAAATCACCTCAAACTTTTAAGTAGTCCAATTCAAGCGGCTGTAGTATTCTTCGCCAGGACTGCAAAAAAACTAAAATGCTAGGCCTCCATTCAAGAACCAACAGCTGACTTTATCCCAACAGTGGAAGGCAGTTAACAACTCACAGGAATTCAATAGGGACCAGATGGTTGGACATATACCGTAGCAGTCTTGCTGGGTACGGGGGCCATAAAATCAGAACTAAAACTTCGAAAGGAAGAGGCTCAACCAAGTTCCTGTGTGCAATAAAATCATTTAGAGTTACCCGAGGAACAGCACTGGAATCGAAATCTGTGTTCCACCAATAAAGGGAAAAGAACACAAGAGGGGTCAGGAAGACAGGAGGCCTTTTAAGTTTCTTTCGCTCCTCCGTGAAAGAAAGCGGTTTCGACCTTCGTACACGCAACAGTTAGGAAATTTAAACAGAGCAAGCTAGAAAATTCCCAGGCTAAAGGGGCTGGAAATCATGAACTCATTTCCTTTCAAGCCTGCTTCCCCCTCCCCTCCCAAAATCAGTAGATATCAGGGCGAATTGAGCTCACTCACAAAATAATCAATTTGGCACCACTAAATGCAATAAAGTGCGTTTTTGCACAGAATCGGACGTCATAAGGACAAGGGCAATGCTTTTAAAGCATTCAAGGAACCCTCACTTGTTCATAAATGCCTAATTCCACTAGCCACGACTTGCTTGTGATGCGTTCTGTTCTCTTTGTATACTGTTAATTGATGCTTCTCTTATGCCTCAGTCGGGATATAAATGGTTGGGAAGTACAAAGATTGGAACACAGGCTCATTTAGTTCCTTCGAAACCTTCCTTCATAGGCCTGCCTGAGGGAGCTATCTCTCCTTTCTGATTGGTTGGACTCGAAGTCTTTGACGTCACGTAAACTAGCAGTTCAAGCCACGTCACAGTGCTCATGACGGAAAAGCGACTCAAAGAACGTTACCGACTGTGAAACAACTTACGTTATAATTTTAAGGGTTGGGGTGGAGCCCTTGTTGACACTATTCATGCACTATTCATTTGTTAAATTTATGCAGACATTTTACGACAAACGTGCAATGACGCATTACATATGAAACGAAATCGGGATGAAAAGCCCATGGCTGCAGGGAACAGGTTGAATTTTTTCCGCTCAGCAGCACGTAGGAGGCGAAATAAATCGATAAGCATTCCAGGCCAGGTCTAACGTGCATTACATAAAGGGGGTTATGATGTCGTTAGTCGTATAGCTTAATTTTAGTTACTGACGTTAGCTATGGAACTCTAGTAGCACATCTGTCTCATGTTTACGTTTTTTCCCGAATGCACCTTCGGTTTTTTTGTAAATAATAATAGTAAAACCAATAACAATACTGTGTTGGCCTTAATATTTATGTGGTTTCCAGTGTCTGCTCTGAGGGCACTGGGACAGATTTTCTAAAAGATGCAGGAAAAAACAATCGGATTTGACTGGGAACAACACATAATGGAGACGAATTCATCACAGTTGGTACGGAAGAACGACACAAACTGTTATACATTTTGGGGCTATTCAAACGAGGGGTGTAAATGAAACTAGGAAACGTACACAGACCTACAGACTCTATGAAGTTCCGCGGACGTGGTTTGGTGTTCAGTAACAGATATATCCGCTACTTTACAGGAGCATGAATTTTAATAAATTTTACAGCATATCCTAAAAGTTAGATAAGATATTCGATATTCTACAAACATTCCAAGAGTGCTCTCCCAAGCTGCTTTGCCATGACATTACTTCTCAGTTTCTGTCTAGCATGTAAGTGTTTAAATCACGTTATTATTTCATGTGCAATTTTGCGGAAATGCGCGGAATTGTTGAGAACCAGTAAAGAACCGACGGACAGAGGGTAAGTTTTATAGAGGCTTTACCTTAAGTACTTTGACCCGCTTCATGGCATGCCATGCAGACTACCCTGAGTAAAGATGGAAGCTCTCAGAAGTTTCAGTTCATTAATTGACTTCTTGAAGTCGCATATCTCTAATGGGGAACAAAAGATTTTATTGAGGCCCTCACTTTCATATGGAACGCATAAAATTTCGCATTGATACATGTGCTGATGTGGCCTTGAAAAATTTCATAGAAACTTTTTTAAAACCGATAGGTACGCTTTCATAGGTACTCATAACGCTAATGCGGATGACTGTCATTACATTTTACTGAAATCATCTACAACGGAATGCCCTCAAGTTTTGGTCCTACATTTTAAGGAAAATATTCTGTTAAATATGTATATTACTGACGACATTTCAGTACCATGTTTATTTAAAGTGAAATATTGCATTACCGTTTACAATAGGGTTTTCAAAGGCATTGCCTATTACTCTTAAAATATACTGACCTATAACATCTGAAGAAGACGTGATTTGCTACCAGATGAGTAAAAAGAGTATTTTATGCACTTTTTCTATAAAATGTATCTGAATTAATGGGGGCACCGAAGGTCAAAGGGAAAAATCCAAGCCACTTGTGTCGTAATTTTTTGCGGAATGTAGTTTACTCAGGCGCCAGATAAGAAGCTCTTTCAGAAACCGGCCTTCACTGAAACGCCTTGGCTTTATGCGACACGATAATTAGCATGGCATCCCTCCGCGAGTAATCTTTTCGAAATGTTTTGAAGACGCATTCCAGAATTTCGGTTAAAATTTTAAAGAGGTAGCACGTTAACTGTAAAACAGGCCGTCTACACGTGCCGCACACTCGCCTTATCCGCACATGGTGGAACGGGTTTTCAAAGGAACAAGGAGGGAACCACATCTGATTGAGAGTGCTATGGAGACCACGAAAAGGAAGTTACCGCTGCATCCTGACTCTCCGTCCTGATAGGGTCGAGTTAGCCCGCCAGCGGCAGCCCCCAAAGACACGACTTTTAGCGCATCGTTATAGTTTAAAAACGCATCAGATTGAAATCTTTCTCTCATTTTGATGTCACAAATTTTCGAGGTGCTTTCAAAACACCTTCGTCGGTCAAATTTTTCGGTAAGAATATTTTTAGTCACAATTGCAGATTTTCGTAAAGCCGGCGGGGTTTTTTACGTTTTCCGAGGTGACTTCCTGTCGGACCACGGCAGAGGCCTAAAACGCGACCTAAAACGCCGTAAACCCTAACTTTAAATCCTAACCCTAAACCTCAACTCAAAACCATAACCCTAACGCTAACTCCCAAATAACAACTGTAACACTAAACTTTAAGCCCCTCACCGTAACTCTAAACCCTTGCCCTACCCCTAACACTAAACAGAAACCCATCTACTTGAGTCGATATTAATACGAAATTCGTAGGCAATTGACTAGGAAATGCCTAGATGGGGCCGCGTCTTAGGCTTCTGCCCAGACCACTCTTGCTAAGCGTGTCGTTTGTCTTTTCTGAATGTCCTTCTCTCCACAATGATCACCTATTAGTGTATCTTTCGCTCTTAAAGAAGCCCTTGATAAAATACCATACAGAGGACTCTTAGTGGAAACGGAAGCTCTCGGAAGTCTTAGTTCAACAATTGACTTCATGAAGTCGCATCTATCTAATGAGGAACAAAGAGATTTTATTGGAATCCTCACTTTCAAATGAGAGCGGTGGTCTCCAAAGTACCGTGTTAGGTTACCTTTTTTGCTCAACATTGGTGATATTTTATCTGCAGTCAATCCCGCTGTCTTTTATTCATCCTGATAATCTCACATGCGTACATTTGTTATCTAAAACTGTGACCAAGCGTTTTGTGAAACAGATGCGTGAAGAATCATCTGCTATTTCTGCATGAAGCCCAATGTGACTTGTAGAAATATTGCTACATGTGTTATGTGTCTGAAAGACTACTCCATGTAGTGATTTTCTTCAAGGCATCCCTATAACTGAACGCTCCACCATCAAGGTTAAGATTATCACGATAATCCAGATCTCCGTCTCAATGCTGACAAAATTACAACTAAAGCTGCCCAAATTTGTTTTTTCATTCACATGATTTTTGCCTCTTTGAAATAAAAGTGGGAACGAGTAGAAAATGGATTCGCGGTATGCACGTCCCGCAACTCTCGCTTGAAAACCTGATCTTTAAATTTTTCCCTAGCAGATTTTTTTCTTTTTTTAGCGTTTCCTTTTGCTTTTGCGCTATATTAAGGTGGGACCTGGGCTTTTCCGTGTATAAATCACAGACTCTGCCTGGTTGCGGGTTTCCACCAAAACAATAATTTGGAAGAAAAATCTAGTGCAGACATCTCGGTGCTTCCAGGGAGACAATAATCCGCCTTTCAGTTATTTTCCTGCAATGATTTGTTACTTTAGTGTGCGTTTTCTGATTACCCGAGGGAATATTACGATATTATTTAGACATACAACCTGGCTTTTTGTGTGGGGGTTTTGACTAGATTTCGGAAGTGGATTTCTTTATTTGTTTACAGATATGTCCCTATCTCTGCCTTAACAATAGGTTTAATAAGCATGAGACGTAAAATAGCCGCTAAAATACCAGGATTACAAAACAAACGTTGCGGTACGCACGTACCGCGAAGTCGTTGTTTAGCCAATCGTATCGTTTGTTTATCCTCCTCACTTTCGGTTGTTGTCTCTTTATATAATGAACGAGCCAAGTAATTCTAGTGGAGGATATGCCAAAAGACGTTTTGCTTGAAAAAATGTGCGTCAGACACATCCAGACACTTTTCTGTATTAACAGAGGCCGGTTAGCTGATCATAGACTCCTCCGAGTTATGTGACTAGTAGCTGGCCTCTGTTTCCTTTGCGGCATAAATGATACTCCTCGAATGTCAGTCCTCCTCTTCCTCGAATGTCAGTCCTTACCCTCTCCCCTCCTTAAAACGTGCGTACTACATTTTGCTTATTCATTCTCTCACTTCCTCTTCTAAGTACGCACTCATCTTTGTTTCCAAATACCAGTCCCTTTGAAATATCCTACTAATGAATATTAAGTCATTTACTAGCCTGTCTTTGGGAATTTAGATATGCGTCCATTACCATTATTGCTCTTATTACTAATCGATTTCTCACCCTCATACTCTTGCATCTAGGGGATCACCTCCGCCCACTTCATTCGCTCCGCCTTTGATCTCGTTCGTCAACGATTTTCCTCAACAGAAATCGTTTTTTGTAATCCAAGACCTAAGACCTTTATCCGAACCCAATATTACGGAGAAAGAACGGAGTATCTAGGCACACACCACGTTCCCCGCCCACCCCCATCAGGATCTCGTTTTGGTCTTTGGGATTTCCTGGCTTCATTTCCTTTCCTGTTTTACCCCAAATCTCGCGCAGCGCAAGATAATTTTCATGCTTATTGTGACGCCTTAACTCACTTTCCGCCCTGCCCCGGTTGGAACCACACAAGACCTTTGGAGTTCACAACTTATAATACATGTGATGACGACTGTGGTTACCTCATCTCTTGTGCTTATAACCTATGTAGTAATCTGTCAGCACCGACCAGCTGATTACTTTCCTGAGGCTCTGATTTACCTTAAGTCGCCCGATCTGGAATAGACTCTTGGTATTGGATGATGGGGTGTGCAAACGATCTTGAGGCCTGGCACACCCAGTCTGACAGCGCGCAGTCTACATCAACGCAACCTGGATGTCTGCTGCCTTTCTGATGTCCGGATCCTCAGTGCTGGGGAAGTAGGGGTCCAGGAAGTCAATATCCACTTCGCGATCGCTGGAACAAGGGCTTTATTCGCCTGACGTTTCGGATTCCTGCTCGGACCCATCATCAGAGACAAAAACAGATAGGGGTTGTTCATACACAAGAGGATGCAGTCCCTGCCAGCGCCATCACCCCCGTGCCACCTTGCAGCCCCGCCTCGAGAGGGGACAATGAAAGGGCTGGAGAAGAGGTACGAAGGGGCTATGGCGGGGTATATTCCCGATGTTGTCTCCTCCCCGAAAAAAATGCGCAAG
>CACRXP010000117.1:404379-439801 GCA_902702965.1 Spirometra erinaceieuropaei
ACTGATCCAGTATGGACATTAGCATGAGGAATACATTGGGAAAACGGCTGTGGAGGAAACAAGTTAGCGGGTGGGGGACGCATTGTTTCCATTGGAGCAAGAGTTCTATTAAACAGCGGGAAAATCGGCATATTCGGCCTAACTGCCTCGATATAGGGGCTGGGGGCAGTTGGGAACACGCTACGTTTTGAGTCGGTGTATTTGAGGCACTGTTAGCCGATTGTGGAGGAAGGGATTTTATAATGGTGCTGGATTTTTCGGGTTTCCGAGTGACTGGGACAGCAATTGGCTTAGCCTTTGACTTAGATACATGCTTAGGCTTACTTGGGGTTGCTGGAGGAGTCGGTAGAGGCGTGATGGTATGTTTATAGATCTCAGCAGCAAGAGTAGTCGAAATACCTGCGGTATTGACTATGCCGTGATGTGCAGATGCCGCAGGCTTGATAGTGTTTTTATAGTGCTCAGCATTAAAAGTAGTCCAATGCCCTACCGAATTGACTATGGCGTGATGTGCAGATGCCGCAGATGGTGTTGTAGAGGACTTATTCCGACTGATAGTAGGTGTCATTATCTTGGGGTTGGTTGTTCCGATTTTAATTTATTCAGTATTCTCTTCAGGGGTTTGACGTCTGGCAAACCGGAGCAGCGCCATTTACGGCAGAATTCTCTAGATATCTCCCTTCTCGACAAAATAAAATCGACTTCTATCATGGGGAATAGGGTAACTAATATCGGTGCATTACGGCTAAGCGAGCGAAGTCGCTTAGCTTGTGCGACACTGAAACTCAAGCCACAACTTTGTAGGAACAAATGCGCTCCCTCCATAGCAGTTAAGTGGCTCGGAATGTTTCGCATTACAAAATTATGCTTGCGTTTTATTATTTCCTCAGTTTCCTTACTGATTACCCCAATAAGTTTAAAAGCTTGTTCAATTACTTTTTCAGAAGTGCTGTTTATGTCGCCATAAATCAACCGATCGACAATATTGCCGGCTGATGGCCTGCTACGACTAGCAGAGGCGTATATTTGAACGACTGAAGGGTCGAGAGGTTCTACATGTACTTAAGGGATTTGTGAGTTAATCAGATCTGCAGACAGCGAAGAACATACCCTGGCACCTGCAATGTCTTTAGTCACGACATTAGCACCCAGAGACGGTGAGAAGACCGCAAGCTAAATTTAGCACGTGCTCTGCGGGGCATTACAGACAAGAAAAGTTTTTCGTTACAGAAGAAGGATCAAAACTTTGCCAACGTACGGAAAGGCGCACTGAATAGCAAGTACTATTGTTATTTAACTACGAAAACTAGAAAGAGATAGTAGGGAGGGGAGTCACTACAAAGGTTTTTTTACAAAATAGCACTATTTTGCCAGACTGTCAAACAAAACTGGGAAAAATTTTACCTTATATTGAAAAGTGACTTCTAAAATGTACTCAAGTAAAAAAACAGGCATTAATTGCTTAAGAATATCCAGATAAATGCAAAGCTTCACTTATGTTTGAAATTGATCTGCGCGCCTCAAACTTGACATGGTGTAGTGTCCGTTACAGATGGGCCAGTAGGAGATGAAGTGATGATGGATTGGGATAGCCTCCTCTTCTTCACGACCTGAGGATTAACTTGAGGATCTGAGTATGGAATGTCCAACATTCTTCACAGGCAACTCAAGCACATCAGAGTTTGGCGTTAGTAGATGGAAAAAGTGTAGGTAGGTGCCGAAGATAAGGTTTATTGTGACAGAGTATATAAACGTGGGTAATCTCAGTAGAAAGTGGGTAACGAATCGAACGCAAGAACCAACAAGATAGGTGACATCAAGGAGGTAAGTACATACATCAGGAAAAAGGGTTAACCCGGAAAAAGTCAAATGGTGCAAAACAAAAAGTAACAATAACAAACAAAAGAACAAACGTGTAACAAACAAGGGTGGGACTTATCGGGCACACAGATCAGCGGCCTTGATCGCGTCCATGCGGTGAGCTTGGCCCGGGGATTTCTACAAGATTAGTGTTCACCTGATTAGTAAAACAAGTTTAGACCCCTACGCTCTATTTTGGCTGTTACATAGCCCCCCTCTTAGGATGCAGCACTGTCCTCAGTGCTGCTATGGTCGCGGGGGGAAGGGATAGTGGTCTCGATGGCTGAGGGAACTGTGACCTCGATGGCTACGGGGGGGACTTGGTCGTCTGGAAGGATGGGTAGGGAGTCTGATGTGCAAAGGGGTAATCGACCGCGGTAGGGTTTGAGTTTGTTAAAGTTAGCTGTAAAGGTGGGGGAGTGGGGTTGCGAGGCATCGCGGAGGAGGTAGTTCGAGGGTGACAAAACATCGATGATAACGAACGGACCTTGCCAGGGATAGTGGAGTTTGGCTGAAATGCCGCGTGGTGGTACGGGGTTGTGGTGCATGACTAAATCGCCCACTTGATGTGTAGTGCCAGTCGAATGGCGGTCGTGTTGTGTTTTTTGATGTGAGGATGACGTACCGATTGTTTCGCGTGCTGAGTTGTATGCGGTACGTATCGTTTCGCGAAGACGGGAGGCGTAGGTCGATATGGTCGTGGGGTCAGGGGTATGTAGGGGGTATTGAAGATCTGCGGGGAGGCGTATCTCGCGACCTGTCCAGAGGTAATGGGGTGTGAAGCCAGTCGACGAGTGGACTGAACTCCTATAGGCTAAGAGGCAGAATGGGAGTTGTACGTCCCAGTCATGTTCGTGGCTGTCTTTCGTAAACGCAAGAAGGAGATTGTGAATGGTGCGGTTGGTGCGCTCGACAAGGCCATTACCTTCGGGGTGGTATGGTGTCGTGCGTGTTTTATGTATGTCCAGGAGGCTGCACACTTCCCGGAAGAGCTGGGAGTCAAAATTGCTACCGCAGTCGGAGTGGAAAGATATGGGTGCTCCCCAACGACAAACCCACGTGCGGTTAATAGCGTTTGCGACAGATGTGGCATCTTGGCGGAGTAAAGGTACTGCTTCGACCCATTTTGTAAAGTAATCTACCATAACAAGGATATATTCATATCCACGGACTGATATCGGTAGAGGGCCAATAATGTCTAAACCGACGCGTTCGCCGGGGAAACCCGTGATCATGGGTTGCATGGGAGCACGTGGAAAGGGGTTTGGTGACTTGAACAGGTTGCAAGTGGTACAGGATTGACAAAAATGGAGGACAGAGGAACGGAGTTGGGGCCACCAAAATCGTGCACGGGCTGCTAGTTCGGTGCGTCGTTGGCCGCAATGCCCCAATTCTGTGTGGAGGTCAGACAGTACACTGTCGATCAAACATCCTGGCACTACTGGGCGCAGTTGTTTTGAGGAGGGGTCGCGGAAAAAGAGGATATCGTTGTCGATTAGGAGGTGGGGCCACTGGTGCCAAAGGAGGCGTGCGTTTTGACTAGCGCCTCTCATGTCCGCCTCAGTAGGTTTATTGATGTGTTGGGATAGGTGGTTATAAATTATAGCCGTGTCAGGGTCAGTCTGCTGAGCCGACGACCAGACGTGACGAGTGGATTCGGACATCGTGATCGCATTGACTGACGCGGTGTTGGGGTCGAGATCTGGTGGTTGCGTGTCGGGAAAACGTGAGAAAGCGTCAGCATTCCCGTGTTTATGACCGGGACGATATTGACACTCAAAGTCGAAATCTTGTAAAAATTCCTGCCACCGTGCGAGCTGATCCATGGGGTCTTTGATAGATTGCAGCCATTGGAGCGCTCGATGGTCAGTGCGAAGGATAAAGTGGCGACCAATGAGTAGGTGTTTAAACTGGCGGATGAATGTTATTATGGCTAAAAGTTCCCTACGGAAGGTACAGTAGTTCCGTTGGGGTTTCGTCAAAGTATTGCTCGCGAAACATATGGGGTGTTCGATCCCTTTATCGTCCGCTTGCGACAGGACTGCCCCCATGGCGAACCCGCTGGCGTCAGTGTCAAGGATAAAAGGGGGTGCATCAGGGTTTAGATTAGGGAGAGTTAAAAGTGGGGCTGAGCAGAGAGCGGCTCTAAGGTTAATAAAAGCCTCCTCACAATCGGGAGACCACTTGAATTCCCGGCCTTTTTCTGTAAGTTTATGTAGCGGACCGGCTATNATCTCAGGTGCCAGTAAGGGGCTGGGGCCATAGGGGTTGGGGGTATTTGCTTGATAGGTAGGGTCTTGGCGGGGGGGAGGAACAGAATGGGACGGAGAGCTGGTTCGCTCACCGTCTGCCACCATTGTAGTGTCCGTTACAGATGGGCCAGTAGGAGATGAAGTGATGATGGATTGGGATAGCCTCCTCTTCTTCACGACCTGAGGATTAACTTGAGGATCTGAGTATGGAATGTCCAACATTCTTCACAGGCAACTCAAGCACATCAGAGTTTGGCGTTAGTAGATGGAAAAAGTGTAGGTAGGTGCCGAAGATAAGGTTTATTGTGACAGAGTATATAAACGTGGGTAATGTCAGTAGAAAGTGGGTAACGAATCGAACGCAAGAACCAACAAGATAGGTGACATCAAGGAGGTAAGTACATACATCAGGAAAAAGGGTTAACCCGGAAAAAGTCAAATGGTGCAAAACAAAAAGTAACAATAACAAACAAAAGAACAAACGTGTAACAAACAAGGGTGGGACTTATCGGGCACACAGATCAGCGGCCTTGATCGCGTCCATGCGGTGAGCTTGGCCCGGGGATTTCTACAAGATTAGTGTTCACCTGATTAGTAAAACAAGTTTAGACCCCTACGCTCTATTTTGGCTGTTACAATGGTTGGAAACCATGTAATGTTGGCAGAAGGTCTACTATATTTTTGGATACTGGCGCGAAATTCAATTCGGTGCTAAAAGGGTGCCAGTGGGAACTTTGTTGTGACGCCCGAGTTTGGCTTTCTGTGGATTTATGATGGGCCAGACGAAACAGTCGCCCGGATACTAGGATGAGCAAAGATGTGTAACGCGCTGAAAACGCCTCGTCTAATTTATAATATTAATAGTAATTTTTGTTCATGACCCGTGGTGGTTCGTCCATAGCAAGTAAGAATAACTTTTGCATGAATTTTAGAACAGATATACAGAATCTATACAATAATTAAATCATAGGTACTAAGTAAGTAGTATGTCACGAAACATGATGAGTGAGTAGTGAAAAAAACTCCTAACCTTCAAACAAAATGAGTATGACTGGATTAACACTATAGGAGAAAAAACTCTCGCTCTTGAATTTAAGAAAGCTGGCAGGACCGGCCTGTATGTGACACTGTAGAACGGATTTTATGAAGGAGTATGAGGCGGGTCAAGCAGGACTGGCCTGAATGTGGTATTGAGTACAAGGTTCGGAACCGACTTCATCAAGGTAGTATTCATATGCTGGATGGGGCCATTCATGTCAAAGTGGAGAATAGAAAACTAGTCTTAAGGCCATAGGAGCCCATATGCGATCGGTTACAGTCAGTTGAGTCCAGCCGAGGGGGGAAGGCAAGGGAGATGCGACCAGACTGCTGGTATATGGGGAATACAGAAGGCTCGGCCAAGATCGTCGATAGAGCGCATTCTGTTAAGGCACGATGACTGAACTGAAAAATCGAAAAATTAACATTCCTGATGGGGGATCCCAGGAAGCGATACGACTCACAAAAAAGGAAATGTGAGCAGATACGGAAATTTAATGGCGGCTTCCCAAATTCCCGCTGACACTTTCTCAATGTCATAGAGAAAATTGTCCGGGAAGGATGAGGAAAATAAAAGTTTGTAGAGTCAGTATTCAGATAAATTGGACGGTCATTCCAGAGGAAATTATACCTGGAAGCGAAAGAAGAGAGCGCTTAGAGGTGGAGGAAGTGGGAGGTGGTATAATCAGGGAACAGTTGCGAAGATTTTATGGGCGATTATTAGTGATAAGTGCTGAAATCCGAGAAAGACTTGAGCTATTATTTATGCGAAAGAGGAAACAGAAGTCTGCTTCTAGTCTTCGAACCCATAACAATTTTAGGTTAATTAGCTGGCATCTGTCTGAGTGGGAGATATTTGAATGTTTCCTGTTTAAAAGTTTTCCAGTAAAGCGTATTTGGACATTCTCCATTTTTAAACGACTAGCTTCATTCATCAAACCGAAGAATGGGCAACAATACTCGAGAATGAGACGTACAAACATACGATAGAACCTTAATGTAATTTCAGGAAGATAGAAATTGTGAGAAATAAAGCCACAAATCTGGGCAGCTTTGGGTGTATTTCTGTCAGCATGTGGCGAGAGATCAAGATTAGTAGTGTAGCTTAAGCCTAAATCCTTGATGGTGGTACATTCAGTCATAGGTGTGCCTTGAAAGAACACTGGTTGGGGTAGCCTCTCAGGTCCAAAACACATATAGCGACATTTGGACGGAGAGAATTCCATTAGCCATTATGAGCTCCACGCTGAGAGTAAGCAGGTCAGCATGGATTTGCTGCAGGCAATGCAGGCTCGCAGATTTCTTGAGAGAACATACACATTTGAGATCATCGACATAAATAAATGATTGGGAATATTGAACTGCCCCCGAGATATCATTTATGTAAAGCAGGAACAAAAGATGACCTAAAACGTTTCTTTGTAGGACAACACTTAAAAGGGTGCTTTCACTGGAAAGTGAAGATCCCACCAAAGTATTTTGTTTACGATTAAACAGGTATGACTTGATAATGTCTGTTAGGGAACTGCGAATTCCCAGGGCTTCTAAGTTAACTAAGAGTCTTTTATGTTGCACTTTATCAAAGGCATTACTAAGATCAAAATAAATAAAGACAACAGGTAGATGGTCAGCATAAGAGATCGACTTTGTCATCACAACGTCGTTTAGGTCTCGGCTCCGGACATGAATGTACCCCGACAAGTGCCAGCCACCGCTTGAGTGGCTGCATCCATGTTGTCTTCAGCCGCACCGGCAGATGGTGATAGTTAGGAGGCTGCCTTGGCAATAGGAGAAGGCCACTGGTACCGTTGAGACCATGCACTGCCTCTCAGGCAGCATAGTCTGTTCGACAAGTGCATTGAAGTCACCGAGGACAATTAGCCTGTTCGCCTTTGGCACAGTTTCCAGGATGAAATGCTGATCGTAAAATTTCTCTCAACCCGCCCGGGCTGTTCATTGGGGAACTGTAGACGCCGACGAAGCTGGCGAATTTGGCTTCCCGAAGAGGTAGGTGTAGGGTCGTGAGACGGTCACTGTTGTCCTGTGTCAGACAGAACAGTCGTCCCGCGATATGATTTCGGATGGCAAAGGTAGCGACCGATACGCCCACCTTGCGGCGAGCCAGTTCTCCCGGCAACCAACACCGTTATCTTTTCCTGCTGATTGTTCAGTGAATTGTATAAAAGAAAGCGATCGTCCCAGGTTGCCAGGCTGAGAAGAGTCACTCTCGCATGCCACGGCATTGGGCGGAATGAATGGGATCGGGAGTGGTTTCAGTGTTTCGGCAGGGGATTTCATATTTTCAGGCCGCAGCCAGCCTTCAAGTGTCTTGAGTTTTCAGATGGGACAGCCCCTTCTAGTCCCATCGCCCTCGCGGCGGTAATCAGCGTTGTCCCTAAATAGAGCGGTTGAGGCACCCCAGACGACTGCCAGACTCTACTGTGGGCCCTACCTTTGTTCATTGGGAGGATGGGCGGAACTAGCCCGGGCTACCTACAAGATTGAGTGTCGTCCTATCCGTGGGGCTTTGGTTAAGAAAGGACGTAAAATAATTGGACGGGAGTAGAAAAAATGAATACCGCATTTGGAGACACACGCAAACTGCATGTCCTCATCTGACTTGGTCCGCCGGTCAAGGCGGTTGTCAGAGTATGAGACTGCTAGTTAGGGCCAAGCTTCGGACATATACAGATGAGAGTTAGATGTCAGTTATGAGCCTGCATGCAGGTGTAACGGCAGGTCGGGTTCAAGTTTGTACGGGGATCTAAATTTAAAACCGAGTGATACTACTCTTTTGAGCATAAAATTTGGGTCGAGCGCACTTTGTCACCAAGTGAGTGAGAAAGAATGTCACTTCACTTTTTCCAAAAAAGAACATATTTGAATATGCAAGGGCATCTAAAATCATTGTGAAAAATCCATATTGTTTCGTAGCCACTTTCTACAGGGCGTTTTCTGAGCAGGCAGATGGGAAGAAGTTCGTTCGAATGTCGGCATCCTGACATGTCGGAAATATTTGTGGAGACAATTAATACTGCAACTCTACACAAGTAAGCGTTTCTATTCGAAAACACATTTTGGATCTATAGAAGTAAAAATGCGATTCCCAGGTAGCATATCAAAAGAAAAGGGGGTCTTCACCAGGAGAGATATCTTGAAGGTCTGACGTTTTAAGTAATCGTTTCGTTTACCCGTCTCCAGAGACCGGGAAGTCATGCACACAGCTCTCATCATATGGCGCACATTGTCTGGTGTACGCTATACCGACGGGTGGAAACTCATTGCAGTACGCCAGCTGCTAAAATGGATGAGATTAAGCTATTCCAATAATGAAAAAATAATTTTTTATTAAAGACCCGTCGGGGTCCCATAAAAGCTGGTAAAAATAAATGTACATACGGATTTTAGACGAGGTAGGCAGAATCCGTACAAAATGCAATTCATAGTTTCTCAATTTGTATTCCGCTAAGAAAAATTATGAGCGAGCGGTGAAAAAACTCTACTTAAGAATACAAAAATGATTGAATTAATTTCACAGGAGAAAAAACCCCTCGCTCATAATAACGCAAAAATGAGGGCAGGACTGGCCTTCATGTGGCGGTGTATATCGGATTATAATCGGACATCGTCAGGGCAGAAATAATTGTTATCCTTTAGGGGTACGTATGCGGGTCGGACAGGATTGGCCTGCATGTGGTATTGAATACGGGATTCAGCATTGGCATCGTCAGGGCAGAATTGATACTCCGGATGAGACTATTCGCGTCAAAGAGGCCAGACGAGAGGAACCCAGATGCGATCGGCCACAGTACGCTTCGAGTCCAGCCGAGGAGTGGGGAAGGGAGGTAGGACCAAACTACTTGTAGACGCGAATATTGAGGGTTCAGCCATGAGCGTCGACGGACCGCTTGAGGTAGAGATGAGGAGATGACATCACGAACCGCGAAAATCGTCGCCATGGGGGAGGAATGATGGCAGTGGATTTAGAAACGAATTCAAAACAGGGTTTCTAATGATATAATTGAGGGCTTCATCTTGATCTACAAATAAATCCCAGGAGGACACTTCTCGAAGTCAAGAAGCTGAGTGTTCAGGAATGAGACCGTTAACAGTGGCTTTATACTTTCGGGTGTAAGGCGTTTGAGCAATTTCGATTAAACTATCGATAGCTTAGGTTATAGCCTATAAATTTCATTAATACTTTGAACCATATCGCGTCCACTGCCCTTCAGCTACTCCCCGCACGGTCGTTATCGGCGCTGCTGCCTCATGTCGGCTTCGTCTGTCAAACACTGGGTACGAACGTGCAAGAACCTGCGGCGGCCGACGGAACCGAGAGTAAAGGCCGCAGGTCCGCTAAGGCTCTCGGCTTCTGTACATAAGCTAAGCTTAACTAAGTCTAAGTCAGAAGGTATTACTAACCATTCGTTACCCATTGTAACTGATAGGCAACTTAATCTATCTGCACTGTGCAACTCCAACGATTTTATATTACAGTTTGGCACAGTCCTCTCAGTTGTGCGTAAAATGTTCTACAGGGACATCTCCGACGTTCCCACCGAGGATTGTGAACGTATTCACTCACTCGTTCACCTGATCGCCAGTGGGTTTTTTGACAGACAAAAAAGAGCTTACAACTTCTTTCTGAAAAGTGTTCGTCGGTCTGCTCGACCAACTGACGTTACGGTTGATTTCCTGTGCTCGTGTGGATTCAACTACAAAAAAAGCTGAGGCCAAAGACCTGTCTTCCCGTAGCAAAATCCGCCAGTTCCTTATTAAAGACCCCTGGGGACCCATCATGGTAAGTAAAAATGAATTGTCATATGAATTAGTGAACAGGCAGACAGAATCTCTAGAGTATCCAGTTCATGCCTTTGGAATAAGCAGTTTTGTCAGAAAATTAGGAGCGAGCAGTGAAAATACTCCTTTAGCCGGTAAAAAATGGGTGTCGTTGGATCAACTTTAAAGGAAAAAAGACTTTTGTCCATGAAGGGATAAGAGTGCGAGCAGAACTGGCCTGCATGCGGTAATGTGTAAGAAATTTGCTACGGACATCGTCAAGGCAGAATTCATACACCGGGTGAGGCTGTTCGCGCTAAAGTGGCGAGAGCAGAGGAACCCAGACGCGATCGGTTACAGTCTACTTCGAGTCCAGACGAGGAGGGTGCAAGAGAGATACGACCATGGGATCTCTTTGCAGATCGCCAAAGCTAATAGTAGATGGCGAATGCAGAGGATTCCGCTGTGAGCTTTAACAGACCGCTTAGGTTCAAATGAGATGATATCAAGAACCGCCAAAACCAGTGCTGCGGGGGATGAGAATTAAAGGCGGATTTAGAAGCCAATTGAAACAGGGGTTGTACATGTATAGGTGAGGATTTCCAACTGATCTACCATTAAATCCCAGGGGACCTTTCTCGGAGTCGTGAAGCTAAGTAATCGAGAATGAGCCGCTTTAAGTGCCTTTATACTTTCGGCTGTAAGGTGTTTGCGTTATTTCGATTTAACTACCGATAGCTTAGGCCATAGCCTAATTTCTGTCGAAAGATTATTCCAACGGAAGGCAAATTTGGAAGCAAAAAAGAAGAAGTGTCATAATGCGGTGCAAAGAGACGGCGGAATCACCGTGGAGGAGTAAGGAGTGACATAAGACCGATCTCTCGGTGTGATAGAGTCAATGCGCGGAAGACTGGGGCTAGAGTTACCGGGAAATAGTAAGCAAAGGCCAACTTCGAGTCCTTTAATCCGTAAAAATAAATAAGAAATTTTTTATTTAAGACCCGTCGATGTCCCATCAAAGCAAATAAAAATAAATTTACATATGAATTTTAGAGGAGATAGGCAGAATACGTACAAAATGCAATTCGTAGTTTCTGAACTTGTAGTCCGTTAAGAAAAATGATGAGCGAGCGGTGAAAAAAACCCCACATAAGAATTTAAAAATGAATGGATTTATTTCACAGGAGAAAAGAACCGTCGCTCATAACAGCGCAGAAATTATTGCAGGACTAACCTGCATGTGGCCGTATATAACAGATTATAATCGGACATCGTCAGGGCAGAAATAAATGTCAGTCTTGATTTTTTCCTGTACTCAAAGGAGACTGACAGTGCTCAAGGGACGCTATAAAAAGCCTATTCTCTTCTATTCTACACTCGGACATCGTCAGGACAGAAAAGTTAGTGTACGCCAGCTGAAATATCTGAGTACATGAAATGCCAGATGCAGCTTCAGAGAAGAGTTTCTGAGTAAAAACCATCTGAACATTTTCGATTTTATTACAGTCGCAGGCGTTCATTAAACCGAAGAAGGGACAGCAGTAATCGAGGACTGGAAGAACAAACATTTGATAAAGTCTTAGCTTCATTTCCGGAAGGAGAAAATTATGCGATATGAATCCACATATCTGCGCGGCTTTGGCAGAGATTATATCTGCATGAGGTGATAAAGCATGCTTATTTGTATAACTTAGACCTAGGTCCTTTATGGTGAAGCTTTCTGGGAGTGGGTTATTCCGAAAAATTATGTGACCAGGAAGTTTGGTAGGACCAAAAGACATGAACCTACACTTGGATGAGGAAAACTCCATCTGCCATGTCGAACCCCATCTGCTTAAGCGTAGAAAATCGGCATTAATTTTTTCAACACAAACATTTGCGGTGTCCTTAGAGTATGAGTAAACACACTTGAGGTCATCGGCATAAGTAAAAGTTTGCGAATTTCCGAGTTCAGTCGAAATATCATTGATGTACAGAAGGAAGAGTAGCGGACCCAGGACCGTGCCTTGAAGTACGCCACTCGTGATCGAGTGAGGTGTTGAGTAGCTATTACCGACCATGACTTTCTGATATCGGTTGCACAGATAGGACCTGATGAAGTCGAGTAGAGACGGCCGGATGCCGAGAGCTTCCAATTTTACTAAAATACGTCTATGGGGCACCTTGTCAAAGGCTTTGCTAAGATCAAAGTAACTAACTACCACTGACTGCTGCCCATAAGGAAAAGAGGTGATTAGATTAAGTAAAGACAAGGGACATGTTTCGCAGGATCGTTTAGGTAAAAACCCATGCTGACTAGAGCTCAGAAGCTGACTAGCTAGACAGAAGTCAAGAATTTCATTGAAAATAATCCTTTCAAGAAGCTTTGCTAGAGACGGCGTTCTCTGCACGCCCCAACAGTTATTAACATCGGACCGAGATCCTGACTTGAAAACGGGAATGATAATTAACGTTTTCCATGTTTCAGGAAAGAATCCTTTTAAAATATAAACCGAGAATAAATGACTGAGCAATATGGGAAAGTCGGACGCTTGTTTAAAAATAGAATTTGGAATCCCGTCCGTTCCTGAGCAGTGTGAGTATTTCAAACTGCTTATGTGTTTCTAAATGAGATCTGTGGAGACATCAATTGTACTCAGTGTCCTATCTGAAAGTGATCGAAAGAAGGGACCGGATAGGACTCGGTAGCAACTTGTTTTGCAAAGAAAGCACTAAACATCTCCGCCTTGTCAGTGTCATCGATGAGGAAGACTTTGTTATCACTTTGCAGGGGTGGAAGTTCATGACCACGCTTAGAGGAGGACCGATAATGGAAGATGTTGGCGACGGATTTGCCAGGATTCGAATCAATGAGGGCAAGTGATTCTCTTTGCCGGTCGCGCGTTTGGCGCATCCTTGAGGCCATCTCAAATATCTCTGTGATTCTAAGATGAACGGATAAGGAATTAGCGGATAAGTCGCGAAGCCGCCGCCTTAAATTTTTTAGTCTGTTGTGAAGAAAGTGGGGACCAAGGGAATTTGAAGAATTGGGCTTGAGATATCAACGCGGCACAACCTCTGGGATGTCCTTTGAAACATTGGACATGACATCACGAATGACAGTTGCCTCGCCTTAGGATAGGAAGCCACACAATTCCAAAGATCTAATATATTTATTTAAGTCATCATCTACGCAATCGTACTTTATGTAAGTCCGAAAGGCTCTGGGCTTTTTTGAAAAGGCAAGCGGTAAACAACAGTGAATTGATGCACGGTCACGGTCAACGTGCCCCTTTTTGAAGGCACCAAAAAGAGGGGCAATGTCATTGGTAAAGATTAGATCTAAAATTTGATTATCTCTTGTTGGAGAGCGCACCAGTTGGGACCAATTAGAAAAATTGACAATATCTTGAACGGGCTGGAATCTGGGTGAGCAGCTGTTGGAAACCCAGTCTATTTCAGGGAGGTTAAAATCCCCAGTGATTATTTTAACATCGAAAGCAGCTTCCGAAATTAATTTAAAGATTTCACAGAGTTGTGAATCATCACTGGCTAAAGAATTTGGGGGATTGTAGATACAGCCAATAATTGCCTTTCTTTGCGGCGAGAGAATAACAGATGCAAAGCAGAAGTTTCCTCCGAATGAGGAGACATCCAGTTAATAGGGAGAGTGCTTTAGGTAGGATTTAAGATAAAGAAGACAACCACCCCCACGTAAACACTTATCGTCTCAGTCAAATGTCCACCATCTTCGTCATAATACAAATAGCCCTTAGGATTCAGCTTATCCTAGGCCTGAGAGATTTGACTCCCTCCTTTCCCTTACACCAACATCTTCCTCTTACTCGAGATACATAACGCCTTCATCTGCCTCCAGCAGCAACAACAGCCCCAGTTGTCGTCCCTAACCCTCCGGATAGTCCCATAGAATGCATGAAAATCCGTATATATCAGCTGCAACTACAACCTTCCATTTAGATAGATACTAATTAAAAAAGTTAAAAATGATTGGATAAATTTTACAGGAGAAAAAAACCCCTTAATAAAAATAATGACAGAAAAAGCGAACAAGACTGGCCTGTAGGTGATGGTATATAACGGAATGTTGTCGGTCATCGACAGGGTAGCAATAAATCTCAGCCTTGAGAGGTACGAATGTGGGTCAGATAGGACTGGCTTGCATATGGCATTGTATACGGGATTCACAATTGAGATCGTCTGGGTCGGATTGATACGCCGCGTCCAAGAGGCCAGACGAGAGGAACAGAGATGCGATCGGCCACAGCAAGCTTCCAGCTCAGCCGAGCAGTGGGGAAGGGAGGTACGACCGAACTACTAGTAGACGGTGAATACTGAGGATTCCGCCGTGAGCGCCGACAGACCGCATGAGGTCGGAATGCGGGAGATGACAATCACAAACCGCTGAAAATGGAAAAACCCGGACTTGAAGGCCTCTTTCAGAAAAAGGAATCGTCTGTGGAGGCGTTACAGACTAACTGGCTCCGACGAACACTTACAGGAATATAAGCGGCAACGAAACGACTGTAAAAGTGAGGCCTCAAAGCTGCGAAAGAAGTTTGAACTAAACATCCTCCGAAATTCGTTGGAGCATCCGAAAATTCTATATGGTTATATACGAAGTACTAAAAGTACTCAGGAGCTAATCCCTGCCCTCAGGTCTGCAGATGGAAAAGTGGAGATTGATGACCAGGTTAAAGCGTCCCTCCTTTCCGACTTCTTTCAGTCCGTCTTCACCCGAGAACCTAGTGCTATATTTGCCCATCCATTCATTCGCCAAACAACCTCTCCTCCCAGTACCCTTCCCCATCCTATCCCCTCCCTACCCTCCTTAACCGAGGAACCACTCTTTTCATCTACCATAGTTAGGGCCGAGCTACTCCGGCTGAAACCTGCCAAATCGCCTGGCCCAGATAGAATTCAAGATAGAATCAAGGTCAAGGTTAAGCCGCTGGTTTTAAATTAGAAGATAAGTGGAGGATATTATTTTTAGTGGTTTTTCTGTGAGATCTAACGATTTTAGTACCCGTTTTTTTTGGTTGAATTTCCTTAAATACAGGCCTTTTCTCTAAGAACTGCCCGCTGCCATCTCCTTTCGAGTTTTGCTAGTCTACGCCCGCTGTTCACTAATCGCACTTTGCAATTCTCATTTTGTGCATCCGATTTCTCTCTAACTGTTGTAATTTATTTTTACATCGTTAGCCCCTAGCTGAAATTCAGTCAACTTGTCTGCCAGAAGTTCTCTTAATCACAAATTGCCTCGAGACAAGATGAGACCAAAAGTCACTGGTCGCCGTAAGCTCTCGGCTCTTGTAAGTAAACATGGCCTAACTAAACGTAAATCAGAAGCTTTACCTAAGTCTAAGTCAGATGATATTACTAGTCAGTCGTCACCCGTTGTACTTGGTCGGCAGCTTAATCTGTCTGCACTTGACCACTGCAATGACTTTATGCTAAAGTTGGGCTCTTTGCTGACAATTCTTGGACATTTATTCGACGGGAACATCTCCGATATTCCCTCTGAAGAATGTAGGCGTCTCGACTTACTTGTTCACCTGATCGCCAGTGAATCTAGTGATAGACAGAAGCGTTCTTACAACTTCCTGCTAAAAAATGTTCCTCGATCTGCTCGGCCAATTGATGTTGCGACCAGTTTCCTGTATTCATGTGGTTTCAACTATAAAATAGCGGATGCCAAACGCTTGTCATCCCGTAGTACAAATCCACCCATCTTAGTCAAATTGTTTTCATCAATCGAGGTTGACACAATCTTTACCCATCGAGAGCGTGTCACTGCGTACCTAGAGAAGGCAAAATTTTTCCTTTGTCATGATCTTACTCCTATGGAGCGTAGAATGGGGTCTCTATTCTCACGTAAACCTACTGCTTCTCAGTCTAATGCTCCCCAACTCGGTCATAATACAAGTGGCCGTAAGGATTCAGCTTCTCNGTTTTTGTGGGTTAGAAGACTCGAAGCTGGCCTTTGCTTCCTTTTTCGCATCAACTCTAGCTCCAGTCTTCCGCACATTGACACTCTCACTCCGAGAGATCGGTCTTATGCCACGCGCAACTCCTGCATGGTGATTCCGCCTACTCTTTGTACTACATCTAAGCGCTCCCTCTTCTTTGCTTCCAAATATGCCTTCCTTTGGAATAATCTTCCGCCTGAAATTAGATTATCGCCTAGGTTACTGATATTCAAGTCGAAATTACGCAACCATCTTACACCGGAAAGCATAAAGGCACTGTTAACGGTCTCATTCCCGAACACTCAGGTTCTTGACTTCGAGAAGGGTCCTCCTGGGATTTAGTGGTAGATTAAATGGTAACTCTTAATTATATCATTAGTCACCCCTGTTTTTAATTGGTTTCTAAATCCATCGCTATCCTTCCCCCCATAGCGACAATTTTCGCGGTTTTTGATGTCATCTCCCGCATTCCGACCTCATGCGGTCTGTCGACGCTCACGGCGGAACCCTCCGTATTCACTGTCTACTAGTAGTTCGGTCGTACCTCCCTTCCTCACTGCTCGGCTGAGCTCGAAGCGTGCTGTGGCCGATCGCATCTCGATTCCTCTCGTCTGGCCTCTTTGACGCGGCGTACCAATCCGGCCCAGACGATCTCAATTGTGAATCCCGTATACAATGCCATTTGCATGCCAGTCCTGTCTGACCCACATTCGTACCCAACAAGGCGGACATTTATTGATACCCTGACGATGACCGAAAACATTCCGTTATAAACCGCCACCTACAGGCCAGTCCTGCTCGCTTTTTTTCTGTTATTATTTTTAAAGAGGGGTTTTTCTCCTGTAAAATTAATTCAATCATTTTTAACTTTTTCCGAGGAGTTTTTTTCACCCCTCAATCTTCATGTTTCTCAATGGACTTCTAATTCAGAAACTATGAACTGCATTTTGTAAAGATTCAGCCTACCTCGTCTAAAACTCGCATGCAATTTTATTTTAACTTGCTTTGATGGGACCCCGACGGGTCTTTAATAAAAATTATCTATCTATCTATCTATCTAGCACTTCGCGAACTTGCTAATGAACTGTGTAAAACCTTATCCGCAATATTTCAAAAGTCATTTGAAGACGGCGATCTACCGGAAGAATGGAAGTGCGCACTGATTACTCCGATCCATAAAGGAGGCTCAAGACTTGACTGCGGAAATTATCGTCCCGTCAGTCTTACTTGCATCGCGTGTAAAATAATGGAACGCATTATCAAAAGACACTTGATGAAATACCTGGAACAGAACAAAATATTGTGCGATGCCCAACACGGCTTTCGTCCAGGGCGCTCCTGCTTAACGAGTGTTCTTTACTCACACGAGAAATGGACACGAGCTACCGATAAAGGTTTTCCAGTAGATGTCATATTTTTTGACTTCAAGAAGGCCTTTGACAGTGTCCCACACAGGCTTATTTTACAAAAGATCTGGGATGTAGGGATTCAAGGGAGAATGTTTAAGTGGATCAGGAGTTTTCTGTCCTCCAGACTACAAAGAGTCGTCGTTAGTAATTCTACCTCGGAAAGTGGTGTCCCACAGGGTTCTGTCTTGGGCCCAGTACTCTTCCTGATTTATGTTAATGACTGTATCAGCGAAGTGAATTGCGAGGCTCTCATGTTCGCGGATGACATAAAAATATGGAATGAAGTCAAGTGTGATAATGACGCAGAGAAGTTGCAGTCGAACATCCACAAACTGTGTGCTTGGTCGAACAGATGGCTTTTGAAGTTTAACGTGTCCAAATGCGTGGTCTTGCACCTGAACACCGGCCGCAATGCCTCTCCCAAACGCCAGTACTATATTGACGGGACGAGGTTAGAAACTGTGGAAAGACACAGAGATCTGGGTGTATGGACGACCACAAATCTATCGCCATCAGAACACTGCAGAAAGATGGTCCAGAAGGCAACTAGTACCCTACATTGGATCAGACGTGCATTTAAAATATTTCCTCCCGAACTCTTCGAAAGACTCTTTGGTGTCTTTGTAAGACCTCATCTAGAGTATGGAATGCCAGCAGCTTCACCATGGATGAGGAAGGATATCAACTTACTCGAACAGGTGCAACGCAGAGCGACAAAGATGGTCGACGGTCTGAAACAATTGTCTTATCAGGAGAGGCTAAATTTGCTTGGCCTATTCCCTCTCTCGTATAGACAAATAAACTGCAGTCTACTCTGGACGTTCCGGATTGTTCGCGCCCAGGGTTGCTCATTAAGAGCAGAGGACTTCATCGAGTTCGCCCGTACAAACCAACTACGCGGCCATGCATTCAAAGTCGGGAATGAGCGCACACGTTTAGACCGACGAAAATTTTCATTCAGCCAGCGGGTTGTCA
This sequence comes from Spirometra erinaceieuropaei, assembly GCA_902702965.1. Classification (NCBI taxonomy): domain Eukaryota; kingdom Metazoa; phylum Platyhelminthes; class Cestoda; order Diphyllobothriidea; family Diphyllobothriidae; genus Spirometra; species Spirometra erinaceieuropaei. The sequence continues at coordinate 422,659 of CACRXP010000117.1, forward strand.
GGCCGTGGAACTCGCTTCCAAGCGAGATGGTGACGGCTGACACAGTTTGTGTGTTTAAAAGAAAACTTGCTCGTCTAGTTTTCGACAGAAATCGGCTTGTACAGCATGACTATGCACAGCCAGTTTTGTAAAATCTGTCATATACAATCTTCCGCACTAATTTACAGTGACCCCATGCACTACCTTATGATTACCATTGAACTGTGACCCAATCACATTTTAAATGCCTGCAATTTTATTTTATTTTTGAGTATGAATCTGCGAAAGCACTGTACATAAATAGGGTCATCAAAGGCTCTGCCTTTAACCCTTAAATATATACATATATACATATATACATATATATATATATGAGAAGAAGAGGCGATCTCGGGAACCATGATTGTATTGTCCTGACGTTTCAAAAGCAGACAAGCTTTCATCGTCGGAGGTGAGTATCGTACGGCATCACACAGTATTTATAGGAGGGGGATAGATATCAGTCATGCTAACACGGTGGTAAATATAGGGGGAGGGGGTGGCTAATCGGCTTTGGCGCTAATGGCCCGCATACGCACAGGGATCGTCTCTGTAGTCGCCGGGGCAGAGCGGGAGGGAGGGTGACTGCTGTCAATCTGCCTGTCTCTCGTCGGGGGGCGGCATTTGAACGTTGGTGGCCATCGCCCGCATTCGCGTTGACCTTAATTGTCGTACTGGGTTGCTAGTCTTGATTGCATCCCTCTGACCGCGTTTCTCCCTGTCTGCCGGAGTAGTAGTTGAGGCAACAGTATTGATGACTGCGCCTTCGTCGGGCCCGATTTGCGGTGTGGCTACGTGTAGGTCCGTCGTAGGCTCTCCCGTGTTTAGATCCACGTCCGGCCTGACCTCGCGCTTGCCCTTTAGTTCGTTGAGCTGCGTCCGGAGGGCTTGGTATGCTGTCGGGAGGGCGACGCAGCGGTTTATTGAGGTTGTTTCCGTGTGCCAGGCCTCGATCGTTTCCCTGGCTACGCGGTCGTTGCCTCGACCCAGAATTTTGGCGTTCTGGAAGGCAAAAGTGTGTCCAGAGTCCGCGCAGTGTTCCGCCACCAGAGACAATGGGTCCATTCTCCTCACTGCCCGCATGTGTTCGTTAACGCGAGTTTGTAACCGTTTGCCTGTCTCTCCGACGTACTTTGTTTGGCAAGAGTTACACTGGACCCGGTAGATGACGTTTGTCGTCTCACCTCGTGGCAGGGGGGCCTTCGGTCTCATAACCAAATGCCGAATGGTTGAGTCTGGTCGATGAGCGATCCCGATCCCCAATGGCCTTAGGAGGCGGGAAACTGCCTCAGAGACGCCGTCGATGTATGGCAGTGCACGCCAGACTCTTGGCTGTTCTGTCACCCGATTTTGGCCTGGTTTAGACTGCCTGCTGCGCTCGATGAAATTACGGGGATATCCGTTGGCCATCAAAAGGCGCTGAAGATAGCGGAGTTCTGTCCTTCTGTCATCCGGTTCGCTGCAGTGTGTTTCTGCTCTACTGTAGAGAGTTCGCACACAACTGCGTTTGTGACATAACGGGTGTTTACTGTGATAGTTTAGGATTTGGCGTGTGTTGGTAGCCTTCCTGTACACCGTCGTTTTTATGTGCCCGTTGGGCTTTCGATGGACAAGAACTTCCAGAAACGGCAGCTGGTTGTTGTTTTCCGCCTCCATCGTGAATTGGATGTCAGGAAAGACGGAATTCAGGACGATGTGAAATTCCTCGATCATTTCTCGCTTGATGATGACGAAGGTGTCATCGACGTACCGAGTCCAAAACTTTGGCCTGTGAGTGGTGAAAACCACGCTCTCTAGTTTTTGCAGAACTGCCTCAGCGATGAAGCCGGAGAGAGGCGATCCCATCGGCGTCCCCTTAATTTGTTCGTACATGGTCCCCTCGAAGGTGAAGTACGTCTTCAGGCAGAATTTTAATAGTTGGACTAGATGTCTGCGCTTCACTGACTTGTCCGTCTCGTCATACTGCCTCTCGAGTAACTCGCTGATCGTTTCGATGGCCAGGTCCTGCGGGATTGAAGTGAAGAGAGAGGTGACGTCAAATGACACCATGACCTCGTCTGCAGTGAGTCGCGTCCCTCTGAGCCGTTTCAGAAACTGAGTAGCTGAACAGACCGTTGTGCTTGCGCCTGAGGTGAGAGGCCTCAGGTGTCGGAACAGCCATTTAGCCAGATTGAATGTTGGCGCGCCGCGAAGTGACACGATTGGTCGGAGGGGGACATCGACCTTGTGCACTTTGGGTAGTCCGTAGAACCTTGGTGCGGCTGCATCTGTTGGTTTAACGGCCAGTCGTACTGACTTGCTTATTACTTTGTTCGTTTGCATTTCAGCGAGCGTTTTGTCCAACTGCGTCAGCAGCTTCCTCATCGGCTCATCCTCACATCGGAGGTAGGCCTGTCGATCATCCAGCAGGTTGTTAGCCTTCTGAATGTAGTCGGTCTTGTCCAAGACAACTGTAGAACGCCCTTTGTCTGCTGGCAGTACCACAATGCTCGTGTCGGCCCTCAGTTTCTTGAGGGCATCCTGTTCCGTTATGGTGATATTTGCGCGTGGTTTGTGGGCCATCACAAAGGCGGTTACCTGTTGCCGAACGAGGTGTTTTGTTTCGTCGGATTCCTCGGTTTGTTTGAGAATCGATTCCACTGTTGCCACGAGGTTGACCGGATCGGCGTCTGTGGTATTGAAGCAGGCCTCGTGACTCAGCACTTTTAGTTGTTCAGGAGTCAGCTCTTTGGAGGATAGATTGTGGACTAGGACGTCGTTATTTTCGACGGTATTTAAAAAAATTTGGAGGCGGATATGTAAGCTGTGAATTAATGACACTTGGAGAATAAGTACCAGTTAATTTAGAGTTATTGACATACGGGGATTCAGCAAGAGAAAGCTAAGTATGAAACCTAAAGGACGTGGGGATAAAGTTTTCAAACATTGGAATGGTAGGGGAGTTAGAACATGGATAGACTTGTTGGTAGTTAAATAGTGGAGGACGGGGAGGAGGAGGAAGGCCAGAAGGAAATTAGGGGCTAGTGGGTGAGGGTAGGCCGCTATAAGAATGAAACGGTGGGAAACCAACAGGCTCCGAGTTCTCCATTTAAGTCACCTCTGGCATGACGTCAGGACGGTAACATCCGAAAGCGGAATCCGATTCTGACCCAAAAGAAAGGCAGCACAACTCCGTTCAGTGGTGCACAGCCTCATTTTAAATTTACTAAGCCTTTACAGCATACCGTTTCTATAAACCCATTAGCTCCAATAATACCTCCAAATAATTCTGTGTCCAATATACTGTCTGTGGAATTCTTTGCTGGCAAAGTGACGCGTATAAGCCAAAAAAGCTTTCGGTGTTTATACGGTACTATTGATAGAATAAAGTAATAATGAAAAAACGTACAAACCTCAACAATGGATACCCTGGACAAAGAATTCCTTTGTTAATGTTCGAGCAGATCAAATTCCCAGCTCAAGGTCAGAATACAAAATTAGTTAATTAAAAGAACGCCGATCGCGCTCAAAAAAGGTTACAAAAGGGGAAGGGGAATGTCAACAGGGGCCAAATATGGAAGCACTTGAGAGGAGGGCGTGGACAATTCCAAGCGTTGACCGGCTGGAAACAACACCGCCCGCCAATTCTCCACGTCCGGCTCTTGTAAATGTTCTACGTGTTTGGAGGTATACGGCTGCTCTGACCCTCAAGTAGACAAATCTTTCTAACGTCCCTTTTTAAGAGACCGCCCGCCGTTCTAATATATACCGTCCTAACGAGGCCGTCGCGACTCCTTTCGCACCTATCTATTACTCTCAAAGGCCAATTCTCACGAGCTGTGCGCTACCCAGAAACTAAAACAACATCACCTGGTTTCAGTTCCGCGGCTTCTCTTGTCCATTTTGTTCTTTTCTGCAGACTTGGAAGATATTCTTTTACCCATCGTCTCCAGAACACGCCAGCGAGGTAGTGCACTTGTTTCCATCCAGCGTGGTACCGTGCCACCAATTCGTCACCGCTAGGCAGCACTGGACAGTTCCTCATCAACAATAAGCTATTCGGGGTAAGCGGTTCCAAGTCGTTGCTGTCTGATGTTAGCGAGACAAGCGGTCTATTATTCAATATACGTTCAGCCTGCACGAAGAGGGTGCTGAGCTGTTCGTCAGTTAGGGACTGCTCCTTACAGAGAGCAAGAAGAATCCGTCGTAGAGACCTGATCATTCGTTCCCAGATGCCTCCCCGATGGCTGGCAGTGGGTGGGTTAAAATGCCACTGTATCTCTAGAGTTAGCAGTTGGTCCGACACTCTCTTTTGGTCCCAATTGTGTAAGTCCTTTCGGAGTTCTGCTACCGCTCCAACAAAATTGGTTCCGTTGTCACTGTAGATGTCAGTGGGACGTCCGCGTCTACTCACGAATCTCATCAGACACTGAACAAAAGAATTCGTGGTCAGGCTGGTGGCCAACTCAAGATGAACGGCTCTCGTCTGTAAGCAGCTAAACACACAACCATAGCGTTTCTCCGAAGATCGTCCTCGTTTGACCATCAACGGACCAAAATAGTCCACCCCAACGCACTTTAATGTATACCAACCGGACTTCTGCTCTATTTAAGGGAAGCGGGGACATCATCTGCCCCTGAAGTTGTCGAAATTTACGTCTGTAAAGTAAACATCTACCGATGACACGTTTGACAGAAGCGGTTCCTTTTAGAATCCAGAACTTTTGACGGATTGCACCTAGAACTTGGGCTGTCCCACAATGGCCTTCCAATTCATGAAAGTAGTGTATGATTAATTCCGTCACGGGATGATTGTATGGAAGGATTGACGGGTGTTTTAACGATTCACAAAAATTTGAGTAGTTCAGGCGACCACCAACGCACATTACTCCTTCAATCAAAACCGGACATAACTTTCTCAGGCCAATATTTCTCACAGACTTTCTTTTCTGGCAATCTGCTGGTGTAGACTGCAGAATATCCAATTCTGCTGAAAAGTGTTTCCTTTGTATAAGCTTTATCAAGTTAATGCTAGCTTGGCGCATTTCCGATACTCGGATAGGACCCAACATCAGCGTCTCCTTAGGTGCCTTGCCAGTGGTGACTCTGACGTACTGCTTGAAACGCAGGAGCCAGACCACAGCCCTTTGTAGCCTTGTCCAACTTGAAAAACGCATAAGTAGTTCGTCTAAACCATCACATTGATTTAATACATAAACTTGGGCTGTTGTCCTCTTGAATTCCAAGTCTTCAGGTTGTCCTACGGGAGGCTGTACAAACCATTCTCCTTCAGGTTGAACTAAAAATTCCGGACCGTCCAACCATCTACGTACCAGCGCCAAGTTGCACGTACCTCGAGAAGCAATGTCTGCTGGATTGATGTCCGAACTCACGTATCTCCACTGAGAGGTCGCAGACAGATCATGCATAACCGTCAGTCGGTTGGCCACAAATGTGCAGAACCTGGTTGATTCATTGTGTATATAATAAAGGACAATCATAGAATCGGTCCAGAACGTTATTGTTTGGAAGTACCTATCGGTGCTTGAGCGGATGAGATCAGCCACGCGCACAGCCAGAGTAGCAGCTGCCAACTCTAAACGTGGTATAGAGACGGCTTTGAGGGGGGCAACACGGACTTTCGGATAAACGAGTGAACAATGTAAATTTCCTGTGTCGTTAATAAAGCGAGCATATGCTACTGCACTGTATGCTACTTCCGAGGCATCGCAAAACACGTGCAGTTCGGCTCGCATCGGATCGCTGATATCTTTGGGCTTTAGACATCGGCCCAGCTGAAAAGTCTTCAGGCTCCGTAAATAAGAGATCCAGTTTTCCCAACGAGAGCTCTCGATGCCGGATAGTCTTTCACCCCAATTCAGTCCGTTTTTGCATAAGGATTGCAGTAAAAACTTCCATGGTATCAGCCAAGGCGAAACGAAGCCCAGAGGGTCATAAAGTGAGGACAAACAGGACAAAATACCCCTATGAGTGGACGGTTTTGCGGGCATATTGAAACTTATCATCAGAATATCGGAATGCGTATCCCACTGCAACCCCAAAGTTCGTTCAGTAGGTAAGGGGTTGACGGCAATATCTCGAATACCAGAAGAGCGTTCAGTCGCACTAACGACCGAGAGTATACGCCGGTCATTAGAAGCCCAGTTTCGCATACGAAAGCCGCCTTGAGAGAGAAGTTTACAAATTTCGTCCACAAAACGTTTGGCTGAATCGACAACACATAACGAGACTAGACAATCATCAAAGTATATACTCTGGTGAATCGCTCTGCAAGTTGATGAAGAGTAAGATGAACCGAAATCTCCAACAGTTTTTTGCAACGCAAAGGTGGCACAAAAGGGCGAAGAAGTCAATCCGAATGGGTGAGATGTCCACTGAAACTCAACTGGCTCTCCTTCAAGGTCGTCATTTTCCCACCACAAAAATTTCAGAGCAGGTCGATCAATCGGGTCCACTTTCACTTGCAAGAACATTTCCTCTATATCCGCTGCCACTGCAATATGCTCAAGTCGGAAACCCAACAACACACTTACTAGCTTAGCGTTTAGGTCAGGTCCTTGGTATAGATTCTCATTCAGAGACACGCCCTGACACTTGGCAGCACAGTCAAATACAACACGAATTTTTTCTGGTTTTCGGGGGTTGACAACGGGGTGGTGTGGTAAGTACCAGTGTCTCGTAACTGGGAACGCTTTGTTGCCGTCAACTCGCTCGATGTATCCCTTCTCAATGTACGAACGGAATGGTTGCTCATATTTCCGAAGTAATTCGGGATCTCAACCCAACTTACTCTTGAGATGGATTAGTCGTTTACGCGCCAACTGAAAATTGTTCGGTAAATTCAGCGTACTGCTTCGCCAAGGGAGTGGCAGTTGGTAATGCCCTTTTATGATTGTAACGGAAGATTGCACAATAGCCAGTGCCCGTTTGTCCTCCAATGAGTAACTCGCAGTCGTTGTTGAAGTGTCCGTAAACTCCGAGTCGTATAGTTTCTTAATGCTGTGCGTTACGTCCTTTTCTTAATTTACAATGCAGTGACAGACAGCGTTTTGTTTTTGCCTGCCACGTGAAGACCCAAGCAGCAACCAGCCCAGTAGTGTTTTAACGGCGAACGGCTCCCTTTTGCCACCCAGACGTTGGTCGAGTACCCAATGAGCTTCGACGATATCATTCCCAATGAGTATGCCAACCTCGCAATCAGTGAGCTCGTCGAACATTATATCGCTCAGGTATGGCCACGAAGAGGCTATCCTTTTAATTGTCGATTCTGCACGAAATGGCAAGTCTTCGACTACCAAAGCCCTTTCAATCTCAACTGACTCAGTTCCATTCATGGGCAGCACCCTTAGACTTCTGACTTCCGAGTTGCATTTGATTGAACCGCTTAAGGTGTTTATTGTCAATGTTGTTGGCGTTGTTAGCACTCCATTTCCGACAAGAAGCTTTCGTTTAATCAGAGTGACATCCGAGCCACTGTCCAAAAATGCGTAAGTTTCGACGTTTCCTGTCGGAGTTGCCAACTTGACAGGAATAACCCCCAGTCGTGATGGTACATGCGTAGTTCCAGTCAGGGCACAAAGCCCTTCATCATGTAATGTTTGTTGATTATTTTCCGACGATATTACATGCAAAAGCGTATGATGTCGTTTTTTGCACCCGGAATGACGGCAAAGTTCTCTGGAGCTGCACACCTTGGCAAAATGCGTATTACCAAGACAAACAAAACACGCTTTGTGTTGCCGCAGACAATTCCATCGATCTGCGACACCCATTCCAATTAAACGTGGGCAATTTGCCACTTCATGTGCATTAGAACATATGTAACATGGCCTTTGATCTGGTTCGACACTCGAAATGGCAAAATTGTTAGGGTTTTCCCGTTTTTGATGTTGGGCTGTGGCAGTAAAGGGCTGTTGAGAGCGCTTGCCATCCCCATCTCGAGATATTTGTCCGAAACGACTTCTTGCTATCCTAGCTCGGGTATTTACGAATTCCGTGAGGTCTGCAAAATCCGGATCTCTACCATTCATAGATATTTTATCAGCAACTTCAGCCCATTGTATCTGCATAAAAAACGGCAAACAACGCACTATTCGCTCTAGGACATTCAGCGATTGCAGGTCGGAAACGTAGTTCATTTGCGTGAGCGCTATTTCGCAACTTCTCATTTTTATGCACAAATCTGAAAGGGCCTTCGCAGTCTGGTTAACTTGGCGTGCCTGTCTGAAAACACCGTCCAGAAGAGCATTAGCCACTACATGTGGCTGGCCAAATAAGCTGCTCAATATTTCCCGTGCTCTTGAATAAGCCGCAGGTGAGGGAAGCATGACGCATTCTTCTATGGCCGCTCTCGCATCACCTCTGCAATAGTGAATCAAGTACAGCAGCCTCTGTCCAGCATCTTCAACTTTGCTCTCTACGTACACTTCAAACTGCCGTATAAACTTCTAATAATGAACTGGGTTCCCGTCAAACCATGACAACTCAACCTTGGGCAGTTCTAAACTGGCAGCTGGCAGGCTCCTAGCGCTTGCTTTGGGCATATCAACATTCTCACGTTGGCAATGATTACTCTCTTCAGGAGAAATTTTACCCAATGTGCATTGTTTCAAATATCCCACGACATGCGCGACGGAATCCACGGGTTGACGGTCGTCATCGGACATCTCTTCATCGGTCTCTACCTCTATCCTTGCTAGCTCTGTCCTTTTTTCTGCGTCAAAAATAGCCCGTTGGAGTTCGACCTCACGTTTAACTCGCCTCTCTTCTATTTCGGCTATTTTTAAAGCTTTAACTGTTTTACTAGAGCTACGACTACTAATAGAAAAGTTCTTACAAGAGCCGGACTGGACGACTTTCTTCAGCTCTCCTTGTCCTTCGAAGGCACCTGGTTTGTCTAGTCCGAGAGACTGTTGCGTACCGTCCGATTCATTCTTCATGGAACGCGTCTGCATTTGATGAGATTAATTTCTTCCAATTTCTGGTAGGATGTTGAGTACTGTGGAATTCTTTGCTGGCAAAGTGACGCGTATAAGCCAAAACAGCTTTCGGTGTTTATACGGTACTATTGATAGAATAAAGTAATAATGAAAAAACGTACAAACCTCAACAATGGATACCCTGGACAAAGAATTCCTTTGTTAATGTTCGAGCAGATCGAATTCCCAGCTCAAGGTCAGAATACAAAATTAATTAATTAAAAGAACGCTGATCGCGCTCAAAAAAGGTTACAAAAGGGGAAGGGGAATGTCAACAGGGGCCAAATATGGAAGCACTTGAGAGGAGGGCGTGGAGAATTCCAAGCGTTGACCGGCTGGATACAACACTGTCCATTTACCAAAACCGTACTATCTATACTCTAAATAGTTCGTACATGAATTGTCTCAAGTCTATTCCCCAAATTTGTTTAGACTCCCCACCACCCAAGACCAACTTCTCTCGCGTAATTAAATGGAATTTTCATGCAACTATTCATACGGGCCCGATCCTTGGTTTCATTTCGGCGGGAATATGTTACAGAATTCTGCCTGTTGTTTTGCAGTAGAAACTCTGAGAGCTAATGAGAGTACTCAGTTTCTCTGCCCATCATTTTCTCCATCACTTCCTACTCCTCCTTATTCACGTCGGGGTCTTTCCATACCACAAAATGTTTTGCAGAACCAGACAGGTGTATCCGGACCGTAGCCCACCTCCATCAGAAACAAACGGTCCTTCCCCTTAAACTTTTTGTTCTAAATGCCAAATCCTTGCTAAATAAGATGCCTTTTCTTTAGACTCTTGTGTTTGTCCGTTGCCCAAGTATTATTTTAAGAACTGAGACATGGGCAACAGCTTCCGTAACTGACTCTTAATTTTCTCTTGTAAGCTACGCCTGCATTCGCAATGATCGGCGAGAGGGTCGGGGTGAGGACATTGCATTTACATTAAGCAAACACTTGCATTTTGCCGCTGGACATCCCGTAATTTTTCGGAGTAGAAGGCAGCCACCGTCGCGTCTGTTAGACTACTAGTGGAGGGCGCAGCTTTAGAGGCAATTGCAGGGGAGGGACATGGGTTGCTGACTTTGAGTAGCAGGGAGCACAAGACGAACTACGGCGACCACCGCGGAGACGAGGGTCAACAACTGTGAATGAAAGAGGCCCCGGCAGCTTCACTTGTTCGCCATCACACAGTCCCCACCCTGGGTCCGTGTCTAAGTGTCCTTCACCAAACTCAAACAACCTGTTCAACCCGTGGTGCTTTACAAGCCTCTTCCAATAACGTGACGCCAATCGATGTTTCTCTCTTTACTGATAAGCAATTTCCGGACGAAATTCATCTGGATGTCTTTTAGCTGAAACTTGCCAGATTAAAGCGGTGGTTGCTACTGCTTATGGGCTGCTTGTGTGCTACAACGCTTCCGTAAGCCTTGTCCATCAAAGCGTCTTCCGCCACTTCTGATATTAGGAACTTTACGCTGTTAACCCTCCTAACGCAACAATTCCATTTTGCATGACAGCCGTTTAATCAAGCGGTTTGAACGAAACATAAAATGGGACACCAATACATCGACAACCTACATGGTCTTTACTATCCTGGAGATGGTTTTGGGCTTCTGTCTCACTGAAACATATTCCCGAGATTACAAGCTATGCTTGCTCTTACATGTAGTTTTCTCTTAAGTAAGCCCACGAATTATGCTGTGGACTTCCACGCTTAGACTGAATTCCTCACAGGGGTGGATTTTTGCAGAAATACGCCTAGGTGGTTGCAACCATGGATATTCTGTATAATTTCCACACATTGACTGGATTGCTTGACGTCAATGTTTTTAACATAGACCCATAGCAAATAACGGAGTCGGGAATGTGGAAATCTCCATGCTCTTTCGTTACTTAGCATACATTTTTATGCCTTTTAGTTTTTTGAGCGTGTTTGAAATGATAGTCTAGGACGCCCAGGGAGCACACATTCAAGTTTTGGTGTGAAGATTTAAGCACTGATGGGTGTTAAGGGGTTATTGCCGTTTCTGAAAAAATGTACACGACCAATAAAAATCAAAACCTTTCGTGGACACATAGTTGCGATTGACACATATTGCTGGATCCACCGGGCCGCATACTCATGCGCGATGGACTTGGGCCTTGGAAACCCGACGAACCAGTAAACTACCTGTTGTAATTAATTGTTCTTAGTTATGTTAAATACTGCATGAAGTTTCTGCGCATGCTGCTCTCTGCTCAGCTGAGGCCAATACTTGTTTTTGATGGGTCGAATCTTCCAGCGAAAGCCGATACCGAGGCGCGGAGGCGAAAGTATCTTTTTAAATTTTCTTCCCTTTTACTTTTGAGGTCGAAGAAGGCATATAAAGAAATGGCTCTCCAGTATCTTCGTGAGGGCAATAGGAAAGCTGCCCAAGAGTGCTTTGAGCGCTGCGTAGATGTTACGCCAGAAATGGCCCGTGCCGTTATGAAGGTATCCCTTCGTCTGCAGTGGAATTTTTTCGTCCCTTCTTTACATATGAGTTACTAAAACGTTTTGCATCTGAAGTACAATAAATGTAGCATGCAGTATGCAAATTTATATTGACCATGGTACGGTTATCTTATGCTCTTAGTGATAAATTAATTTCCGGGAACCATTATATCTGTTTCTGAAATCATCCGGAAGCCTAAAAAATCTCATTTTTGCCCATTCTTGTGCCCACCCCACTTTTAGTCAAACCTGTTATTTCTAGACAGCATGTTTTTGGAAGCATCTCCATGTGTCCACATTACCATTCTTTGTAACTACCAGACAAGCTCTATTTTCAATAGGCAAATCTTTACTGCCTATTTTCCGTCACTAAGGCTTCTAAATCAATCTTTCTAGGCGGCTCGTCGTCTTGGTGTTGACTGCATAGTTGCGCCCTACGAGTCTGATGCTCAACTTGCATATTTGGCACAAGCTGGTTATGTCGATCTGGTCATCTCCGAGGACTCAGATCTGTTGATGTTTGGATGCAAACAGGTAATCTATCGCTCTTTCGAAATCTGCGATTTTCAAATTGTCCTCTCGTCTGATGCCTTTCTGCCATTAGCCACTTATTAGAGACGCTGTTGGAGCGACTGGGATGTAAGTACCGTGTTACACATGCGTCGTGAGGTTGCTTTAACCAGCGCCTCGCGTTCTTGTAGTTTGGTCTTTGACTGATGTCAGCACCGTCCCAAGGGTAGTTGAATTTGTCCACTGATCCTATAATGTCATCGTCTGTTGTGACTGGCCGGATGACTACGACTGTGGAGCTCGAGTTTGTCGTCATAGTCACGAAGGATTCCATTTTCATGCTAATTTCCGTCCAGTTTTATATCTGGGAAGTTGCATGTCGCATGTCTATAGACGATCTCCCCAGATTTCTATTGAACCAATCACACGGTAACACCGAGCAGTCAGCCAATTTGTCACGCATTTAACTGTTTGCGGCGGGCACGGCCCGAATGACTCCGGAAACAACTTCAGGGAAAATAGGCTTGAATCAGATAAAGTAACATCGGTGTTATGTCGTTATGCAGCATGATCGACCGGAAGGGACCCCGATGAACAGGGTCAACTGTAGAAGCAAGGTCCACACAATAGGCAATAGTGGGCAGTGTTCGATGAGAAGCAAGTGATTATCAACGCGTTCCTACGCCGACAGAAGGCTGTTCTGACTTTTTGTCAATGGGTCGCGGTGAATGAGGACGACCAAAAATGCTAGTGGCAATGTCGTGGAGGCCTGCGTCACAATAGATTTTGCATGGTAATCTGTCGTCTTTGAGGATCGATGAGAGTATTATCACAGTCTGCGTACAGTCTCCGTTTACAGTCTTCGTTTACGGACGCATTATTGCTCTTACATTCCGACAGCACACCTAAGGATCTACGTGGATGGCGAACTGCAGTCACAGTTGTACCCGAGTATTGTAATGTCTTCAACGTGGAAGCCGAGTCTGTAGATTTGGGAGCTGGACAAAACACCCATTCTGTTAGAGTCGTGTCAGCTAATGACGCCACGGCCTCACCATGATTGTATCTGGTTGGTAAATCAAACAAATTATGGGACCCTTTCTTCTTTCAAAGTTCAATAGTCTTCTCTCATCGGTCCTATTTGAGGCACATTGGAAAACTGAGGCCTTTTTGCTTCAGAAGTTATGCTATGCAAAACATTTATTTTCGCAGCGCAGTCCCGTGAATTTGCGGTCACCGCATTGGCGAATGGGCCTTTTGTCAATCCCTGCTCGTACTTCGCCTCTGGCTTGTCGATCTTCCAAGCATACTGAGGAGTTTACTCCAGTCTCACCCATTAGTTTCAACTGAGGGTCTTCCAAATGCAGTCGTGCTGCGAAGCAGTTGGAGACATCCAGACAGAAGTCCGTGCCGTTGACTGAGTGCAATGCCCATTTATTCCCTCCGAAGAGACCGTCTTTGATTATTTACTATTAATAGAATTCAGAACATGTCAGTTTTGTGGACGCTGTAACCTACGTTGAGATTTGCAACTTGCACTTCATGCAGAGCTTCGTTGCTGTGTGTGACTCCAAGGTTAATGAACCAGGCGCCCCTTACTTTGTGCATCGCGCATTTATCCTCATTATTTTACTACTACTACTACTACTACTACTACTACTACTACTACTACTACTACTACTACTACTACTACTACTACTACTACTACTACTACTACTACTACTACTACTACTACTACTACTACTACTACTACTACTACTACTACTACTACTACTACTACTACTACTACTCCACTCTATCGATTGCCTTGCCTCATTTCTTTATGCAGGTCCATTTGGTGTTGCTGCTTCCGATCCGCGTAATTTATATTCAGTGACATCATGTGAAATTTGGGTGATTCAGTTTTCTTATTCATATATTTGCTTTTCCTCTTTGCTGTCCATAATTGAGAAAGTGCTTGAATCAGCGCATTTCCCTTTTTGCTGCGTATCTTCCTCTAGGTGATATTTAAGCTGGACCTAACGGGTAACGGTCTCTTGGTGACCTGGAGTGCCGGTTTTGGTGAAAAGTGCTGCGGCATCCCCGCGTCAAACTTCTCGCCGGCCACTCTGCGGCAGATGGGTGTTCTAGCTGGCTGTGACTACTTTCCAGGTGTTCCTCGCATTGGCTTGGCTACCGCGGCTAAAGTTAGTTATCCTGAGCTCTTTCTTCGTCCCACTTGTTGAGCTTTTTTATTCTATCCCAGACCGCCCACTAGGGCATTGAAAAGCCCTGTCGACCCCTATTCTGCCGCTGATTGGCCTTCGGGAGGAGGGGACGCCTGGTGCGCCCAGTGGTGGCCGAAAATGGAACGTCCCTCGACCAGGACTAGCTGCAAAATGGGCGGGCTCCCGAGTCTGATGTAAAAGTTGTCGCGACACAGCAGTAGCAAAGCAGTCGGGGCACTGAGTGCTACGATCAAACCCACCGACGGAAATAAAAAGCGCCTCCAAGTGTGATGACGGTGATCGTGTACTGGAGCTGTCTAAATTCCCTTCCAACCGCCACCTTCAGTTTCGATTTCAATGGGCGAGAGCGCTTTAGATGATGTCATTGAAACAACTGATGGCTGTCAGAGGCGTGTCCGTACTGAGAAGTCTGTACACCACGTGAAGTGAATGTGTCCCAACTGGTAAACTGGTTTTTCGACTTTCCTTTGCCCACCTAAAAATCGGAATTGTCACAACCCGTCACTACAATATGGGTGTCTGTTGTATGTAAGTAGTCTCGTGAAGTGTGCAACTTGTTCAACGTCTAGCTATATTTTACTCATCAGGAGCTAGTCTGACCGCCTCCGGTGTCACTGCTCACAGACTCGCGCAATATCTTCCTCCCTAACCGTGTTTTAGTGGCTAAACAAAAGCAGGACGACTGCAGACGGACGTCGCGGCTGACAAGGTCTTAACCACTTCTGCACCCTATCCGAATCAATCATTAACTATGATCTCGGCTGGCTCACATAGGCGGAAGTGCCGGAAGGCTCCTATTAAGGAGCAGTTATGACCCGATCCTCATTATGAAGGATGGCCCAACTGTCCCATCAACTGGTAGTCTCTCGCTTAGCGACTTTCCGCGATGGTTTTGAACACCAACAAATTTCTCGACATCTTGTCAACTACAAGCGGTCGCTGCATAACACAGATTACGAAAAGAAAGCATATAGCACGTTGCATTTGCGCGGAAAAATCAATGCAAAACAGTAAGGTCATTGTTTACTGCACACAGACTCTTCAATAGAAATGGTTGCCTAGAAACGCGATCTAGGAAAGAAAAAAAGGGGAAAGTTAACACTCAAACGGGGAGCGTGTAAATCTTAGAATTGTGGATTATCAGTGCATGTTGTGGTTGGCCACGCGGTCTAGTTGTTTGCACAGGTCATGTTTCTCCCGCTGTATGTACGCTGCGTCAGGTTGGGAACGTATCAGTTTGATTTTATTGAGAAATTCTTTGATTTTCTTATGTAGAAGAACGCTGTTGAGCCAGTCCTTCTCTCTCGGAGCGCAAGTGACGTGCCTGGTCCTGTCCAACTGATGAAGAAGGGCTGCACGCGATAGCTGACGTAACGTGAAGAACGCTCTCTATTCGTACCGCCGAAATCCCTCGTCCACCACCCAAACAGTAACCACAGCAACTTAGACGCCACCACAGCCCAGAAGATGACCGCCAAGAGTACTGCAGCACTGTGACCGCGCACTACTGTCGCGCACTGCCTTGGTTGGACACATGTGTGTCTGTCGCAGCACGACGGAAGAGTCTACAACAGCAGCCCCGGTTAACAATCATGCACGATCGGGCGTCGAATGGGCCTATTCGGTCATATTCACAAAAAGTTGTCGTCAAGACGCCGCCCATTCCTCATAAACCCCATGCCCGTATGTTAATTACGCGATGGATTTTGTCAGCGTCTGTAAGCCCGATTAGCACTAGAAACATTTACTGATGCAGTGTCGAGGCTGCGCTACAACATGGTGTATGGAGAGGATGCCATCTTTGCTGAGCTTATCAGTTTTGTGGTAAACATGGCGACCGAAATTCTGTTAGCTGTTTAGATAAAAATAGTGTATTTAGCTGCAATCTGTGATGGACTCATGGCCATTCTGTACCGTTCTTCAAAAATGACGTAGGACAATCTCCGAGTACCCTCGCGACGTAAGTTTCAGCAACATTGATAAAAGGGTCATTGCCACCACCATTATCGTGTGATTGCAAACCTCAAATGGTGTTAAGGCGAGACGCAGCTAAGCCCAGTTCGTTTGTCGGCAGCGGTCTACCGCCTTTCTCCGATCGAATTCTTTTACCTCTACTCGTTTTCTTCTCCACAAATATCTCACAACACCTGGACTTTCAGTCAGGTGATGAACAGAGACCAGTCGAAAATCGGCCCCTCAGGATGTCAAGGCGTTTCTGCAATCTTTAATGCGTCTATTCTGCAATTGGCAAAGAGACTAGGTGGAGCGCACTGAACTGACTATCGTAAGTCCCTGTGCTTGGAGTGACATCATGGGGAGCCAGCTAAATCGGGCATGCTCGCAGCCGTTCAAAGTACAAGCACTCAGAATCGGAACAAAACGCATCTTCTGTGACCCACAGACTTGCCGATTACGGCATGATTCCCCATGCGGTGAGAGTCGAACAGCAGACAACAGCTTCGTAAATTCGACCCACTCGACCATCTATCAGGTCCAAACACAATTCCAGCCGTCTGGACTCTCTTGCTCCTGTGCCATGGCGGATTCGGAGGGAGATGCGACGAGATCACTAGGACACTTTTCGTTAATACAATCCAACTAGTTGCATTTAAACTACCACATTGCCTTTGAAGTCACAACCTGGACTGTTGCCAAGCGCTGGGAGAACGGTCTTTAGACTGTGAACTGGACTGATGTAACTGCTTCGGAAAATGGTACGGCAAGGGTATGGTTTATGGCTGGGGTTACTTACTCCTGGGAGCAATCGTGCGAAAAGAAAGTAACTGGCGATATGTATTTATACGTGTCAGATAGAAATAAAAAGACCTCGCAGTGGTTGCTGCGCGATGGTGGTCACGATGCTTTAAGTTAGTCATCGGAGTAAAAATACGACAATGAGATGCCTTTTTGGCAATGTCTGCAAAGGGGCATTG
>CACRXP010000117.1:454564-465063 GCA_902702965.1 Spirometra erinaceieuropaei
CCGAGCGGTCAGCCAATTTGTCACACATTTAACTGTTTGCGGCGGGCACGGCCCGAATGACCCCGGAAACAACTTCAGGGAAAATAGGCTTGAATCAGATAAAGTAACATCGGTGGTGTGTCGTTATGCAGCATGATCGACCGGAAGGGGCCCCGATGAACAGGGTCAACTGTAGAAGCAAGGTCCACACAATAGGCAATAGTGGGTAGTGTTCGATGAGAAGCAAGTGATTATCAACGCGTTCCTACGCCGACAGAAGGCTGTTCTGACTTTTTGTCAATGGGTTGCGGTGAATGAGGACGACCAAAAATGCTAGTGGCAATGTCGTGGAGGCCTGCGTCACAATAGATTTTGCATGGTATTCTTTCGTCTTTGAGGATCGATGAGAATATTTTCACAGTCTGCGTACAGTCTCCGTTTACAGTCTTCGTTTACGGACGCATTATTGCTCTTCCATTCCGACAGCACACCTAAGGATCTACGTGGATGGCGAAATGCAGTCACAGTTGTACCCGAGTATTGTAATGTCTTCAACGTGGAAGCCGAGTCTGTAGATTCGGGAGCTGGACGAAACACCCATTCTGTTAGAGTCGTGTCAGCTAATGACGCCATGGCCTCACCATGATTGTATCTGGTTGGTAAATCAAACAAATTATGGGACCCTTTCTACTTCCAAAGTTC
This sequence comes from Spirometra erinaceieuropaei, assembly GCA_902702965.1. Classification (NCBI taxonomy): domain Eukaryota; kingdom Metazoa; phylum Platyhelminthes; class Cestoda; order Diphyllobothriidea; family Diphyllobothriidae; genus Spirometra; species Spirometra erinaceieuropaei. Next base: position 455,246 of record CACRXP010000117.1, read on the forward strand.
AATAGCCCCCTCTCATCGGCCCTATTTGAGGCACCTTGGGAAACTAAGGCCTTTTTGTTTCAGAATTCATCGTAGTTATGCTATTCAAAACATTTATCTTCGCAGCGCAGTCCCGTGAATTTCCGGTCACCGCATTGGCGAATGGGCCGTTTGTCAATCCCTGCTCCTACTTAGCTTCTGGCCTGTCGATCTCCCAAGCATACTGAGGTGTTTTCTCCAGTCTCACCCATTAGTTTCAACTGAGGGTCTTCGAAATGCGGTTGTACTGCGAAGCAGTTAAAGACAGTCAGACAGAAATCCGTGCCGTTGACTGAGTGCAATGCCCATTTATTCCCTCAGAAGAGACCGTCTTTGATTATTTACTATTAATAGAATTCAGAACATGTCTGTTTTGTGGACGCTGTAACCTACGTTGAGATTTGCAACTTGCACTTTATACAGAAATTCGTTGCTATGTGTGACTCCAAGGCTAATGGACCAGGAGCCCTTTACTTTGTGCATCGCGCATTTATCCTCATTATTTTACTAATACTACTACTACTACTACTACTACTACTACTACTACTACTACTACTACTACTACTACTACTACTACTACTACTACTACTACTACTACTACTACTACTACTACTACTACTACTACTACTACTACTACTACTACTACTACTACTACTACTACTACTACTGCTACTACTACTACTACTACTACTACTACTGCTACTACTACTACTACTACTACTACTACTACTGGTCTTTTATCCACTCTATCGGTTGCCTTGCCTCATTTCTTTAGGCAGGTCCATTTGGTGTTGCTGCTTCCGATCCGCGTAATTTATATTCAGTGACATCAAATGAAATTTGGGTGATTCAGTTTTCTTATTCATATCGTTGCTTCTCCTCTTTGCTGTCCATAATTGAGAAAGTGCTTGAATCAGCGCATTTACCTTTTTGCTGCGTATCTTCCTCTAGGTGATATTTAAGCTGGACCTAACGGGTAACGGTCTCTTGGTGACCTGGAGTGCCGGTTTTGGTGAAAAGTGCTGCGGCATCCCCGCGTCAAACTTCTCGCCGGCCACTCTGCGGCAGATGGGTGTTCTAGCTGGCTGTGACTACTTTCCAGGTGTTCCTCGCATTGGCTTGGCTACCGCGGCTAAAGTTAGTTATCCTGAGCTCTTTCTTTGACTTTGTCCCGCTTGTTGAGCTTTTTTATTCTATCCCAGACCGCCCACTAGGGCATTGAAAAGCCCTGTGGACCCCTATTCGGCCGCTGATTGACCTTCACGAGGACAGGACGCCTGGTGCGCCCAGTGGTGGCCGAAAATGGAACGTCCCTCGACCAGGACTAGCTGCAAAATGGGCGGGCTCCCGAATCTGATGTAAAAGTTGTCGTGACACAACAGTACCAATGCAGTCGGGGCGCTGAGTGCTACGATTAAGCCCACCGACGGAAATAAAAAGCGCCTCCAAGTGTGATGACGGTGATCGTGTATTGGAGCCGTCTAAATTCCCTTTCAACCGCCACCTTCAGTTTAGATTTCAATGGGCGAGAGCGCTTTAGGTGATGTCATTGAAACAACTGATGGCTGTCAGAAGTGTGTCCGTACTGAGAAGTCTGTACACCACGTAAAGTGAATGTGTCCCAACTGGTCAACTGGTTTTTCGACTTTCCTTCGCTCACCTAAAAATCGGAATTGCCACAACCCGTCACTACAATATGGGTGTCTGTTGTCTGTAAGTAGTCTCATGAAGTGTGCAACTTGTTCAACGTCTAGCTATATTGTAGTCATCAGGAGACATCATAAACAGTGGAATTGTATTGTTAACAGCAACAGTTCGACTATCGAACGTCGTTTACCGCTAGTTTGACACCGCTAGTGTCACTGCTCACCGACTGCTCACAGACTCGCGCAATATCTTCCTCATCAACCGTGTTCTAGTGGCTAAACAAAAGCAGGACGACTGCAGACGGACGTCGCAGCTGACAAGGTCGAAAGCACTTCTGTATCCCATCCGAATCACTCATTAACTATGGGCTTGGCTGGCTCACATAAGCGGAAGGGTCGTATTAAGGAGCAGTTATGGCCCGATCCTCATTATAAAGGATGGCCCAACTGTCCCATCAACTGGTAGTCTCCCACTTTGCCACTTTCCACGATGGTTTCGAACTCACCAACAAGTTTCGCTGCATAACACAGATTAGGAAAAAGAAGCCTACAGCACTTTGCATTTGCGCGGAAAAATCAATGCAAAACAGTAAGGTCATTGTTTACTGCACACAGACTCTTTAATAGAAATGACTACTTGGAAGCGCAATTTATGAAATATAAAAGGGGAAAGTTAACACGCAGAAGGGAGGCGTGTAAATCTTAGAATTTAGGATTACCAGCGCATTTTGTGGTTTGCCTCGCGGTCTAGTTGTTTGCATATGTCGGATTTCTCCCGCCGTATGTAGGCTGCTTCAGGTTGTGAACGTATCAGGTTGATTTTATCGAGAAATTCTTTGATTTTCTTATTTGGAAGAACGCCCTACTCTCTTTGAGCGCAAATGACCTGCCCAATCCTGCCCAACTGACGAAGAGGGGCTGACGTACCACCGAAATCCCTCGCTCACCACCCAACCAGTGTGTGCGTAACTACAGCAACTTAGACGCCACCGTAGCCCAGAAGACGACCGCCAAGAGTACTGCAGCACTGTGACCGCGCCCTACTGTCGCGCACTGCCTTGGTTGGACACACGTGAGTCTGTCGCAGCACGACTGAAGAATCTATAACAGCAGCCCCGGTTAACAATCATGCACGCTGCATGCACTATGGGGCGTCGAATGGGCCTATTCAGTCATATACACAAAACGTTGTCGTCAAAACGCCGCCCATTCCTCATAAACCCCATGCCCGCGATGGATTTTGTCAGCGTCTGTAAGCCTGATTAGTTCTGCAAGCATTCACTGGTGCAGTGTGGAGGTTGCGCTACAAAAAGGTGTATGGAGAGGGTGCCATCCTTACTGAATCTATCACTTTTGTGGAAAACATGACGACCGAAATTCTGTTAGCCATTTAGAGAAAAGTAGTGTATTTAGCTGCAATCCGTGATGGACTCATGGTCATTGTGTACCGTCCTTCAAAAATGACGTAGGACAATCTCCGAGTACCCTCGCGACGTAAGTTTCAGCAACACTGATAAAAGGGTCATTGCCACCACCATTATCGTGTGATTGCAAACCTCAAATGGTGTTAAGGCGAGACGCAGCTAAGCCCAGTTCGTTTGTCGGCAGCGGTCTACCGCCTTTCTCCCATCAAATTCTTTTACTTCTGCTCGTTTTCTTCTCCACAAATATCTCACAACACCTGAACTTTCAGTCGGGTGATGAACAGAGACCAGTCGAACATCGGCCCCTCAGGATGTCAAGGCGTTTCTGCAGTCATTAATGCGTCTATTCTGCCATTGTCAAAGAGACTAGGTGGAGCGCACTGAACTGACTATCGTAAGTCCCTGTGCTTGGAGTGACATCATGGGGAGCCAGCTAAATCGGGCATGCTCGCAGCCGTTCAAAGTACAAGCACTCAGAATCGGAACAGAACGCATTTTCTGTAACCCACAGACTTGCCGGTTACGGTATGATTCCTCATGCAGTGAGAGTCGAACAGTAGACAAAAGCTACGTAAATTCGACCCACTCGACCATCTATCAGGTCCAAACACAACTCCAGTCGTCTGGACTCTCTTGCTCCTGTGCCATCGCGGATTCGGAGAGAGATGCAACGAGATCACTAGGACACTGCGTTAATACAATCCAACTACTTGCATTTAAACTACCACATTGCCTTTGAAGTCACAACCTGGACTGTTGCCAAGCGCTGGAAGAACAGTTTTTAGACTGTGAACTGGACTGATGTAACTGCGTCGGAAAGTGGTACGGCAAGGGTATGGTTTATGGCTGGAGTTACTTACACCTGGGAGCAATCGTGCTAAAAGAAAGTAACTGGCGAAATGTATTTATACGTGTCAGATAGAAATAAAAAGACCTCGCAGTGGTTGCTGCGCGATGGTGGTCACGATGCTTTAAGTTAGTCATCGGAGTAAAAATACGACAATGAGATGCCTTTTTGGCAATGTCTGCAAAGGGGCATTGAATTATCTACTATTATCATTGGTGGGGGGCGCTCACCGATCGTTCATACGGAACTCACTCGTTCCGTTGTGCCTTAAGGGCTCTCTCTCTCTCGAGCCTAACCAGCAGCCGCACAGCGGCGCATGATATGTAGGCAGAATGGTGTTACCGACAAAGACAAGGGAGACTGATAATACCATTCTGACTATTATCATTAAATGATACGAATAGTATCCCCTTTTTATCGACGAAAATATAGAGGATCTAGATTTGTGATACTACAAAGTTCCTAGATGTTCTGCTCTTTTTCCCAACACAAATTCTCCCCGGAGTAGGTAACCCTGGCCATAAACCATATCCTCGACAATGGTACCCATATCAGATCTAATGAGTACAAATATTAGCGCGGACCGGATTCACTTTGGTCGACTTGAGGAATCGGCGCGTGTAGGGCGCGTAAAACAGGGACGGAACCTTTTACAGATGTGCCTTACGTGGATACTTTACCCTGAAAGCTCATCACACGAATTTCATTTACCCATTTTTCTGATTCAAAACCCAACAATCTAACCTTCAGAACTGACTGTCAACAAAATACTTTCTAAACGGATGCGGACTAGATGACAGGTCTTCCTTATTTTTCGTAGATGGACTTTGAGAAAAGCCCCTTTAGGAGACGTATGTTGGCCATTTTGGAAGTTCTTTTTGCCACTGCAACAGATAGGCATGGCCGAATGGGGCGTGATTGTGTCCGCTTCCCCTGCAACCAGTCTGTCATCTGGTAATGCTGGTCATGATGCTGCCGTCGAGGGGAAAAGGCTGACTGCCTCCCGACACGTCCGCCCTTATTGCACGGTTCTCCAGCATCATCTTTTAGCGACTGTACTCAACGTTCCAATCTCTTCTCCAACTCAGATCCTGCGTCAATACCACCCGACCGAGTTCCGCACACTGCTCTCCAACCTTGGAAACTACTTCAACCTACCCGAAATAAAGTCCTGGCCATTGAAAAACGAAGACGAGCCGGAGGACAGTCAGAGCTCCGTTAGCGGAGTGGAAACTCCCGGGGATGAAGACGGCGCCTTCACCCTAGACGCCTCCTTCACCATCTCCTCCTCCTCTGCCTGTTCACTGCCGACCAGTCGCGGCCGAGGCGGTGGGCGCCGCTGTTCGCTTACCAGACGTGTCTCCGTCAATGCGCGTCGTGGCCTCACCACTGTGCCCAACCGCCTGCCCGAGGCCATGATCAATGCGGCAGTGCGGGCGGAGCGCACATTCCGTCTGCAGGTGGTGTTTGATCCCAAGACACGGCGTCGTATTCGACTGACTCAGCCAACCCCCACGGATGTGGACGATGAGAGGCTGTTGATCGAGGAGGATGACAATCCGAACAAGTCTACCAGCCTCTTCTACTATGCTGGAGAGTGAGTTGGGGTTCACTTTGGTTAACGGCTGGTGTTCGATTGTTTGTCCGCGCCAACTGCTCGTCTGGCAGCAGAATTTTGGAACGCGTGCCTGTGGCTTATTTAAGTCCATTCCACATGTGCAATTAACTTGCTATTACATGACGGGGACAAGGGATGCTGGAATCGTCACTTCCACCTCATTTGCCGTCGTCAGCCGACAATGCACAGACCTGAGATTTGAACCCGAATCCACGTAGTTACTGAGCTCGGCAGCCGGCCACTTGAGCGACGAGGTCCGTACCCTTCCGGGTGTTGTTAGTAGTATTCGGTATCGCAAGTGGTCGGTTTATACTCAACCGGCCTGACTGCAGTACGCAGTACGAGCGTTCTGCATTGGCCTGGACTTCTGGCCCGGAGCCTCCACTGTACTTCATTCAGTACTCGAGGAGAATTGCCGGTGACCATAGATGAGGCAAGAATCACACCTGTCTTATTCGGTGTCGTCAGCCAGTCGTACTTCAACCTTAGGCTATGTCTTCCCATCTTAATTGCACACAATTGACCGTCTTCCCAGACTAGACAACTTTTTGACAAGTTTGAATTGACATATCGCCGACCTGGTTTGTGGGGGGCTGGGTCGGTCTGTATACGAACGTACTTGGTTTGCATTCAGTGCGCGTTTTAGGGATTTCAGAAATTCGCACACCATCAATACTTGCCTAATTTTATTGTATATTCGGCTAGGTGTCCCAAATATTGGTTACAGACTCTCTCTCTCTCTCTCCTCACTTTGCGCTATTGTTCCTTTCTCTCATCTAGTGATTCACTCGATCCGGAAATTGCCTTCCAGATGGCTATAGGGAATGTGGACTTCTATACCGGCGAAACTGTGGGTGACTTTGTGGTGGAAAAATTTCGAGTAGGTTCTGGCTGTGTATTTAAATCTGACTTTGTTCATGAAGACACCTCTATTCAAATTAGTTTTTTTTCGTACAAGTAATCCGAATTATTGAAATTTCGGAACACTGGTGGAGACCTTTCCGATTGTCGGGGTGTTTTTTGAAATCGGAAATATGACTTCCTTTAGTCGGCGTGCAAGGTCGACTTGCTAAGTGCCACCTTCTCTCAAGACCTCATCTGCAGTTGTTCGAAAACTACCTCCGTTACTTATTGAGGTTCACGTAATTGTCTGAAGGAGCCCCGTTTTCTGACGTTTCGTGCCAGCTGTTAGAGCGTTATTGCATCACAAAACAACTTATCGAAGTATCTGCACCTCGTTTCTCCTGACTGGTATTACTGGGTCAGCCAACTGCCTTTTCCTGAAGGGTTTCGGTCAGAAGTGATGCCTTTAACTGTGAGTTGGCGCCGACACTGACTCACAACCTTGATGTGCTGTCAATTAGAAAGCGTTAATTTGTTCGTGTATAGTCGATGTGAACACCAGGGCATCCTAACCTCTCAATTTGTGAGCGAAATTTTTTATTTCGAGAAAATCGCTACCCAAGTGGGGGCATTTGATTCTTCGGCTTTTGATGATTGCATAAGGTAACTTGGCTTTCCTGAGGCAGATGGTCAGATATTCATTTGTCCCGGCCGTTTTTAGGAAATCGCGGTTTTAGAAACTAGGCACTTCAAAATTGGAATATTTTGAGTGAATAATTTACCTCTGGTCGTACTTATTCTCTGTTACTACTAATTGTTATATGGCTCTAGATTGAGCATTTGGGCCCGCCCGTCTTTTCTCGCTTTTGCTGTTGACCCTGTTCTAACTTATTTGTGTGTGTGTGTGTGTGTGGCACCTGGTAGGGGGAGTGTCCCACCAAAATCGGTCACGTGGTAGGTGCGCTGGACTAACACGGGGGCCATATAGGATTCTGGCAGGCGTTGTCGGATTTGCGCACCATAACAAATGCCAGCGTTTCGGGATGCGGTGGTAGACCCGGTTGCCGGCAGACGTCACGCACACTGGGACCCCTGCCGCCCACCCCATTGCTGTTGTTTGTCAAAGATCTGGTCATTTGCTGTTTGAACCAGGCGGGCGTGGAGTGGAGCGTCAATGCGCCGGCTCGACCGTGTGCCATCCACCTGCGCCCTCCCCCGCCTCCGGTCTCCTTGACACTGGGTCCAGCTGGGGGAGGAAGAGAGGGTGCGGTAGATGCTGTGCAAGAGCATACTCACTATAAACAAATTGACGCACAAGTCGTCGTCCCTGCTCTAACCTTGCTGTGGGCCACACGGTGGACATCGTCGGCAACGACACTCAAACTGCCAGTGGGAGTGCAGTCCCATGACTTGTTTTAATTAAGGACAAACTTCTGCGCACCTGTCTGGACACCTTTTTATTGGCTCGGCTAACGGCCCTGGCCGTCTCAAGGGCAAAAGTATGGTTCATAGACAGTTTGTCCTTGCGGTTTATTTCAAGCCAATGCTCCTGCAGTCCTGTGCGACGCGTTCAGTCATCTGGCCAACTCATCCGATGCCCACGGAAAAGAAGGAGGAAACCGTTCAGAAGTCAAACGGCCAGCTTTTGGCACCTGCTAACCGTGGTTCCCAAGAAGTTGAACTTGAGAAACTCAATTTTCGCGTGAACCCAATAATTACAGTTGGTGAACTAACCCATGAAATGTCAACCGAAATTCTGGAATGCGTTTTCCTTTCGAAACGATTAATTAAGTAGGGTTGTAAAACCAATGACCACGCAGCATAATTCTATAATAACTCATTTACCTTGGGATGCCGGCTTTCAGTAGAACTTCTTTCTGGCCGCATGCAAAGACCACAGTCTGTAAAAATGACTACTTACGTAGCATGACTTTATCTCATTGATTTTCGATGCCCATAAAAATTCAATTATATTTTATGAAAAACATGCATAAAAATGTTCATTCTTTTGCTCATTTTGTAGAAAATTACTTTTTCTTCCTACCTTTTACTCGAAAGAAGGGTATAATTCGGTTTTGATAAAGTTTCTAATTGTGAGATTTTTTAATACCGTGAAATGGCCGTTCATAAAACGTCATGTATCTGCATTTAACAATGGGGCTTGTAAAGTTAACAATATGGCTCAAATCCACTGCTAAACTTTATGAACCCTATATAGTCTCCTCCTAATACCGTAGAGAAATGTATTGTTTCCCGCACGCAAAAAAATATACGGCTTGTAGTTTGGAAATCCTGAATGCAAGTATAGTAACAGGTAGGGTTCAAAATTATTCGGGAATTGGAAAAGTTTTTAAAACCGAATTATATCCTTCCTTCGAGTATAAAATTGGAAGATGTCATTTTCTACTGAATATTTTTATGCATGTTTTTTATGAAATATAATTGAATTCTTAAGCGCATCGAAAATCATTAAAAAATGCATGCTACTGAAGTAGTCACTGTTTTACAGAATGTGGTTTCTGCATGCGGTCGGAAAGAAGTTCGTTCGAAAGCTGGCATCCCGAGGTAACTGAATTATTTTAGAATTATGCTGCACGATGATTAATTTTACAACCAGACAACAGACAGGCTGGCCAATGGTCCCGGCGTCGTGCATGGAAGGCCAGCAAAAATTTTCGTCTCGCCTCTCTAATGGTGGAGTCGAGGGGGTCTCCGAAATGAAATGTGTGAAAATGAAGAGGCCCTTCAGATGTAAGTTTCGCTGAATGCATCCAGTCTTTTGACGTCGTTGTCCTGTTTTTCTCAATATCACATGACTCGACAACTAAAAACGCAGCCTAACGCCTAAGGGATAGCCCTACTGACATACTTACGCAGCACTTTTCTGAGATTTCCAGTCTCCGCTTTAGAAACTTCTGTCGATAGTGGACTCACCAATGTCAGGGCTGCCCACTGAACTAGTCTTCCAGCGACTAGGAAAAGGCGTTCGAATGTTCAAGCCTAAAATGGGAATAGCACCTTTACTACCACAAAGAACTGTGACCATCCGAAGGCCGATTGACGGTTTCCTTACATAAAATGTTTATAGGAAAGGATATAGTGCCGAAATCATCATAAATTATAGAGGCAATCATCCTGCGACCTGCAAATAGATGCCTCTTGACTCTGCTTCATCGGGTATTTAGTTATTGCGACGAAGACAGCCTGTTTAAGAAGGGATTAGCTTACATGTGCACGCATTCTACAAAGCATGTTTGGATTTATAAGGGCGTCTGAGCCAACAGCCTGGTGTTAAATGAAGCGCCTTCCGATTATACTACACACTAATCAATACTGCAATCCTTCCTATGAAAATACCACCAAATCAAAGTAACACTTCAGCTCATATCTCCTGGGTTACGTCATCTGCCGTATTCATTTGG
>CACRXP010000117.1:474617-497265 GCA_902702965.1 Spirometra erinaceieuropaei
TCAACACCGTCACCTTCGTGTAGAGTCCTCTCGATAATCCAGTCGATAAGGTTGTTGCATAGAATTGGCGACAGGACACAACCCAGTAGAACGCCAGACCGAGTACGAAAGGGTTGGGAAAGATTGTTGCGAACCAGGACTCGCGCAGTGGTGGATCGATAACAGGCCTTGATAATGGCGATGATTTTTGGTAGCACACCATCTGGTGCCATTATCCGTCATAAGGGCTCACTATAGACGGAATCGGACGCAGCGGCAAAATCGACAAAGCAGACGGCCGTCGGTTGTTGGTAGCTATGGCGAAATTTGAGAATGCGCCTTAGTATGAATACCTGGTCCGCGCATCTACGTCCAGCACGAAATCCGGCCAAAAAAATGTCTTCTGCGAACATTCGGATTCGCCGCTCGACTGCCTAGTTAGCCTGTTGTTGCGGAGCCTTAATTAAGAGGAATAGCTTGCCGATGCTGTATTCAGTGTGAGGGAGTAGTTACTGTGCTTGAGGATGGGATAGCCGTTTCAGACTCCGATCGACGAAGAAACTATCCTCCTTCCCTTTCCATCTTTGTTACCGCACTGCCTGTCGAAGGGCAAGTTCTGTGGAAGCTCGCAAGGCCACCCCTGTCGTGACATCTGGTGCACACTGAAACTCGTGGAACGTTAGCCGAAATTTCGAGTCAATTTGCTGCTTAGATTTTGACTTTTGATCGAGAATCTTTCCTGATACCCATGTCAACCGCGAGTCAAAAGTCACATGCTTAGGAATATTCATTTTTACGCATTTGTAGAAGATGACGTCTTGTTTAAATTTTCTGCTCGAAGTAAGGGTATAATTCGGTTTTAAAAAGTTTTCAATTGTGAGCTTTTTACTACCGTGAAATGCCCGTTCATAAAACATCGTGTCTCTGCATTTTATAATGTGGCATGTAAAGTATACAATATGACTCAAATCCACTGCTAAATTTTATGAACCCCATACGGCCTCTTAATACAGTAGTGAAATGTATGGTTTTTCGTACGCGGAAAATATACCACTTGTAGCTTTGAAATCCTGGATGCAAGTGTAACGATAGGTCAGGTTCAAAATTATTCGGGAACTGGAAAAGTTTTTGAAAACCGAATTTCTCCCTTCCTTCGAATATAAAATTGAAAGAAGACGTTATTTTCTACCAAATGAGTAAAAGAATGAGTATTTTTACGCATGTCTTTTATGAAATATAATTGAATTTTTAAGGGCATCGAAAATCAATGATACAGATTCGTTCTATTTAAGTAGCCATTTTTGCAGAGGTTCGTTCGAAAGTCGGCATTCCGAGGTAATTGAATTATTATGCTGCATGGCGAATAATTGTACAACCTTGCGTGAGTAATCTTCTCGAAACAAAAGCGCATTTCAGAATTTCGGTTAACATTTCATGAGTTAGCCCACCTTCTGTAGCATGTCGTTACGACGAGACCCTAGAAGTGAGGTGAAATTGTGCTTCAAAGTTTTCGTGAATAAATAGGTGTTTCTTTTGAACGAATTACCCCATCCGAGTTAAACAATTAGAGAAGTAACTTGGTACAAGGAAGTATGAAGAGAAAATTTACTTGCGTCGTTTCTGAGAGATGTGATTAAGTTAATACAGGCCCCGATGATATGTGAGGAACTATACCCCCACCAGCGCAAGCCCAGTTCTGGTCGATGTGACACGCGGTTCGGAGTAGGCTGTCTGCCTCTTCTAACTCTGTGCAAGCAGCCTGCATGAAGCAAATCCCGACATTGAGTGCCCACCATTTAACTTGACGTGTCGTTGCACCCAACTGTTCATCACCACAGGGAGAGTTAACCTACCAGTTTTGTTCCCTCGGAGCCGTGAGTATGTTAGGGAAACTGTGCGTAACACGCCTTTGGTGGTTTTATTTTACGAAGGCCCCTGTACTCAACTTCGTCATCCCTGGTCAATTTGACCTGAGCATAGGGTGCGTGACGGAGCTGACTGATGCCGCTGCAGAACTTGCTATCTCTACACAGACAGTTCGAGCGCCTCAATCGATGTCGTGCGCGTGAACTGGTTTATGGTGCGGTGGACTTGCACGGCATCTACCGCACTGCCTCCTCTCTCACCTATCCTGCTCCGATAACTGGCACAGTCATGACCATATACTGCATGTGTACTTGAATCCGTTCTGCATCCGCTCCACAGTTCGACCGTCCTTTCCAACGACGTCCGCCGTGGGCCTCGGAGCGTGGCATGCAGGGACGGTGACTTACGTCGTAGTGATAGGAGACTTGTGCTGCATCTACGGCAATCTCTCTTCCCACACCCACCTAGGCCCGGCGTCAAGAAGACCGGAGGCGGGGTCTGGCGCGGTGTAAGCCTGCGCATAGGCGTGCCACCGTCCCCCATGTGTGACATTTGTCATGAGTGCACAACCCAATAAGGCGCTTTGTACCCTGATCTGGCTCCCGCGCAGCCCGTCTTAGAGGGCACACATCTGACTAGAGAAGCATTCCCTCCGACCTCCTAATCACCCGATTCCTTCCTTTCCTATCTCACTGCCCCTCATCAGAAGTGCTGGAATCCTATGGACAGGCCGCCCAGGTCTCTCCAATGGCGTCTCACGGGACCAGCGAGACTCCAGTGGTGTCCGCTTCAGCCTACTTCAAGTCCCCCCTATCAGCCGTTTGCAAGGCAGCCCCTCCCTCGCCCCCTTCACCCCCACGCAGCCCAGTCTTCTCTCAGAAACCTGTGAACAGCCTTCAGCGGATTGCTGCCTCTAGCGGACGGACGTTGAACCGGTTCGCTGTAACAAACACTTCTCGAAGGTAAGTTTTCCACATGTCCCAACAGTACTCCCGTATATGACCCCTAAGTTGATCCGTTTCAGCGACCGAAGTCGCCTGTCACCAACTGTGGCATGATATTGTGATTTCTTAGGAGAGAGGGAAGATAACTTGTGTTTGTACCTGCCACGACTGTGATCATGTCTGATCTAGCCCACCCTAGGAATAGCGCCGCCGTTGTTTCTCTACTCGTAGTGTTCAGTAGCAAAAGATCTAATAGCTCCGTCCAATTTTTTTTTCATACACTGCGGACTAAATACCATGAACCCAAGAAATATCTACGTTTCTTCACGAACTATGTCTAGATGACCTTTCAACCATTTTTTACTACCTGTATATCTGAGGGAACACCTCGCAGCTCTTCAGATATCCATTTGGTAAACAAGAAATTCATTTTTTTCGACGTAACAGTCCGTCTATGTTCGGACGGAAAACTATCCTGTTAGTCAGTGACCACCTTGGAGTCATCGTTCTTGTGAAACCATCTGACATATGGCCAATGTCATTTGCATCCACTTTGGCACTGCAAAAGTTAAGACTGTGCAGTATTTCTGAAATTTTCCTCCAGATCAAGTCCTTTTCAATGGATTCCACGACATTTTCATCAAATGTAGTAGAAAGCTCAAGATTTAACAAGCCCAATCCCAGGGTCGGTAGGTGTTGCACGAAACAGCATCTGTCGGCCTCTAAAACGTAGGAGGAATACTAACTCGACTAGGAAGAGCCGACCAATAGGGTCGGGAGCCGAACTCACCTTTTCGGGAAGCTCTGTTACCACGGCAAATAAACCGTAGAAAGACTAATCCAATAAACTGCAAAAGGGGGGTCATCTAGTTTGCCATCGCAGCGTCGCAGCCGTGAGAATAGGTTCTCTGAGCTCTACAACCACCAGCTCGAATCCCAAGTCGTAAGAAGAGGGAAGGCACCTGAATGAGGAGTTTATTGTGCACAGAACCCGGAGTTGTCCTCGGGCGGCAGTGGCCACTGGAGAAGCCAGGGCTGGTGTTGACTGCTTCCAGTCATGCCTGAGAGTCACTGAGATAGTGTTGGCAGCCGCTTTTCTAGGCTCGTTGGCCAAGCTCAAGTGGTGGCCAGTCAGCGTGTGTTGCATTCGCCGAGGGGTGATGTCCCGGTGGCTTAGGTTGTGATTGCAGGGGGGAGGTGCGTTCAAGTGACCGCATGGGCAGCTGCGACTGTGCGGCCGCAGGTGTGCCCGAACTGTCGGTCGTGTGACTTTAGGTCAGCGCGTCTGGAACGGCTCACTGCAAAAGGGTGAATGACCCTGAGGCAGCGAGGTCTTAAACAATGACGCTTGAGCTGTCATGATGGCTGCCCACTACGCCATCACAGTCTGACGCCCGGTAGAACTACAGTGCGTGACCTATCTCATGAAATGTTGGCTGAAATTCTAAAATGCGTATTCGATTAGGAAGGATTACTTGGTCGCGGTTATGATACTTATTATCTTAAGGCATACTCTTATAACATTTCCGACTCGGCAGGATGTCGGCTTTTAAATGCACTTCTTTTCAATCTCCTGTAGAAAGCGTGCTCGGTAAAAAATGACTACTTAAGTAGCATGCATTTTTCCCGTTGATTTTCGATGGTCTTGGAAATTCAAATATATTTTATAGAAACCATAAACAAAAATAGACTTTCTTTTAGTCAACCAATAGAAAATCACGTCTTCTTTGTATTTTATACTTAAGGAAGGAATATAATTAGGTTTTAAAAAAGTTTTCCAATTGCCGAAAAATTTGAAGCCTGATCATTCGTTGCATTAGCGCTTAGTGATTACACTCTACAAGGCGCATGCGTTCCGCGTAAAGAAAATCCCATATTTTTCTATGTCATTAAATAGATATCATACAGGGTCCATAAAATTTTGCAATGGATGCGGACCATGTTGTACATTTCATGAGGAGCAGTGGTAAACGGCCAGGTACCTCAACCCCCGGTTCACAACAAACACTTGACCAGAATTCTAAACGACAAAATGGAAGGTAGCAGAGGTCCACATTGGCGCGGCGGGGGCCTGGGCCCGCCGCCACACCCCCAATGTTGGCATTTGTCATGGGTGCGCATTCCCGATAACGCCTGCCAGAATCCGATGTAGCCCCCGTGTTGGTCCAGCACGTCTACCGTATGGTCAGTTTTAGGGGCCATTGCATATTTACCACACAGATGTTTATGTCACACTAAAGTGAAGGCAGAAATATAGTCCATGTTAAGGAATTACTGCCACTACAGTGTCATTTCAAGGGAGGACTGAGCTATTCCGTCGGGTTACAATCTTCCAAGTCATGACATTTAGATCATCTTATCAGAGGCGGACCTCAGCTTCTTTATGAAAAAGGAATGTACTGGTTCGCCATGAGGAAGGATTCCTCTTGAACTTCCTCACTTTCTCCTCCTTGCACAATCGCCGAGCCTGTGGGCTGACTGATAATGAGGCTAGGCCCTGTTAGTAACACAACATCTGTCTCCGTCTAACTCGTGACACATGCCCATACGGCAGTACTCACGGGTTCACGCTGACTCAGCGCTGCCCGGCACGAGCCAACGCTACTCCCGTTTCGGCCAGCGCAACAACAGCAGGGCTCTTCCAAAGCACCGGCCCATGCTCGCAGGCTCATTGCTGCGCACACGCAACGCCCCAAGCCGGTGCATGAAAAAAAAGAAGGAAGGCATCAAATCGAATCTTATCCGGATCTTTGCAAGCACTTCTGCACTACGTCAAGAACGCCTCTAAACTAGTAGTATATTTTGGGTGATGGGCAATGCCATTGATGACGTCGCTGCAAACGCTACATGAAATAAACATGTTACTAAAATGTTTCTAATAACATATCGGTGTACGGAAAAACGATTTGGTAGTGTGGATCTGCAACTCGAACATCAGCGGCACTTTTCAAAGGTTACGGACTGAGCGACAGATGGTCGTCTTCGTGTGCAATTGAGATTATAAATACAATTGTATACGATTAGCACAAAATATAGTCATTTGTGTAGTTTTTGGGAGAAATTTGCATCAAACGTGCGAGACTGCCTTACACAGGAAGTGAAATCAGGAAAAATAAAGTTCATGGTTGGCCGTAGATAGTCCTGCAGTGAGAGTCGTCATCTCACGGCAGCCAAATTTGGAGGTGCACACACAAACACCCATCGGGAAACTAAGCTCCTGGTCGGAGCTTGGTCGATCGCACGCTCCTGTGTTCCATTGCCCTGTGTGGGTCAAACCGACTTGGAATGAGATTGGACGCATGACTAACGTAACGCGGAGCCTTTGTCTGATGTATGCCACACACGACTCCAATTCTCACAAGGGATGCCTGAACCTTAAGTAAGTGCTAATCACGTAGTTAATGGCAGATTAAGTATATGAACACTAATTCAAAGGTGGAGAAGGCTCTTTTAGCATTTTGTCACATTGTCTTGTATTTCGCCACTCCTACAGTTTATTCGAAAATTAAATGTGTCGTGTTTGCTTTTTTAACTGCTTGCTTCATTTTCCTCCTATCTTTTGCAAATAGGACTCAAAACATGCAAATAGGCGCCGTTCGCCAACGATCTTACAGATATTTTGCCGCCTTAGTAAGTATTCACACCCTCGGAGAAGAAGAAGCGATCACGGGAGTGCTTTATTTTGGGTCTGACCTCACGAGAAGCTTGCGCGATCATTCATAATCGAGGACTTACGGGTCCTACGCGCAGCCAGCATTACGAGGAGAGGGTGATAATTTTGCTGCGTCCGCTACCGTAGGCCAATAAGACACTCCGCCTAGCCGGGCTGCTAAAGATTTACAAGGCTGGTGCCGAGGCACACCGACGTACGATCTTGTGAACTGGCTGTTCCCCAAACTCAAGTGTCTAACCTCGCCCCCCCCCCGCCCCCCAACGCCATACCGCCAAGGTTTGCAAGGTTTTTGTGTGCAAGTGATATGCCAGATCGGGGAGAAATCAGACTCGAACGTATTGCCGCTGAATGCTCGACAACTGGAGAACCTGCTTACTCCGCGGCCAGCGTTCATTCAGGGGAATTTCACTGTCCGTCAAATGCGGCCGCACCAGGCAGTCCCAATAAAGTTCCAGCCTTCCCCTGGGCCTCTGTTGCTCAGGTTGAAGCGTTCTAAGTCGGACTACTGTCAGTCCTGCCCCTCACTGCGAGGCAAATGTCGCGTGGGCTGGGGAAAGGGTTAAGTTTTCTGGAGCACAAAGTAGCTTAGACGAGCATCTGAAATGGCATCCCCTCAGATACAGTCTATCGGCCCCTTCTGCGATATTTTGAGCCTTATATTGCACCTGTCCAGACCGGAAACACGTTTTGCTTTTGAGAAAGTCGGGATTAGTTCTGCGGCACTAGCGTTCAAAGACCAAACAATGAAACCGGAACTCGATCCGCTTTTTCCTCTGCACTAGCAGAGTTTTTCCCAAGTTTCTGCCTGTTGTCGTTTACTTAACATTCATTTGTCCAAATATCCCCTTTTCGCACCTTCCATTCTACCGTAGTGCTGTGTCGACAGACCTTAAGGCGGATCCGGATCCTGTCGTGCAGACGGCACCGTTTCGGCCTCCCCTTGCCGAATTACCTCAAGGGAACCAAACCTCCGAGGCCGCACTGGCCTCTGCGGGACGCGGTCCTGTTGACATCCCGCTGAAAATCGAGCGGAGTAACCTCTTCACGGGAAACACGGGTCCCCGCGGTGTCCTGCCAAAACCCTGCTCTCCGGTCTACTCTGGTGGCGATATGATCCTCGAAGGTAGTGGCGTTCAAGTCTATAAGGTACGGTTGGGTTTTGCGTTCCTCCAAACATGCTCCACAATCGGTTACCCTCCACTCCCCCGCCACCTTTGCGCTTTTGATAGGTTAGCCCTGTGTACATCCCGTCCAATCACCAATTATGATCTTGTTTGTTTAGGCAGAGAACTCCTACTGCTCCTCCCTGACTGCTGACGATTGTGTCACCGAGGACGTCAAGAGGAGCCTCGTTTCCGCGAACTTTGCGAAATGGCGTTTCAAGTCCTCCAGGACCACACTCTGAACCGCTGCCTTCCGACGTTGCATTTATTGATTAGATGTTTTATCTTTTCCTATTTTTCCAACCTTGTTCACTAAACAAACTATTAAATCTTACCGACACTAGTTTATTGAGTAAGTGCTTCACCCCTCCTCCCCTTCCCTGATGCTCGCCGGGAATTGAAAGCATCACGACACGGTATGTCGATTGGCCCCGACACCTCCAGACGCTTGACCTATCTGACTCCGGAAGGACTGTCGACGATTGTCTGCCAAAGTTAACCTGAGTCGTCCAGCTGATTAAGATGTCCTCTGTGACTGTGGTCCACTTCAGTAGTTGTCCCCACGTTCGATCACAACCAGCATTTCGCAGTTTCTTGTCGGGGAGGCAGTTCAGTCCAGTTCTATCAAGGTCAATGTAGGCGTACGCCTCTGAACTCCCTATTGGTTGCAGGTTGTCGAATAAAAAACACCAATAAGTGGAGCATTGAAGAAGAGATTGCTTACATGATTGTGTGTGAAAAGCAGGCAGCTAGTCCAAAATGGGTATGAGCGTCTACTCGCTTGTTGCAAGTAGTGTAGTCATGCCGAATCTGTCTGTGGGCTGTCATACAAGTTGACATCTGGACTTCAAAATTGAGATTGGTCCCGAAGGACACCATGGGGACTAAGGGCACCTGGCCAATCCAAGGCAGGATTTACATCGATGCACCCCCGCTGGCTTGATCCGAGCATCGTCCTATCGACATGGACCGAGGACGGCTTCTCCGTATCCGTGGCCTAAACAATGTTGCTCGTCAGCCGCATACCTTGTAATCTCCACTCCGTATTCCAGAGTTCGAACTTTTCGGTAGGCGTTCAGCGCACCCCTCGGCGCGCTGCGGATTTCACTGAATCAACACAACGGGCCGTTGGTTCGGTCGCGTCCTCCAGCGACTCAGTAAGTGCGTTCCCCCTCAGGGCAGAAAGCACGGCCTTTATAGTGGTCAGTGAAGGGGCCACAACTTGTGCGGGGAACCGGACCCGCAGACAGCGAATGACGCTTGAGGTGGAACTGGGTGTGGCATTAGCAGTTGAAGTCGGTTCTGCCGCTCATTGGGGACTTACCTTATTTCACAGCTAACCAATGCACGCCCACAAAATACCCGACTTCACGTGACCTTGCCATCGACCGTCTCCATGCATATGCCTTCCTGTCGGCAGTATTTAGTGATGACCCAAGCAGATAACACTTCGGCACCAAACTAAGTAACTAGCAATAACTCCGGAGCAAATGGCCGCCGTACCATTCTAGCAGTTTAGAATAACTCGCTCCCCTGTGGCCATGCACAGACCTTTTTGAACCTATCAGAGCTGTTTGTATTCAGATTTATTTGCATGTGCGAAAGAAGTTGAGAAAATGGGGGGGGAGTATCTACAGGGGCAGACGTGATGAGGACATCCGACAAATTCAACGGGAATCATCCGCTCTTTGGAGGCAAAGAGCTCGAAGGGTGTAAAGTCCCACCGTGCGTAAACCGCACACCCTCCAATCCGAGCACTGAATGTGGTGTGCGGATGATCGGCGTACGGCTCGTCGCTGGAGCCTGGTCAGTGCTATCGGTGGCGTTTGGAGGCCGCCAGTCTGGGCGGTATTTCACCTCCAGTTCCGGATCAGGACGCAGAAGGGAATTGTAGGATGTGAGGCGGCTGCCGCTGCGTGTAGCGACCACCTCGTCTGAGTCGAACACCGACCGGATGTAGACGCGGTGACTGTTGGAATCATGTTTCGAGATAGGGAAACGGGTCAGCCGTCTGGGATTGCGGAATCCGAGACCAGTACGTGTGTTTGGCGGCAGTGCACCCTCCGCGGTCAAGGGGTGCAATAGACCCCGTGCCTGTGCGCCCTTCATGCTGTTGCTAGCAGAGCCAAGGCGCGATCCAGGACGCCAGCCGTATTTCCACATGAGTCTTTGGGAAAATTCCTGTCACATGTCAAGAGAAGATGTATTGTCATTTATGTGCGTATGTGAGGTAAGTTGCTAAACGTTAAAACGCGTGTTTTGAGATTACTAGGATAAAGGAGAACAAGGTGTGATGTTACGGTACGGGTTGACAGAAATAGTCACTCTCGTACTCATCTGGTAAAAATTCTGTTTTTGAAATTTTATAATTAAAGGGAATATGTATTCTTGGCTTTAAAAACGTGCTTCGATCCTTAAAAAAATTTAAACCCGTCTGCCATTGCATTTGCGCTTATGGTCTTCAGTCTATGAGCTGTACACATTCCGTGTAGGCGAAATCAAGCATTCATCTATGTTATTAAAAAGATGTCATATAGGGCTCGTAAGATTTCGCAATTAATCTGAACTAAGTTGCATACTTCATGAGGAACAGTAATAAACGGACAGGTACGATGCTATCTGAACGGGCATTGCATGATCTAAAAAGGTCTCACAGTTAGAATCTGTTCGAAAACTGAAAGACCCCTTTTCCTAAAGCACAGCAATTGAAGATGACGTGATTGGACATCAATTTAGCGCAAAGAGGAATATTTTGTCCATATTTTCTATAAGATACATTCGAACGAACTACCCGTCAGGCATGCCGTTGGAGACGCTAGAAGAACTACTGACACGGTGTATGCAAAACGTCCAGTTTCTCTGCAATGGTCAACTGTACAGGCAAATAGACGGCGTAGCGATGGGCTCACCGCTCGGCCCATTCCTCGCAAATGTCTTCTTGGGCAAGATCGAGAGGACAAGTTTACAAGACACCATTAATGACCTCAGCTTCTACAGTCGGTACGTGGACGATATTTTCTGCCTGACGGATGTTACCACCGACACAGACACCCTGATTCAAAAATTCAACAATTCACACTCCTCGCTAACGTCCTCTGCAGAGTTTGAGGCAGACAATCAAATCGCGTTCCTCGACGTTCTTCTGCACAGACAAGAGGATGGGTTTATCCAACGTAGGGTATTCCGAAAGAAAACCTGGACGGGACAATACATTAATTTTCAGTTTTGTTCCCCTAAATAGTAAACGCAATTTGGTCCAGGAATTGGCAGCTAGAGTGCGACGTATCTGCCCTCCTGAGACTGTGGAGGCAGAACTCCAGCAGCTGCGGGATACACTCCACAAAAACGGATACCCAGAAAGATTTATCCGCCGAAATATAGGGGAGCGCACTGCAAAGCCTACGATGGCAACTGCAGAAAAGGACTTATTTATTAGACTGCCTTTTCAAGGGGACGCAGCAAGTGACCTAGTAAGGAGACGTCTGAAGACAGCGATCACTAGCGCTTTACCGCTGCGAACTGACGTGTACGTTTCACTAATTCTCCCCTGCTATGCTTGGGAGGTAAAGACTGACTCCCGTTGCAGGCCACATCGATGTGTATTTATTCATTCACTTGCCCCTGTGGAGAGGGATACATTGGCCGTACAACGAGGCGCTTGGAAAAGAGAGTACGTGAACACATACCGGCCTTGCTAGGCAAAGGTGAGAAGAAATCGATCTCGAGTTCTATTCTCGCACATCTTGTCGATACGAATCGCCGAGTCCATGCCAAAGAAGCCTTTCAGATTGCCTACCGGACACCAGCAAGCTTCTCCAGAGGCCTACGCCAACGGGTGCTAGCTACAGCCGAGGCAGTGGCTATGCGGCTAGCCAATCCAGTGTTATGCTGTCAGGCGACTCTGACACAGGCGCTCTGTCTTCCGTGGCCAACGCCGACCCCAACGTCGCCCCAACCTCCCGATGGCAGGGTGTGTGCACAAGGTACCCGACGTACTCACAGCCTACGCCCCCCCCCTCGCCCCCTTAACCCAATGACCACGACACGCCGACCACGCCATAGCACGCCTCGTCATGCGGGTGGCCTGGGAACGATGGACGTTAATTGTCCCCGAATCACTTATAAGTCGTTTAATTCGCATAACTTAAACTTATATGTAACCGTTTTGGCCTGATGAAAAGTTACTGAAAACACGTGTTCGCCAATTTGACATTCGAATTTATAAAACCACCTAAAATCCTTAGAAAATAAGCGTAAACAACTTAAGCAGTCTTTTTTACCTAGTTCGGTTTTTGCAGGCGACCGAAAAGTGCATCTAAAAACGGAAATCCTAACATGTCTGAATTATTGTGGGATTATGCCACATGATAACCAATATTACAACCTCACTTTAGATATCCTTCCTTATCGAAAACGCATTTGTGCATTTCTGGCAACAGTTCATGAGATCGGCCACTGACTGTAGGTAGAGGTACTTCAACAACACGAATTTAACCACGACGGGGGAATAGCCACATTCGGTAAGGATCTTACCAGTGATGTTCTTGTGACGGGGAAGTTACGATAGTGTGGCTAGCTTCCGAAACTGGGCCGTCGTTTTCGCTTTCTATGTGCATACGGTATCCTACTTTAGAGCAGCGAACTGGTCACCTGACGCCAAATTCCCTTTGCTCATTCGTGCTAGTTAGTTACACCGTCTACCGATTACCGCAGTTCTCGCACCGGCACCCCCAGTTCGAGAATTATGAATTCATACTTTTGCTTGCGTCAGGCCACGGTGATCACGGACTTCCAGAATAAAAGCGCACCAGTAGACCTATCCAGAGGTGGAACTTCTAGGTGACTGATTTTGGTTTGGTGTTGCCGTCGAGCGAACGACTAATACTCGTGAGTAGAAAAAGGGATACTCGGGACGCGTGGTCAATCCTCTAGTGTGAAGCAACTCACCTTTCCGTGACTTGGCCTACTGCTGTGGGGGTGTCGATTGGATTCAGCAGAACTTGCATCCGCTTCAACGCCCTGCATTTCCATCAACTGGTAGGAGTCCAGGTCGACGCCACCAGGCTGGGGGCGACAAGAGAACAGACTGCTGTCGCCGCCGCCGCCATCCTCGTAGTGCTGCA
The DNA here is from genome assembly GCA_902702965.1 of Spirometra erinaceieuropaei. NCBI lineage: Eukaryota > Metazoa > Platyhelminthes > Cestoda > Diphyllobothriidea > Diphyllobothriidae > Spirometra > Spirometra erinaceieuropaei. The sequence goes on from CACRXP010000117.1 coordinate 487,366, forward strand.
TGTCAATGTCCCAGTCGAAGGACGCCGGCTCATCGAAGAACTCCTCCTTGCGCAGACTGTCGGCCTGACGCCAGGCAAACTCGTCCGTATAAAACACCACTCCCGGACCGCCTTTCTCCCACTTCAGTTCAATTTTGTTCTCGTATTTGAGGTTCTTATTGGCAGTTCGATCCACATTATAAGGATCATCGTGCAGGGCCTCGAATCGGTCCCACTCCTCGGGCAGGTCATCAGAAGGCACTGGATCCGAAAAGGAAATCCTGAGTTGTTTGGGTTGAGACTGGAGTGAATAAAATAGACAGACTCATGGTAAGATGAATGTTAAGAAGCCGGGAGAGGGAGGCACGATTGAAGGAACTTACCTCACTGATTCTGGCTAACTGTGGCGTGGGAGAGGAATCAGGTGACGGAACGGAACCCGAGTCGTGATCACTGAGCGAGGAGTACTCCAGAGGGACCGCTCCGTACCGACGGTTTCGCAACGACCGCGGGAAAGTAAGATGGAGTTTCCTGATAACATCGGGACTAAGGCGACAGCTGCGGATCTGGTCAAAGAAGACTGTCGAACTGGTGCCAACGTTGCCTTGCGGCATCCAGTGGGGTGGTCGGAATTCAATGAATTCTAAATCATAGAACATGAAAGCAAGAACCTGAATCAATTACCAGGGCCTGTGGAAATGAAGAATAGAACATTCAGATGGCACCTGGGCTTCAGGTAGAGGCTGTAGGCAGGAGATACACTACTCCACAGTAAGCATGTAGCTCGTTTGACAGACTAGTAGTACGATCATACTGGGTGTAATGCCCATTTGGAGAAAGTGAACAAAGTTAGACCACAGCACAAGTGACCGACTGTTATAAAAGCTGCGAACATATGGTATGGAGGTGGATGTTCGAATTCAAGGACCGGGACCATTTGTTTATTTGTCAGAGTCTTCGAATTTGTTCAAGGGTCCATCGTCAGAGATAAGATGTATGATTCGATATCTGCAGAGCAAGGATTAAATGGATAGCATACGACGGGCAGCTAGGCCTTTGTTGTCATAAGCATTCCCTTCTTCAACAAACACTGAGCGTCTAACGAAGGCCCTGCAGCCCGCCAACCACTAGTTCGGCAGGTCCCATCAGGGCTACCTGCGAAAATAGTTAAGTCAACGGGATCGGAGAAATTATGATGCAAAAGCACCGAAACTTAGTATATATATATATATAACGCATTAAGGACAAAAACATGTTCTGACGACAATATCGCCTTCTGCGAACAAGGATGACCACTTGAATGTGGAGTTTCGGTGCGGCGTTTGAGAGTCATGGCAGTTCCGGATATCCGACTATTTGAAGTAGCAGCACCGCTCTCGTCAGAACCCAAATTCAAAGACAGAACCCTGTCCCAAAAGAAGGGTTATGTGGCATACTTGGCGAGGTATCTAAATCAAGACGAGCATTTGCCATTATTCCTACGTTAGGGTAAAGAAGACGGATTAACAACCAGGGTGTTTATGCTTCTCCAATTCAGAAAATTTCACGACTGTCATCAAAATCTGGACGTTTCCAGGGAAGGTGAAAACACCGATGCGCCGGCGCTCGGCATCTTTGTCCCCTAAGGCGGACCAGTCTAAGTGCTGTATCGGATGACCAATTAGATATGAAGGCTGTCCTTGATTCGCTTATCCAGAATTCGTTAGCTGCGCTCTGGCAGCAAAAAAACAACGTAAAGGCGGAGGGAGAGAATACTGTTTCGAATCAATTGTCGGTGGCAGGAATAAATCACTATGTAGTCACTTGAGAAGTGACATCACACCAGTGCGCATGTAACGCATAGACTGAAGATGGTCTTTAATACGTCTAAATCTACAATGACAGCGACCGATACAAGTGCAAGCAAACAATTCTGTCTAATCATAATGCCTACTCACTACAGGCGATAAGTTATTTCGAACAGAGAGACAGACAGCAGTCATCAGTTTCCCTTCCCGTTAATATTATAGTAGTGTAACCCGTTTATCAGTACGATCGCCACTATGTGCATGCATACAAGGAGAGGCTAAAAGTGAGTCCGCTCAAAAAGGTTACTTTTTTCAGGCAGTAGATAGTACATTACGTTAATAAAGCTAGAGACATACTCTGAAGTATTGAAAAGTCTCCCAGCTGTATTCTGGCCAGTCTACAGGTAGCCGAAGCCACTTCATCTGTTGTCCACAGTTCCTCCAGTCGCGCTTGGATACTGTCAGAAAATTCCTCCTTCAAGAGAAAAAGCCCACAACAGCTGGAGCACTTCCTGCGCTTCGTACGGAGGCTGCGCAACAGAGAAATCGGATCGCGCTTAATAACAACATCATCTAGCTCCTGTGATTGGGGCCTCCGGCGGTAGTGAAAGCACACAAAAGCGCCGGCTTCAACATACTGAGAGAATATCCTTCTGAGATCCGCGGCCGAAAACGTGGCCGGAATGCTCGATATCAAAAATAGACTTGCGTTCTCTGGATACTGCATTCAAGCCTAAAAAGAAGGCCCGATGATGTCAATAGTGTACAAATGTAAGAAGGAAATATGACATGCACAATATGGATTAAGTCGTCTGATTTGTCATGGACTGAACGGTCCTCAACGTCAGTCCATATATTCTATCGAATGGGACTTTAACCACCCCAGTAAGTAGATAAAATCAACGAAAATAAAAAAAATATGTACAACCGTGGTAAGATCGGTAATACGGGTCAATGGTTGCTGGAAGCAAGCTATATATGCAGGCCTCAGTTCGCCACCAACCAATTGCTGAATGTCATATGAGAGTAGCGTTTGCCGGTTTGTCGAGGTAGCAAGTAGGAAAAATGATGCAGCGTCTCGCACTATAACTACGGTGTGGAGCCCACGCAGGCGACGCATAGAGGTGAGTTATCATTAACCCCAACCCAAAAGCGTAAATCTTGACTTCACAACCAAAATGTCCGAAGTACGATTCGCATAGGTGTCCGATCTCAGGCCGGGACAAGGTCGACTAACGATTCAAATAAGTCAGAAGTGGCCATTCTGACTGTCGTTGGACCCTTTGGTAATACCTTTCGACAACCTTACATACATTCTTTGTTGTTGACTTTATAAACAAATTCAAGTTGGAGGTCCTTTCAGAGAGTTATGTGGTCACTAACGCTCGTTTGCATGGAGCATCGACAATGAGAAACATTAAACTTGCCAACAGTTATACTTCGTCACTAAAACTGTCAAAATTTAAGTATGCAGATCCCTGGATCGCAACTGAAACGGGCAGAAAGGGCGGGCACACTTCCAGAATGTGGCAGAGCAGGTTAAGACCGGGATATCTGGCGAGAAAAACGCCTGAAAAATAATCCTACGCATCATTACAATGGGAAAAGGGATAAGCCGAAATTTATCAGGCAAGTTTAAGGCGCTGAATTTTGAGGTGCAGTCATGGACAAAACTTGAAAGCTTGAATTGCCGACAGAATCCGAGGGATACAGCAAACTCATGTGAATATGACCCAGCCTCAACCGATGAGATTCTGACAAAGCTCACAGCGTTAATGTGTTCCTCTAGGAAATGCTGCGTGTCCTAAGTTAGTAGGCGTGTTGGTTACCAAGGTAAATAATTTATATGGTGAGGAATTTTAATTTGGCAATTGCCTGGCGGTAAGTACAACCCTACAGGTAAAGAATCTTTGGAAAACTCCGCATAAATTTGGTTTGGCTATAAAAAATGATTAAGCTTTCAGAAAGAACGAAATGTCGACATGTCGCTGATGATTTTCAAACCTGTTCAACTTACGGGATTGGGCTCTCATAGTTAACTCGGATCAAGGGATCTGGGGTTTCTCATAAGCAACTTAAACTTAAGCCTGGGATTTCACTTTCCAGCAGAGTCAATAACCAGATGCTATCGGAGGGAAACCGTGAACGCGCACAAAGACGCCCCAATAGGTTTTCAGCATCTTACTAGGCAAGCCCCTATCCTGTACACAATTTCTGTTATTCTCAGCCCCAAAACCGTTCACCAGCATGGTTAATGGCCAGGTAAAAATACTTATTCGCTTTCTTTGCCAGTATCCGGTTATGGAAGCATTTACCGGTAGAAACCCTACACACTGGATCAAAGACGGACAGTGCATGCGACATTTGTCCAAAAAAGGAAAATACTTGTCAGTACACACCTTTTAATCAGGCGCGACAACTCAGCCGGCATGCCGCGGGTAGGCTAGATGTGGCACATTTGCATTACAGAGAAGGGAGTTGCCACCGCGAATAAAATACTTTAAGAACGTTTTGTGAATCGGTCTACCCTGCCAAATACCTAGCCTGCGCTTGATTTAACATACTGAAGAGTCCTATAAAAACTAAGGTCTCCCATCAAACAGGAGTCCGCAGAAAGTATAGACCAACAAAGGGGTGGTCGATTCGAATAAAAACAATGTTTGACTGGCAACAAAAATTCTTAACTGGTCACGCGACTTCGCCAAAAACCTATACCTTCTACGGACCATCGTAAAGCTCATCAGCCAGATGAATTCGGCAAAGGAGGGACTTTCTCGATGACGCGTCGCTAACGCTTTACATTATTGTTACGCGCATGCAATCATTTCCTTCGAGAAATAACACGCTCCCACGACCACCGTCTTCATTAGTCTGCTTCTGTACTTTATCGGCGTCCGCAGCGTCTGGACCTACCAAAACCAGCGGACTAACTGTAAGTGTTCGCAATCTGTATTATTCCCAGTGAGATGGACACAGACAGTTCACATCACACACACAATGACGCAAAACGTGCAGAGCGGTAATGAGTATTTATTTAGTGTTTATAATAAACACACACGAAGTGCGCATTGATGGCATTGGAATACAGGCAGACTCTTCTCAAAGTTATTGTCAATTGGGCAGACCTAAAGCATAAAAACAAGAAAGAAAAGGTTACCAGGAAGGTATAACAAAGTACAGCTGAAGTGTGGCGTGTATGAAAAAACCTGCCCCTCTGAAAAGCCACTGTACACAGTGGCTGGAAGAAGAAACTCTGATGGTTGGACCAACAGGGATATTGTCACTAGGGATTATGAAAGGTGGGTCTTGGGAGGTTCGAGGGAATGACCCGCCTTTAACCTGTTAAGGTGGACTATGAGAGTGTTTGGATTGCCAGCCTCGCGTATTCGATAAACGTTGTTGGGTAAACACTGGGCGACGGAGAACGGGCCCGACCACGGATTGTGGAGGATTGTCCCTGTGAAACCACACCACATCGCCTGGTTGGGACGGTGAACCGTGTCTTTGTAGGTCGTAAAAGCGGGCTTGCAATAGTTGAGATTGCTGTAGGTGTGTGCGGGCCAGCCGTTGACATTCTTAGTGGATCTCCATCACTCTCGTGACGTAGAGTGGGGGCGTGGGGAACTCGGGTCGTGGGGTAGGTAGATAGGAGTCCAAAAGGAGTTGAAGTTCTCAGCCGTAAGTCAGCATAGCGGGAGTGAAGCCTACTGACTTGTCCATTGTACAGCGGTAAGATAGGAGACAATGGGGAATAAGAGTGTCCCAGATGTCGTTGTTGGGTGAATCTAAGAAAGCTCGTAATAGAGACAAAAGAGATTTGTTCATTCTTTCCGTCTGTCCATTGCCTTGTGGCTGATATGCTGTAGTTCTTGTTTTCTGTATGCCGAGTATGACATTCCATTTAAGTTCAGAGGGCACGAGGAAGCAATGTCGGATAGTTTTGTCTTTGATGGAGACTGGCACTGTGGCGAAGCCGCCAAGCTGGAGGATTGAATTGTTAGCAGTGAGAATCCGTAATTGACGGAATTCCGACTGGTTGTAGTTTGTTTCATGCAGGAGGCTACCGTGAATCAGGGAGACGGCTGAGCCCGTGTCTATAAGAATGCTGACTCTCTTATTTGCCACTGTGTCCAAGCTTGTCAATGGCTTAAAATCAGAGGAGAGGGTGTATAAAGCGGCTAGGGGTAAGGGATGATTATCTGCATTGTGTCCACATTTCTTTGCGGCTGTGCCGAAACAGTTGCAGTAGTAACAGTGAGTGTTATTCGGCGGACCTGGGAAGTCGAGACGTTGGAGAGGTCGGTTTAAATGGGTGTGGTAGGGTGTGGACCGACCTGGAAGGTTGGGTGGGTGACCCCATGTAATTGGGTCTCTGGTGGCTTGAGGTTCCTGAGCCAAGGGGGATTGGGTGTGTCGCGCCGCTTCCAAGTCAAGAGCCTCCTTGACGTTGGCCGGTGGACGACTGGTGAAAATTAACGCTAGTTCTCGGTCGCGTATACCCGACATCATGCGACAAAACGTTAGGTCTTCGTCGCCGTGGAGTGGAAAGACGCGGAACGACAGGTGTTTTAATTCTATGTAGAAATTCAGCCGTCTCGCCTTCCCGTTGGGTTCTATTTAAGAACCGCTGTTGTTCCGCGGCCTGACTGGACTCTGAATGGAAAATCTGTTTAAGGGCTCCGAAGTATTCCTCGAATGAGCAGAAAGGAGAGGGAGCCAGCCCATCTACCTTGTATACAAGTTCGGGGGCAAAAAGTGACGTAAGCGTGGTCTTCCTGAAGTTGTGGGGGACCGAATCCAAGTAAGGGTCTGCTGAAGAGATCCATTGGGCTAGATCGTCCCCATGACGTAGGATCAGGGGTTGTATTGGATGGGGAGTGAAGGCTGGTATGGAGAATGTTGAGTGGAGTTGAGTTGGTGGTTGGATTATGACAGGCTCTGACCGAGGACGGTATTGTATGTTTTCGAAGTGTTGGGCAAGGCTGGAATAGGTTTCAGGAGGGACGAGGGGCGAAGGAGGGCACGCCGTTGTGATTTTCGGGGGGTGGGCCAGGTGTTGGCGTGGGTTCCCGGACGGGATCTTTCGAGCCGGGCATCGGTGCCACAAAATTTGTAATATTCCAAGTGAGATGGAGATAGACAGTTCATACCACACACAATGACGTAGAACGTGGAGAGCGGCGATGAGTATTTATTTAGTATGGATAATAAAACACACACGAAGTAAGGATTGAAAAAATGGGAAGACAGGGCTGGCTGTTGTCGAAGTTATTGTCAATTGGGCAGAGCTAAGGCATAAATCAAGAAAGAAAAGGTTACCATGTAGGTATAAACAAACTACACCTGAAGTGTGGCGTGTGTGACAGGTTTGTCAGATGCCCAATTAACAATAACTTCGACAAGAGTCTGGCCTGTATTCCCATTTCTTCAATCCGCACTTCGTGTGTGTTTTATTATCCATACTAAATAAATAATCATCGCCGCTCTCCACGTTCTACGTCATTGTGTGTGGTGTGAACTGTCTATCTCCATCTCACTTGGAATATTACAAATTTCGTGGCACCGATGCCCGGCTCGAAAGATCCCGTCCGGGAACCCACGCCAACACCTGGCTCGCCCCCCGCTGTACAATGGACAAGTCGGTAGGCTTCACTCCCGCTATGTTGACTTACGGCTGAGAACTTCAACTCCTTTTGGACTCCTATCTACTTACCCCACGACCTGAGTTCCCCACGCCCCCATTCTACGTCACGAGAGTGATGGAGATCCACTAAGAATGTCAACGGCTGGCCCGCACACACCTACAGCAATCTCAACTATTGCAAGCCCGCTTTTACGACCTACAAAGACACGGTTCACCGTCCCAACCAGGCGATGTGGTGTGGTTTCACAGGGACAATCCTCCACAACCCGTGGTCGGGCCCGTTCTCCGTCACCCAGTGTTTAACCAACAACGTTTATCGAATACGCGAGGCTGGCAATCCAAACACTCTCATAGTCCACTTTAACAGGTTAAAGGCGGGTCATTCCCTCGAACCCCCCAAGACCCACCTTTCATAATCCCTAGTGACAATATCCCTGTTGGTCCAACCATCAGAGTTTCTTCTTCCAGCCACTGTGTACAGTGGCTTTTCAGAGGGGCAGGTTTTTTCATACACGCCACACTTCAGCTGTACTTTGTTATACCTTCCTGGTAGCCTTTTCTTGTTTTTATGCTTTAGGACTGCCCAATGACAATAACTTCGAGAAGAGTCTGCCTGTATTCCAATGTCATCAATGCGCACTTCGTGTGTGCTTATTATAAATACTAAATAAATACTCATTGCCGCTCTCCACGTTTTGCGTCATTGTGTGTGTGATGTGAACTGTCTGTCTTCGTCTCACTTGGAAAATTACAAACCTGTCACACACGCCACACTCCAAGTGTACATTGTCATTCCTCTCTGGTAACCTTTTTTTCTTGTTTTTATGCTTTAGGTCTGCCCAATCGACTATAACTCCAACAAGTGTCCGGCAGTATCCCCATTTCACCCATCTGCACTTCGTGTGTTTCTTTATCAATAGACAATAAACTCTCATCATCTCTTCCCACGTTCTACGTCAGTGTGTGTGTGTTGAGAACCGTTTGTCCCCATCTTACCTGGAGTATTACAAATTTGGTGGCAGCGATGTCCGGATCGAAAGCTCCCGTCCGGGAACCCACGCCAACTCCTGGCTCACCCCCGAAAATCTCAACGGCGTGCCCTCCTTCGCCCTTCGCCCCTCTTGAAACCTGTTCGTACCTTACCCCACACTTCAAAAACATACAACACCGCCCTCGGCCAAAGCCTGGCCTATCCCCGCCACCAACACAACTGTACCCGACATCCACCACGCCAGCCTTCACTCCCCAGTCAATACAACCCCCGATCCTACGTCAAGACGACAACCTGGCCCAATGGATCTCTCTAGCAGAGCCATACTTAGAGTTGGTCCCCGAAAACTTCCGGAAGACCACACTCAAATCCCTCCTCGCCCCCGAACTTGTATACAAGGTAGATGGGCTGGCTCCCTCTCCCTTCTGCGCATTCGAGGAATACTTCGGCGCCCTCAAACACATTTTCCGGTCAGAGTCCAGCCAGGCCGCGGAACAACAGCGGTTCTTTAATAGAACCCAGCGGGAAGGTGAGACCCTGCTAAATTTTTATATAGAATTAAAACACCTCTCGTTTCGCGCCTTTCCACCTCACGGCGATGAAGATCTCACGTTTTGTCGCATGATGTCGGGCATACGCGACCGTGAACTAGCGTTAATCTTCTCCAGCCGTCCACCGGCCAACGTCAAGGAGGCTCTTGACTTGGACTCGGCTCGCCGCACCCAATTCCCATTGGCGCAAGAACCTCAAGCCACCAGAGATCCAACTACTTGGGGTCATCCACCCAACCTCCCAGGCCGGTCCACACCCTACCACACCACTTTAAACCGACGTTTCCAACCCCCCAGGCTTCCAGGCCCGCCAAACAACAATCAGTGTTACTACTGCGACCGTTTCGGCACAGCTGCCAAGAAATGCGGACACAACTCAGGTAACCAGCCCTTTCCCCTAGCCGCTTTATACACCCTCTCCTCTGATTTTAAGCCATTGACAATCTCGGGCACAGTGGCCAATAGGAGAGTCAGTATCCTTATAGACACGGGCGCAGCCGTCTCCCTGATTCACGGTAGCCTCCTCCATGGAACAAACTACATTCAGTCGGCATTCCCTCAGTTACAGATTCTCACCGCCAACAGTTCCACCCTCCAGCTTAGCGGCTCCGCCACAGTTCCAGTTTCCATCAAAGACACGACTATCCGGCATTGCTTCCTCGTGTCTTCTGAACTGAAACGGAATGTCATACTCGGCTGTGATTTTCTAAAACGACATGCCCAGGCTATTACCTTCTCCCCCACTTCTCAGTCCCTGACCCTCAAAGACGACGAGGTAACCGTGGACGTAAACAGTGTCGAAATCGATACACGACCACCCCTCGATCCCTCCTCAATCGAAGATATCCTACCGGATAACATATCGGCAGACGATCGCGGCGCCCTATTCCACGCGTTAGCACCGTTCACATCCGTGTTCACATGGGCAGACCAGGCTATCGGACGGTG
>CACRXP010000117.1:547846-566600 GCA_902702965.1 Spirometra erinaceieuropaei
TGCTGTGGCCGATCGCATCTCGGTTCCTCTCGTCTGGCCTCTTTGACGCGGCGTACCAATCCGGCCCAGACGATCTCAATTGTGAATCCCGTATACAATGCCATTTGCAAGCCAGTCCTATCTGACCCACATTCGTACCCCTCAAGGCTGACATTTATTGCTACGCTGACGATGACCGACAACATTCCGTTATATACCGCCACCTACAGGCCAGTCCTGGTCGCTTTTTTCTATTACTATTTTTAAAGAGGTGTTTTTTCTCCTGAATAATTAATCCAATCATTTTTAACTTTTTCCGAGGAGTTTTTTTACCCCTCAATCATCATGTTTCTCAATGGACTTCTAATTCAGAAACTATGAATTGCATTTTGTAAAGATTCAGCCTACCTCGTCTAAAATTCGCATGCAAATTTATTTTAACTTGCTTTGATGGGACCCCGACGGGTCTTTAATAAAAATTATCTATCTATATCTATCTATCAATTTTTTTCATATGAACAATGGGTTTCCGATGAAGATTAGTTGCCTTCAGATTTCGACGAAGGGTTGCCTGATGCTTCATGTCGAAGAATCAATACAAGACTTTAGTCCAAATATTTATCTGGATGATAACTACCGAAACTTCGAGGATATGTGGATGAGGCTATGTATGATGAAACGATTTCTGAAATCTGTCAATATTGGTAGACCAGACAGCACAATTTATATTAAGCAAATTTTACTCAATAACAGAATGCAACCTTGAAAAAAAGCGGGTGAATGACAGTTTCGTAGGTGGCAAAACAGAACTGTGAATAAATCTGAATTGGATAATGAGGCTATGTAGGATAAAACAGAGGACAGTATAATTCTCAATAAACCGACGATAAAAGCGGTCAGTGGAGACGGTTTATCGCTTAAAATATTATGCTATTCTATATTTTGACGAGGAAAACCTTTTGTATATGCAGGTAAGACTTGATAGGATTGGGGCTATGTTGGGTGAAAAATTATGACACTAGATTTCTGTTTTATGACAAATCGCCGAAACACGACGAAAAGCGAAAATGACTGATGACAAAAAATAGGAAATTTTGTCAGATCTACACTGGAAAAGTGTGCAAAAGATTAAGAAATTAAATCCAAAAATATTTCTTTGACTAATCTTTTCAAAATCGCAATGCGCGCGTTGACCTCTTTGCTTTGATTTACAGACAGCTACATTGGGACCTGATACAAGCTTTATGCATCGAGCGCAATCAGGAGTGCTGCCTCGCATCGGGAGACTTCTTCGAGTTGTCGACTACGACTGACCTGAGAGGCCATCCACTCAAACTACGTGTGACCGGTGTCCGGCTAGACACACGAAAGTTTTTCTTCTCCAACAGAGTGGTTGCAGCTTGGAATGCTTTGCCTGATGATGTTGTTATGTCGGGATCCGTAGACACTTTTAAACGGAGACTAGATCAATAGTGGAGCGCGCACTACGACAACGCCTGACTACAGCCCCTTTTTAACCAACGTCGACAATTTAGTGTTATGACGATGCTACTACCGTCATTCAAGTAAAACATGTTTATGTATTTTTTAATTTTGAGCCGCGCCACACACCGCTGCTTGCATTCACCACGATGCCTGCAGGCTAAAAAAATCTTCCTTCCTTTCCTGCATCTTAAGTGTGCTTCAACTGTCTACTGCATTGAATCAACAAAAATCACTTCGGCGGGCTTTTGAATTTGAGCCGCCATTTTTGTAGCTCTCCATCCACGTGTGGATTTTTACTAATTGTACATTACTGTGCCTATTTCCCTTCGATATATTGAACTGTTTTGCACCCTTTGTTTGTCTGAACTAAGATTATGAGGTCGTCTCTACAGTACGCTAGCACCCTTTTGGATGACATTAAATCGTCAATTTCACTTACGAAAGACCATGATGCAAACTGTTGTACTTTATGGCCAATATGTCGTATTTGCGATCGTTCTGTGTTGAATTTATCAAATATTCGTCAACAACGGCCTATGCACCGGAGAAAACACCGGTGTGGCTGGCAATTCGCATTCATACGTCAGCCAAAGCACAAATGGTCGATTCCTGCATTTTTGTCAACAAATTGTCGTTCTATTTTCAACAAAGTCCATGATTTGGAGCCACTTTTGTCGACAAAAGAACACAGCAGAACTGAATTGGTCTGCCTTCAGGAGACGTGGCTAACTATTGACATAGATTCGCAACTTATTACTCCCTAATCCTTCTACTGTTTTCGAACAGATAGAAATCTTTATCTTGTGGCAGAGGTGGAGGCGTTGCCATTTTCGTCAATCAAAATTAATGTAGAGACTGTAAGTCCCTTTTCTCTATTCGGATGATTTGATAGATGTCATCGCTGTTTTATGTAAGCCCCGTTTGTTAAGTAATTTTAAAGGCATCATATTTGTGAGTATTTACATTCCCCCCTCTTCCTGTGAAGGCGCACTAACCCGTATTTTCGACTTTCTCTCACAAAAACTTGCTATATTATCCTGCGACTATCTTATTCTCTTATGCGGTGATTTTAATCTTGTGAATTTACGTCTTCTAAAACTTTTAGGCTTCGATGATCTTGTCTCCTTTAATACTCGCGCAGATGCCCCTCTTGATCATATTCTGACTAATCACAGCAGGCTTTTTTGCGTAAAAAATAGGGCTCCATGGTCAGGTTCTGACCATTCCACTTTATTGTGTCTTCCAAAAATCTATTCCACTTCTAAACGTGCACTGCTTGCCAAGTCTGAGAGAAAGGTTAAGGTTCGCAACACGTCCGCTCAAAACATTCTCCTGCTTCAGACTTGCATTTCCCTTACTAGCCCCACTTTCCTTGAACAATTGAATGTTGAATCCTGTTCTTCCAACCTGACAGCATTTTTAAATGACATTTTCGATATTTGCGGCCCTCTTGATACTGTTATGGTACGACCGGATATAATCTCTTCTCCCTATCTGAAATCGTTAGGACGTAAAAAAGAACTACTTTACAAGCTAGGCTTACGTGATGGTCTTAAGGACGTTACCGTCTTAATAAAAACAGAGATTGCCAGACTAAATAGCCTGTTTTTCAGCCAAATTTTTTCCTCTTCTTACTCCCCCCCTTCCCCCCTTTCCTCAGCTGAGATTTGGAAAAATCTTAAGCGTCTCACTGGCCATCGCAAAACACTGGGGCATGTGGGTGCAGATTTAGACTCCCTTAATAAAAATTTTATATTTAGACACAATGACTCCCACGTTCCCTTAGATGACATTCCCCTATCACCGAGTACATCCAAACCCGTGTCTTTGGCAACAGTAGAGAAACACCTTAAAAAGGTCCGTGGAACAACAGCTGCCGGACCGGATGGTGTCTCGCCATTTCTTCTTAAATCTTGCAGTTCTCAGATAGCACCTATTTTAACGCACCTAATTAATATGTCTTTCATGGAGTTCAAGATTCCCGACGCCTGGTGTACAGTGAGAATCACTCCCATCCCCAAAAAGCCCGCTAACTTTGGTCCTAAATCTTTTCGTCGAATTGCCTGCTCCTCTGCAATAATAAAGCTTGCTGAAGGAGTTGCCCTAGATATCATAAAGCCTTTTTCTTTCAGTTTTTCCGACCCTTTACAATTTGCATATAAAGCCAAACGGAGTACTCTAGATGCTGTCGCTCTTGTGGTTCACTCTGCTCTAAAAGCATTAGACAAGGGTTGCCGCTAGTATGCGTGCGCTTTTTTTGATTATTCCTCCGCCTTCAATACCGTCCCGCGTCCTCTTCACCTTACCAAAACCTTCGTATGGGGCGCTCAAGGCTGGGTCGTATCTAGGCTAAGAGATTATTTTACCTTCCGCACTCAATTTGTCCAGTCTGGTAAGCGGAAATCTTCGACCCTTTCCAATGACTGCGGTGTTCTTCAAGGTTCCATTCTATCCTCTCACCTTTTCTCCCTCCACACTGACGATCTAAGTTCCCTTAATGACTATCTTCTGGTCAAGTATGGTGTCGTTGTTGGACACCTTCTCAAAAGTCAGATACACCTCCGGTCTGTAAAGGATGGCCTAAATCATGTCCTAGCGTGGTCGGTAGGAAATAGTCTCCTAATTAACAACCAAAAATCCTTTCAGTGTATTTTTCGACTGCGGTCCTCTCCCAATCCTGATTCCTCTGACATTCTTCCTAACGAAGTATCCTCTTTCAGGTATCACGGCGTTAATTGTCCTAAAATCTTTCTTTTACCCTCCATATTGAGTCCCTATTTATTTAAGTTCGTAAACTTCCTTACTACATACGTCGTTTACGTTCCTACCGCACACGTCAACCCTTAGTCTGGCGATTCATTGATGCCTGCATTCTTCCTCTTATCCTATACTGTTCTCCTGCCATTTTTCCTGCTTTGATAAAAAAGGATCTTTTAATTTTGAAACGAGTCCTCCGCATGGTCTCTCCTGCTGCTGGTGTTTCTTATATTTTTTTAAGTTGGCACTATCTTATAACGACACTTCAGTGCGGTCAAGAAATTTGCTGGTCGAATTCTAGATGACGTTGCCCATCCCTTACATTCTGAGCTTGTGTCTGCGAAGTCTTCCCGCCCAATGCGCTGCAGCCTCCGACTTATATCCTGTCGCACATCGGCTTATCGAGCTTCTGTATTGCCATTCCTAGCGCGCTATCTTACATGCGAAGAGACAGAAATACAGAAGCTATGACTTGAACTATCCCCATAATAATCGTTTCTTTGAATCTTGGATAATCTATTAACGTTTTTACTGCCCATAGTGAATGGAGCCAATTTGTTGCTGAAACTTTTGAACTTACGATTTCAAAATAAAGCGAATTCCCCTCTCCATCCCTCTCTCCTCTCTCTCTCTCTCTCTCTCTCTCTCTCTCAAAAACCGAGTTTATGTGCCTCTAATTTCTGCATACGCATGACAATCTGTAGTCGTCTGTACAGTTTCTATTATTACCCTTCTATTTCTTTCGTGCTACTTCCTTTCCATTTTCTCCATGTACATCTTCTGCATGTAACCAATAGGGATTTCAAAAGTACACACCTTTTTCTGAATCACACTAATACTGATACTTGACTTATGACAAAAACGGACCAATCAAGACTGCACACGACGCGCCGTTGACAAATAGTTTGCACAACTACCACTTTTATAGCTTTGCTGCGGTCTGTTGTACGTGGTCCCCTTAATGGAGAGTCCACACGCTCGCAGCGTAGACGATGTGCTTAAAGAGTTCAATGTTTCTGCAGACTCTGGACTTAGTGAGAAGCAAGTAAACGATTTGACTGAAAAGTACGGACCAAATGGTAAGAATTGTCTGTCAATATCTCACTTTTTGAATAGAATTGCCGACAGAAGAAGGTAAAGTTTTTCAGGGGTATTTGAATTCTATAATGTCTAGCGAAACCACTTTGGAAGCTTGTGCTCGAACAGTTCGATGATCTGCTTGTGAAAATTTTGCTAGTAGCGGCCGTTATATCATTCGTAGGTGCTATCGTTACCTTACTCTTTTTGAAGATCCTAGCATTGTTCGAAGAGGCAGAAGACTCCACCACAGCCTTCGTGGAACCGTTTGTAATCCTGCTTATTCTTATTTTGAATGCCATCGTCGGCGTCTGGCAGGTAGCTTATCTATTAGTCCGTAAACACACTTTCCAGGAGCGTGATGCAGAATCAGCTATTGAGGCACTTCGCGAGTACGAGTCTGATGATGCAAAAGTTATCCGCCAAGGTCACGAAGGTGTTCAGCGCATTAAGGCAAAGTGTCTGGTCCCTGGAGATATCGTTGAAGTATCCGGTGAGTTTATTCACACTTTTAGTCCATGTCCCCTTGTTCAACGTGTTCTGATTGAAGGTCTTCCATTTTTATCACGTATTTTTGGCATTTTATGCTATAGTTTACGTGAACGTTGGGAGAAAAATGCAGTGGGTAAGGCAGTGACAATACGTACTCCTGACTGTACATAGCAAAAAATCACATGCCATGCATAACTCACGGGTGACACGTACATAGGCTCCACGAAACCCCGTTTTTGGAACGGAGAGTGCAACCGAAACAGCTGCCGCAACAGAAAACGGGGCATTTTTGTCTTTTGCACCTGGTAGAGAAACGCGGCATCGAGCAAGGTATAGACTACATTTCAGAGAAACACATTTCTTAATAGGGGAGCTGTGAGTTTTGTCACACTTGGGTCAAGTCACACTGCACCGTATAGAATCCACCAATTCTGATGCAGGATTTTTTAAGCAATCAATCTAGAATCCACCAGATGACACCCAGGCACAATTCTATAGGTTACTGAAACTAGTCAGAAATATTTACTTTCTGGGTGTTGTATAACGTTGGCACCGACGGCCACGGGCTCACCCAGCAAAAATTGGCTGACTACCCCCGCGCGTTCGGATCGTGTCTTAATTAACGTGGCATACGGCGTACAAGTGCATCATCAGGTGACATTGGTCCCGTTGCACGGAGTAAATGACGTATTGCGTTTTCTCTTGATATTGCAGTTTTTGAGATATCCGTAGTCATTTTAGGTCTTTGGAGACTATCGGGATTATTGGCGTCGTTTCTTTTATACACTACATTGTGCGATTCCTTTACCTGCGTAGAAAACTATCTATGGGAAGTCAGAACCCTTAAAGGCGTTCCGTCAGTGGCAGATACCGAGCTACTAAAAGTCGAGTTGCCCAATACGGTGAGCAGGGTACGACGACCAGACGGTCGGATAAGGTCGTATAAAGGCACTTATCTTCGTTAAGGCTTTTCTTATCTATTTGGACGACAGAGTGCTCTTGTTGGGGCACCACATCAGGATGTTGACAGATGGTGGCTCGATCACTAGTCAGACCTTGGCTATTAATACAACTGACGAGAAGAATTTAACTGCTAGGGATTGCCTGAGGTAATTCAAGAACAACGGTTGTAAAACAGCATCTTGCGGTGCACTGTCAACTGAGATTTCGGGAGGATTAGTGTAACGGGCGCATTGGGGCCAAGTCGATTAGCTTCTAATAGCATATTTTCGCAACCATTCATACTCCACAACATAGAGCAGGTCATGTTTCTCGTCACCACATACCTGGATAAGTTACCAAACGTTTTGTACGTGCAGGTGAGGTTCTTATACGCAAATACCTAGTTTTAAGTAATTTTTGACTGAATGTGCCAGCCTTAACCGTTGACCCAAGACATTAGGCCAATTTTTCGGACCAGGTTCAAAATTCACATAGCCACATGCACCGGCATGTCGGTGTAGAGATTTCCAAGCTGACCACTATGCACCTTAATGGGTATTTATGCTTGTGAGAAGTAGTAGCACA
The DNA here is from genome assembly GCA_902702965.1 of Spirometra erinaceieuropaei. Taxonomy (NCBI): domain Eukaryota; kingdom Metazoa; phylum Platyhelminthes; class Cestoda; order Diphyllobothriidea; family Diphyllobothriidae; genus Spirometra; species Spirometra erinaceieuropaei. Next base: position 555,164 of record CACRXP010000117.1, read on the forward strand.
GTTAGAAGGCCTATTTATTTGCGAGGAACAGCGGACGCCAATATTTGACTTCTCAATCGGGGCTGTGCTTACTAATACTTTTGACCAACTTGAGAGGCGGGATGTTAATCATCTACCATAGGACTCAATAGACCGATTTGCTCAGCTCTTTAGCGCTTAAAAGCACCGCTTACTCTAGCCGGCGTACGTGAGCGTTGTCAATTTACTTCCAACCTCAGCAACTGTTCTGTACGCCAGGTATACTTGTACTTTGTACGGCTGCGATCATGCCTGATCTAGCCGGCCTCAGGGATGTCCCGAACTGTACCTCTCCACGCGTGACGATCCGCGGCAGCAGGTCTGGACAGTTTAACCCATTTCCTTCGCCAACAGCGGATACCGAACACCGGAGGTCCAAGAACCACTTCCATGTCTTGACGAAATGTGTCGAGCCAGGTTTTGAGTTGACCCCCTCTTCGACGCCTCCAATGGGGTACCGGTGCCGCATCGAGCGCAGTAACACTAAGCTCCTTATGCAGACGGCGAAGTACATGTCAAAACCACCTCAGTCACCATTCTTGGATGGCCTGGGTTATCCTTGCGATGTTTTCTCAGCGAGCCCGGACTGTCTCACTTGAGACGAAGTCGGTGTACTTCGCTCGAAGGATGGTCCTCAAGCAGTGGTGAGGAAATACCTCCAGTTTTCTCTCGTCCTCCACGCGCACGACAGTTCGACCATCGATTTCGATGATGTCCACCGTGTGCCCCACGGACTGCATTGTGGGAGCAGGGACGGTGACTTACGCAGGGGTTTATAGTGCCAGTAGACTTGCGTAGCATCTACCTACACTCTCTCCTCCCCCGCCTGAGCCCGGTGTCAAGACCAAGTCAAGAAGACCGGAGACGGGGGAGGCCGCGGGTGGATGGCTCGGACTGATCCTCGCCTTGGCGCTCCACTCCGCACCCCCTGGTCCACACACAAATGACCAGGATTTTGACCACAAAACAATGGGGTGATGGCAGTGGTCCAGTTGTGCGACTACTGCCGACAGCGGAGTCTGCCAGAGTACCCCGCAAATGTTGGCATTTGTTATTGCGCACAGATAACGCCTGCCAGAATCCGATGTGGCCCTCGTGTTGGTCCAGCGCATCTAACACGTGGCCCGTCCACGCGCACAGTCCAGCATTCGCAACCATATAGAAGGACAGACTGGACAGACGCACGGTACACGCGAATCTTAGTGGCGATGGAGAGGTCACGTCGGACCCATAGGCATTTGCTAAGGCTTGGGGAAACCCATCGGGCAGCATCAATTCGGGAGTCACTGTCGTCTTTACTCTGCCCATTAGGCAGCAGCCTCGCCCCGAGGTATTCAAAACTGTCTTCTTCTTCAAGTTGACAGCCACCACTCCCGAGGGGTAGCTTCTCCTGTTCAAGGATGCAGCTTGAAAAAACTTTGGTCTTCCCAGCGTTTATGGATTAACCGACCGGTGTCAGAATGTGTTTGTTTCGGTGTTGGAAACACGTGTTGGTGACAAGCAGTCGGTTCTGATCAGCGATGTTCGGGAACCTCTCGCCATTTTCACACCGGGAACCAAGCCTAAAGCGACCAAAAAGATGACTGTTTGTGGAGTCGCCAGATCCAGTCCGGCCATTCCAATCCCCGGCAACAATCAGCGGCGAGGGAGTATTTCAACTAACGCGTGCAGCTGCGAGTAAAACGCCTCTTTATTGCGCTCATCGGCAGCTGAAGCTGGTGCGTACTCAGAGGCGATGGAGATGTTCGTGAAGTGACCCTTCAGTCGCATGTAGGCCATCAAGTCTTTGAATGGTTCTCAAGCAAGTAACGCGAGGTCCGCTTGCTGCGAGAGAGCGATCGCCACACAGTGTCTACCAGAAGAGTCGCGCGGGTCGCTGTCGTACGGAGTGTGATTGGGCTCCAGGAATTTGTATTTCTCAAGGACCTGAGGCAGGAAGTTGCACTTCAGACAGACAACAGACATCCACATTGTACTGATTAAGGCTGCGCGCGGTCAGACTTTGGGCACCGGGGTCCAGGAACGTTGGCACATTCCAGCATCCAATACAAAGAGTCCGTCCCCGATTGAGTTGTCCAGCTGGCGTACTATTCGCCCCCACCACTGGACCAGGGCTTCAGGGCGCGTCGGTTCCCGTGGACGCCGTAGCATGGGTCGTAATACTGTAGTCGGTCATATTTCACGAGGTTTCTTGGGAATCTCGGATACAGACGGATCCCTAACAGCCGCTCAAATTGTTTATTCGAGGTTGTCTCCTCGAGTGCTTTGGCCTAAAAGCCTATCCACAAGGCAGCGATGGCAAGCAAACTTATTTAGTGGCCGTTCACGGTCGCCATGTCACAGTGCCGTCGTCGGGCTTTGCGGCTTATTTATAAGACTTTAGGCGTGCCAGGCCTCAGTCCTCCGCACTCTGGTATCACTATCCCAGCTGGTCCGCATCTACCTACTCGTCAGACCTGGGTCTGTTTATTTCGCAGTTAACCTTCGCTGAAGGCCGTTCCACTATCCGCCACCTGTGGACGCGCCGGGTAGCCATCAGCTAGGCTAACGGGTAACCCGTCTTTCTAGGGACAGCCCGTCTTCCCGTCAAGTACAGCATGCAAATCAATAATCAAACTTCATGTTTCGTGGATTTTTATCAAAGCATTCAGTCCCGGAGCCTTAGACCAGATCTTTGGTATGAACTCCTGTCCTACAGCTTTTATGACTTGTTGCAGTTTCTCTGACATAAACACTATTCTCTCCTTATGAAACTGCCCCGCTGTAGCTGAGTATACGCTAGTATAAAGGTACATAGTCTGGCTTATCAATCGAGGAGGTGCGTAATACGACCTTTCCCATGTATGCGATTTATTTGAAGGTGCCATCCCTGCAGTCCACAAATCAAGCAGGGATATTTCTCACGTTTAACGCATTCGCCATATCGTGTAGAAGTGCCCGTATTGCCTTGACCAACTGATCTACCCGTTTCTGTGCGCACGCAAGTCCGGGAAGGGCACTTTTCGGGAAGTTGTGAGGTGTTCTATTGAAAACATCAAATCTCGATGCGAGAATAAGTAATGGGTGTGATTTCAGCATGTTACAAATCACGCGACAAGGCTCTTAGGGTGTTGACTGTCATATCACTTTATCTTAACCAGAAGTCTTTACTTTCTTCCTCTTTTAGTTGGTGATAAAGTGCCGGCAGATATTCGGATAATCGACATACACAGCACAACTCTGCGCGTAGATCAATCGATTCTCACTGGCGAGTCGGTGTCCGTGCTGAAACAAGCCGATACCATCCCCGACCCGCGTGCTGTCAACCAGGACAAAAAGAACATGTTGTTTAGCGGTACTAACATTGCTTCCGGTAAATGCAGCGGTGTTGTTGTTGCTACTGGCCTGGCAACTGAAATCGGAAAGATCAGGAACCAGATAATGGAGACGGAGCAAGAGAAAACACCACTTACTCGAAAATTGGACGAATTCGGTGAACAACTGTCCAAAGCAAGTGCTTGAGCCATTTCTTTCCCCTAAGAAGTCTCAATGCTCTGTAATACAGCCTCTTAACGCCTGGTCTAGTCGTCGCCGAGACTCGTGAAACACCACACGCAAATTTTTAAAATGTGACGAGCGTTTTCTAAAAAAAGTCGCAGTACTGACTGACAGAAAATAAGTCCAGGCCTATTCCTACACAGTAACATGTCGGTTTTTGAGGAAAGAGGGTTTCCTTTAGTTTTTATTGATCATAGCCGCTGCCCAGGTGCCATGTATTTTTCTGTTGGCTTTTGTTGTTTGCGTGAAACCGATGTTAATTTTTGTACGTTATAGACGAAATCTTATTTCTTACGCCCATTTTCTGGGAAAAAGTGCTGCATCGCGGTCGGATGTTTCCAGTTGCAGATGAAGTTTAGCACTTTTTGTGCATGATGGCATATTGCCTACGTCCCTGATGCTCACGAAGCATTGGATAATTCTGAACCGCGTTTCATATTTTATAAGCAACATTTGCATACTTAGTTACAACGGACTACGCGATTGATCGCGTGAGTGCCTCGAAGTCTAATTGCAGATATTTCCAAAAGTTGGCTATCTGGGGACATAATTTTTTTTCAGAAAGCAGTGCTACGGAGTGTAAGCGGTTGATTTTTTTGCACACCCATTCTACGACATATGACAGCATTTAAGTAGACACGAGGGACTTCACATGCCACTTAACGTTTTCCCCACAGTTACCCAGTAGTACGGATGACTTGAAAGTGTCTTGGCGAAAATACAGCAGACTGCCGAGTATGTGTGGGCTCGACTTCTCTGCTGCATGATCATGCAGCCGTACCTGACGTATTTAGAAGTTAGGACTGCCCTTTCATGGGCTTCGGCGCGTGCTCAGCGATCTTCGCCGAGCAGTTCTCTGCACTCCATCCACATGGGAACTTAACGACTCAATTTTTAGTCCATTTCGATTAATGACGTTTTGGCAGACTTGATACACTCACGAGACCCATTTGTGAAAAACTCTGCGGCTTCGATGGGATTCGGACTCAAGTGCACCGAGTTTTCTACAACTGGGTCTGGGGGGGGGCGGGGCTGCTAGTCATCTGGCGTATTCTAGGTTGATTGCTTGGAAATCCTGCCTAGGAGGTCATATTATTGCATCAGAATTGACGGGTTCCATACAGTACTGTAGGTTGAGCAAATAATTTGACGCAAATGTGATCGTGGCTCAGGTGGTTAGGACGTTGGTAGTACGCAAGCCTTGTCCTTGCCGTCGTGGGTCCTCATCCTACCGAGGCCCCCGAGTCTTTCATTTCGATTGGTCACGCTAATTACAGAATTAACAATCGACCAGAAGTTGGCATTTGTGTGGCATTACATCACTTCCCTGGGATTTAAGCGTGGACCAACGCGAGTAGCCAAACCGCCCGCCACCTCTGACCTCCAAATATGCAGTGCTGGCTCGGAAAAAAGCCTCCTACACCAATGTTCCATTTGTTCGCTGTAGTGGCCAGGATATCAATAGTCCAAATTTATGGGTGTGCTAATGCGTCATTCTCGAATATGGACTTTAAGGAACTACCAACACAGCTTGGTTTGGTTGTGCTTTCCTATTGTTGGTTTAGCTAATTTGTGTCATTTTGTTACTGAGATCTTCTTTGGGGCCACCCCTGCTCAGCCTCCAAGCGAGCATAGAGAATTTTTTCCAAACCAATTACAATTTTTTCGAGCAAACTTCTCGTGAATTTCAGGTCATTACTGGAATCTGCATCGCTGTCTGGATAATCAATATCGGTCACTTCAATGATCCCGCTCATGGCGGCTCATGGATTAGGGGTGCGGTCTACTACTTCAAGATTGCAGTTGCACTGGCTGTTGCTGCTATCCCAGAGGGTCTTCCTGCTGTCATCACTACTTGTCTGGCCCTTGGTACCAGGAGGATGGCTCGAAAAAATGCCATCGTGCGTTCTCTGCCCTCAGTGGAGACTCTCGGCTGCACCAGTGTCATCTGCTCTGATAAGACCGGCACTCTGACGACTAATCAAATGACAGTGTGCCGGATGTTTACATTTACGCAAAATGAGGACACCGGAACACCCGGAGGTGATGGAAAGTCGTCGGTCGTCGATTTTGACGAATACGAAATTACCGGATCCAAGTATGCGCCTGAGGGTGAAGTGTAAGTGAATCAGTTGTTTGCCTGCCTAATATCAATCATATAATTAAAAGGAGTAAGCGCACCATTTCAAAAGGTGTGGCATGAGGCCCCTACAATGGAGCCTCATTTGAATTTCCACACCAAAATTGAATTTTTCCCTCTCAATTTAGGTGGTCCTGACACAACGTAGAACAAATCACCCCTTCTGTTGTTTCTGCTCAAACAATCTTTCCCCAGTTGCTACTCCACTTAAGTAGTATCTGTCTGACACCTATAGTCAGTTAGTTCGTTCGCAACGACGCGGACGTTTTTCACGGAATCATCGTAAGGTCTGAAAACAACAGCACCCATCTTTTGAATGGCACTTGAATTTTTTTGCCTCAAATGAAGCGCGAGGTGTTTTGCCGTCGTACTTGTCATGTTGGCATCCTAGGGATTACTCCATCTGGCTGGTAGTCGGTGTTCAGTCAGTCGATAATAGCCTGTATTGACTGTTAATTGTGCCGGCCTTTTGATAAATGCACCTGCGTGGAGGTGCCGGCTTGGTAACGCCGGGCGTTAATTGCACTTCTGTTGGCATTGGCCTGTCCACCTTTCAGACACTGTCGGAGTTCGCTGCGTACAGGACCCTGTGAGGCTACGATTTTCTCAAGTCCGATTCACATGATCAGCTTGACTTTGTGCAAGGTTGACCGGGGTAGCCGTTTGCCTCTGCTGACACATTTATTTACATTAAAAACCGTCACACTGATGACTAAGAAGTTGTCCGCCAATATAACGCATAGTATTACGATACCTGACCGATATGGTCTTACTTGGAAGATACCATGCTGGGGAAATGCAGTAGCAGTTGTGACTTTGATAGGCTGTATGCTAACGCTCCACTTTCCTCCCCCCCACAGTTTTCAGAAGGGCAAACCGGTAAAATGCGGCACAAATCCCTGCCTGGTCGAAGTTGCCGAAATCTGCTCCCTGTGCAATGACTCAGCTCTGGAGTACAATACTGCGCGCAATGCCTTTGAGAAAGTGGGGGAGGCCACCGAGACTGCTCTGGCTTGCCTGGTTGAAAAAATGAACGTCTCTGATGTAAACAAGACCGGTCTGACCAAACGTGAGCTGGCCATGGTCTGCAACAACTCAATCAAGGTTGGTGGCGTCTTTGAGGATCATGTAGTGACTCTACAATTGTGCAACATTTACAACTTGCGCGTACTGGACTGTTGTTATTGCTAACAGAATTCCTGATTTGAAAGCTGGTTTTTAATATTCCTGTCCTGGTGGTCATTCGGTATGTGGTACCTTCTGCTGTGCCTGCACTGGAACGACCGACACTTTAGGACGTGACCTGCCTGCTAGTCATACTGTGGGTCGTCCTACGCGTTCACACAAAGAAATAGCAGGGCCGTCTTCAGGTCTGACAAATAAGGTTCCCAGGTGTTTTGACAGATTTTGAATAACTCATATTGACCCAACTGTGAAAAACTGGGCACCTCGGTTGAATTTGAACCCACGATAGTAATGGGAAGGCTTTAATAAAGCCACCGCCCTTACCACCTGAGCTACGAGCCCCCCCCCCCGGACAACGCGAGTTTAATCACATTTGGGTCAAGTTGCCCGCCCAACCTACTGCAACGTCTGGAATCCACCAAATCTGATTCAGTAAGTTGACTGCCCAAACAGTTTTTCACAGTTGGGTCAATATGAATTATTCAAAATCTGCCAAAACATCTGTGAATTAAGTGAGCCTGGTAGTCATCTGGTGGATTCTAGGGGAATTACTTAGGAAATCCTGCCTGGGCAGTCAACTTACTGCATCAGATTTCGTGGATTCCAGACGTTGCAGTAGGTTGGGTGGGTAACTTGACCCAAATGTGATGTAAATCGCGTCGTCCGGCGGGCCTCGTAGCTCAAATGGTTAGAGCGTTGGCTGTACTAAAACCTTCCCCTTACTGCGTGGGTTCAAATCCAGCCGAGGCGCCGAGTTTTTCACAGTTGGGTCAGTATGAAATACGGTTCCGCAAACCATGCGTGACTGGGTACTGATCTGGCAAATCAGTTGCATTTAGAAGGACCAAGGCCAATGGCAGACAACATCCATTGCGTGCCCCATCGAGTGGGTGCAGCGCTGGTGACTTGCGCAGCATCCGCCGCGCCTTTTCCTCCCGCATCCACCATGGTTCCGATGACAAGCCAATGTCAAGACGACCAGAGGCGGAAGTGGTCCGTCTGCGCGTGCCACGCACACGACACGGTACCCATTGCGTGTGCCGGGATACGAACACTGATCTGGCAGATCGGTTGCATCGGAGTCTTTGGCAGACATACTTGAGAAGCTGATGGAGACGTCCTCCTGCGAGTCCAGGTATTACGGGAAGCTACCCCCCGGGGTCGCCTCACGTAATCACTGCCCATAAAGCCACCTCTCAACGCAGTTTTTGGACGGCGAAGAAGGGAAGAGCCATGCCTTGTGAACTGGTTGGGTTTGCCAATGGCCTGTGGCATCGGAAAGAACCATTTCCTGTCCAACAACGAAAAACGATGTGTCTTTGATGCGACCCAAGTTAAGAACTAAGCCCAACTTCTTTAGGAGAAAACATCTTACTTGGGAAAACCGTCTTCCGCCAGTTTCAGCCATGTCACTTAGCCTGACATATTCTATGAAGATAGCGGTTATTGTGGGCCGTTTTATTTGAACGGAATAAATCCACCTGGCTTTTTGCATCTGCTGACGAAGCATCCGAGTATCCCATTGTCATTTCGTGAGTTATAAAATGAACAAATATAAGTAAGATTTATTTAAATTTCAGCCGACATCGCACAGCACAAAATAAGAATTGCCAACTGGTGTCCGGCAGATGTGGTCACTTGTTCTTAACATAATAACGTGCGCTTCTCTTCCGTTTTCCTTTCAGAAATCATATACTAAAGAATTCACTATGGAGTTCTCTCGTGATCGAAAATCCATGTCTGTGTATGTCACTTCTACATCCCCTGGAAAACAAACATCCCGGCTTCTTGTTAAGGTGCGTGTCTTCTCTGGGTTGCCTATCGACCCCTCCCGTCCCATTCACACTTTGTCTGCATCTTTTTCAACTGCTCATCATTCCCCCTTATGTTGGCCTTTTATCTGTCGCCAATGTATTTCCCCATCATGCGTGTAGTCATCAGTATTTGTCGTCTTTCGTAAAGTCGACAACCGCTCTCTTTGGTTCAGCATCTACAGTCAGTGACCGATTCCATGAAGTGTTAACTGACGTTCTGCAGTGCTTTTATGATTAGGAAGGATTACTTAAGTGAGATTGTAATATTGAGTATCTCGTGGCACAATTCCGTGATATTTCAGACACGTCAGGATGTTAGCTTTTGAGTGCCCATCTTTTCGGCCGTCTACAAAAAGTGCATTCAGCAAGAAACGATTGCTTAAGCAGCATGCATTTTCTCCATAGATTTTAGTTGCCCTTCTAAATTCAACAGCATTTTGTCGAAGACATGCACAAAATGTTCTTTTTGTGCTCATTTGGTAGCAAATTATGACTCCTTCAAATTTTATAATCTAAAAAACGATGTCTTTCGGTTTTAAAAAGTTGCTATTTATAGGATTTCTCAAGAGCGTGCAGTTTCGGTTTGAATAGCATCGCGTCTGTCAGGTTAATAATATACCCCATCAAGTAATACAACATTGTAGACCTAAGATCCAAAACAAAAGTACAACGGCAGATCGCGTTCAAAATTATTCGGGAACAAAGTGCTTTTTTAAAGCCAAAAATGCCCTTCAAGTATAAAATTTGAAGAAGACATGATTTTCTTCGAAATGAGTACGAGAATTGATATTTTCGTGGGAGTTTTCTATAAAATATATGGTAAGATATGGTTACGTAGCCCCACCTGATGGCCACAATACTGTTGGGGTTGGTGTTAGTAGTTATGGTTAGGGGTTAGGATTAGGGGTTAGTTAGGGCAGCTATTTCTCAACCACACAAAGTGCAACTGCGCATTCCCAATAGCTTTTCTTTTGCATACAACTGGTCCTGTATTACAGGTGGCTGGGGTTTACTTCATTTGCGGCTACATAACCACATTCGACCCAATATATTTGAGTCCACAGTGACAAAAATCAGTGAGAAGATGCATGATTCATAAGTAGTCATTTCTTACCGAATGCGGTTATTGCATGCGGCTGAGATGAAGTGCATTCAAAGGCCACCACACTGGCCTGTTAGAAATATCACGGGATTACGTTTCGAGGTAGTCAGTATTACACCTAAGTAATCCTTCCAAATCGAAGACGCGTTTCAGGATATCGACTAATATTTCATGAAATCGACCACTAACTGTATAAGCTGCAGTTTGTCCCCATCGGGTCTCAGTAGGCTGTAATTACTCCGAAACTCGTCCCCCACCGCTCCCCTCCCTCCATCTGCAACTGTCTAACTTGCAACTCAGCCGTCTTTTAACTGACCCATTTGTGTCTGCATATATCTATCGCTAAGTCTGTCTATTCCACTTACCTAAAATCCTAAACAAAAATACATCGGCAGATCAAGTTCAAAATTATTCGGAAATAAAAAGCTTTTTTAAATTCAAAATACCCTTCAGGCATACAATTTGAAGACATGATTTTCTACGAAATGAGTACGACAGAATATTTTGTGGAGGTTTTCTATAAAATATATTTGAATTTGTAATGGCATCGAAAATCAGTAGGAAAATTCATAATACTTAAGTAGTCATTTTTTACCGAATGCAGTTATTGCAGACGGCTGAGAAGAAGTGCATTCAAAGGCGAACACCCTGTTGTGTCAGAAATATCACGGGATTACGCTGCAAGATAGCCAGCATTACAGCCCCCCCCCCTCCCCCCTAAGTAATCCTTCCTAATCGAAAACGAATTCCGGAATTTCGGTTAATATCTCATGGGATCGATCACTGACCATATACACGCAGCAGTTCACCCCCACCAGACCTCCGTAGGCTGTAATTACTGCGAAACTAATCCTTTACCCCCCGCCCCACCCCTCCCTCGTCAACCATATAACTTGCAACTCAGCCGCCCTTTAGCTGACCCATTTCTGTCTGCATATATCCATCGCTAATGACCTGTCTGTCTCACTCAGCTCCCTTAACTCTCCTCGCCCTCGCCTTCAGTTTAATGCATGCTAGTTCCGGCGGAGAGTCAAGTTATGCGTGTGTGTCCTTGCTTTCACCCACCCGCTCCTCTTGCCTGAGGCGGCAGAGACGGTGACTATTGGGGGGGGGGTAGGACCGGGTCATGCAGACGGCGACCACCACTTGCGTCCACGTGGCTAGCACGGCACCAGCGACTGCGGTCGAGCTTGGCCTCGTGTCGCAGGTGTGACTCACTACGCCCTAAGTGCAAGTGCAGCCCGCACGTGTTGGTTGGCGTGCATGCTCGACTTTCGCTGTCCTGCTGTGTGTATGCGTATGCATGTGGCAAGTCGAAAGTGCGGCGCGCCTGTTTTGTTTTAGTGCGGGGCGTGCTAAAGAGATTGTATCCTCGCAAGGAGCAGCACCGAGGACTGTTTATTCGACCAATTTGATGGCGCCTTTGGCGCTTTGATGCTCACGGTACTCAAACCGTTTACCGAGTTGGGTTGAACGGAGCGACTTTGCTGCCTTTAGGTGTGGATGGCCGCTCTGAGCTGCCAATCAGCTGACGTCGACTAGGATTAGCCGATCGACAACAGAAGGTGAAATATGAGGGATGGGTCAAGGTATGCAGGAAATTTACTAGAGGGCAGCCGTAAACAGACCGCTTGTTTTAGG
>CACRXP010000117.1:574734-649494 GCA_902702965.1 Spirometra erinaceieuropaei
ACGTGGCTAGCACGACACCAGCGACTGCGGTCGAGCTTGGCCTCGTGTCGCAGGTGTGACTCACTACGCCCTAAGTGCAAGTGCAGCCCGCACGTGTTGGTTGGCGTGCATGCTGGACTTTCGCTGTCCTGCTGTGTGTATGCGTATGCATGTGCAAGTCGAAAGTGCGGCGCGCCCGTTTTGTTTTAGTGCGGGGCGTGCTAAAGAGATTGTATCCTCGCAAGGAGCAGCACAGAGGACTGTTTGTTCGACGAATGTGATGGCGCCTTTGGCGCTTTGATGCTCACGGTACTCAAACCGTTTACCGAGTTGGGTTGAACGGAGCGACTTTGCTGCCTTTAGGTGTGGATGGCCGCTCTGAGCTGCCAATCAGCTGACGTCGACTAGGATTAGCCGATCGACAACAAAAGGTGAAATATGAGGAATGGGTCAAGGTATGCAGGAAATTTACTAGAGGGCAGCCGTAAACAGACCGCTTGTTTTAGGGCTGAGGATGAAGTAAGCACGCGATTGTCCAACACAGTATCCTGACGGTTTTGCGCGTTGGGGATTTCACTAGTGGAAGTTAAAACGCGAGCTACGTATTTCTGTTGCAAAGGAGGAGGAGGAGGAGGAGAAGGGTCGATTGTCAGAACAGTCATTTTATCCGTCCGGACTTTACGACCCGCGCAGACACGGCAAAGGAATAGTAAAACATACATCAATTTTCTAATTTCTCACCACTTTGACAAGCAAGCAGGTGGTCGACGTTCAATGAGAAGCTACAAGAACTTCTCATGCTCTGCTGTTCCTTTGTCGTTTCGGGTAATGGATTCCTCCACGGATCGTGAGGCCCAGCCGACTATAGTGACTGTTCTGTGCTGTTCGATTGTGTCCAGTCAAATAGCAGCCTTTTGTGCCCAATGGTCCTCTTGAATCTTATCCTGTCTGGCGGTGGCGTCTAAGTGGCCAACCGAAGATCATCATAGATGTTGTGAAAATGGACACTCAACGAATAGACTAGTTTAAAGTTAGCGTGACTGTCCATCCAGGTGGTCAAATATAGCTCGAGAGTCTACCGCTCACCTACCACAGTAGGATAGGCTCCAGGACTCGGCCAACTTTTAGCACCAGGTCGGCTGAATCTGTCACAAACACATCCATGTACACCTCCGATTGTCCGTGCCAGACCCCTTTCGGCCAGTGATGCATCTTAGACCCACCTTGTTAAACATTCTAGAGCACTAGTAAAGTACGCATCCAACATCCCTACATCGTTTTGGGAAACTACGAACCTACCTTCTCTTCTGCCGATATGGTTAAGCAGAAATGGACCAACAAATGTCATCGGCTCAGCACCTTTGTTCCCCACCAAGGACTTCTTCTTCTATTGAAACTGATATTGCTAACTATCTCCTCCATAGGGCGCCCCGGAGTCCATCCTCGCCAGATGCACCCAAATTCGTACCCCGAAGGGCACTGTGCCGCTGACCTCCTTAATGACTAACGAAATTCTGCGCAAGGTCGCTACCTACGCGACAGGCCGGGAGACTCTTCGCTGCCTGGCCCTAGCCACCATCGATTCACCACCCCCGGCCTCCTCCTATAGTCTGGGAGATGCGGACAAGTTCAAGGATTACGAGGTACGTTGATAGACTTGCCAACCTTGACTCTCCTGATAGCTGCACAACCAAAGACGACTGACAGCTTATGGCCAGTTTGTCATCATCATCATCATCATCATCATCATCATCATCATCATCATCATCATCATCATCATCATCATCATCATCATCATCATCATCATCATCATCATCATCATCATCATCATCATCATCATCATCATCATCATCATCATCATCATCATCATCATCCAGTCATGCATCGTCAATAACACCTCGGTTTGGAGTTGGTCTCCGAGGCCGACCAGATTCCAGTTATTTAGTTCCCGAGCTGTTGTCTGACGTACTCCGCGTTGCATTCGAAAATATTAACACCCAGCAGGTGAAACCCATTTTTCAGGCAGGTTTTCGGTGGGAATGTGTTAACTCCCTGGCTGGAGTAGGAGAAGGGAATAGGAAGTAGATGCTCCGAAAGTCGTAGCTCGACCTATTTGGCGGGAACAGTGATGGATCTAGCCGTTCGCGAGAGCCCAGCTGTCATAGTTTGTCGTCTGAAGCATAAAGCGAACTTACGCAGACGTAGTCTATGTGCATATTCTAACTGGAAATGTTTCCAAAGTTTCAACGGACTCTTTGAATAACTTTATATTGTTAAAGGCGTGCCACACCTCACCAAGGACTGGAGTCTTGTAGTGAATGGGGTGTGAGGAAGGTTGTCTTTACCAACGAGCGACCAATCTTTTCAGTTTCGTCAGTCGAAAACAATGCTCCCTTTCCCCTCGTCTCGCTCCCGATGCTCGACGTCATTCACCCTTCTTATTCGCTTAGATTACGAGTAACTTTCGCTCTTTATTCTGGTTTTGGTTCAGTCTGGTCGCCTTGATGAGGCTGCGCAAAGGTAGGATGAGTTGCCTCGAGGGACTGGATGACACAGCATTTGCACATCGTGTTAGATTCGCTTTAATCCTTGGCTGTATGCTCTGCATTCTCTTCACCCCGGCTATTCTGGTAACACTTTTTAGTCAAACATGACCCTGGTGAGCATAGTGGGTATGTTGGATCCACCAAGACCGGAGGTCGCCGAGAGCATCCGCCTCTGTGCCAAAGCTGGTATTCGCGTGATTGTCATCACCGGGGACAATAAGGCCACCGCTGAGGCCATTTGTCGCCGCATTGGACTCTTCGCGGAGACCGAGGAGACGACTGGCAAGTCCTTCACCGGGCGTGAGTTTGACGACCTCTCGGATGAGGAGAAGCGCATGGCGGTGCGCAAGGCAAAACTGTTTGCCCGCGTGGAACCCGCCCACAAGAGCAAGATTGTGGAATTCCTGCAGGCAGACCACGAAGTCTCGGCCATGGTAGGTAGACCCTCTTTTGTTCTGACTTTTTGTGTACTCCCATCTTCTAACAATGAAAAGTTTAGCGGATATCCCCCCTAACTTTACCTGTCTGACGGAACACGTTTTTGTTTCATGTATGTTTGGGTGCTACCCCTAGAAATCTAATCACAAGATATGCGCAACTTCGTATGCCGTACTATAAAGTGGTAGAGGTGCGCTCATCGATCACGCTATGGGGCTCACTCGTCCCGTTGTACCTTAGGGTTCTCTCTCTCTTGAGCCGAGCCAGCAGCCCCACAGCGGTACGTAATATAGGCAGAATAGCATTACTGAAAAAAACAAGGGAGACAGAAATGACCATTCATGGCTTGTTAACCGTCACCAGACAGCCAGACAACCCCGAGGGGTGCAGTAGGTTAGACGTCCAACGCACTAACCATTTACCCACGGGCTCGTTGTCCTGTCGGTTGCGATCGGGAATATACAATTGTAAAGGGGTGCTTACCGATCGTTTCTACGGAACTCACTCGTCCTGTTGTGCCTTACGGACTCTCTGGAGCCCAACCAGCAGTCGTAGAAGGTTTTGGGACCGGGCCGCAGGGGTTGCACACCTCGGGATTGGGTATGATTGGCTGAGAATGACTAATAAGCTAGAAATGACCATCCCAGTCTCCCTTGTCTTTGTCGCTTATGCCATCCCGTGCTACAAGTATTCGTGTTTCGCAGGCCTGCGAAACTTCTTCCACTGATTAGGAGATGCTTATTGCCAAAGACAGGAAGGCTGGAATGACCATTTCTGCTACACATGCTATCGTCAGTCAGTTATATTCAACGCTAGTCCGAAATTAACCAGACTTAGAAGCTAGATCAGAAACCTTTAATCTGAACCTTACTTCTTATCAAACTCATCGCCTCCCTGGTCAGGCTGCAAACTTCCCTAATCTGCCTTTTATTTAAAAAGTGTTTCATCCTCCTTATTCTTAATGATTTACTTGGGAGGTTCCTGCTGCCGCGGTTATGGGCTCACCACAGTCCGTCTGTTTCTTTGCCCGAGGTCGTGTCAGCAACCACATGCGGCTTTTTCATCCCTTTTATGGTTAGCGTGTCCAGTCAAAAGTATCGGAACCTTGTGCGAACAGTTCGACTCTAAGAGTGGAATTTACTTTCAGACTTCAGACCGGTTCAGTGGGCCCAAGCACTTTATAGGTAGCTCAGCATAGGGAAGGGTAGGTTTTTCGTTTCCCTTCTGCTGTCCCTCATGCTGGATGGTTTTGTGGCCCCTCCAGACCGTACCAGTAGGTTGGTTCAGAACGGGCGACCTGTTTCGCTTAAAGCTGCCCCAGGACTTGCGCGGGACATGGGAAAATAGACCCGCCCCATTACATTTAGCGTTACCTTAAATTCCGCGCGAGGGGTTAGGGCTAGTGTTTTACAGTAGTTGGCGAGTTTCTACTGCTCATCCACTTGTGGTTTAAAGGTTCCTTTCTGCCTATCTGTCATTCTCTGCGCCGACAGTTCCGCCGTCGTACCCGACGATGTTCACCGTCTGCTGCACGGCAAGGTGGAGCAGGCACGGCGACTTGCGCGTGAGTTAGTTTATAGTGAGTGATGACTTGCGCAGTATCTGCCACACTCTCCTCCCGTCCTGGGATCGGTGTCAGGACCGAGTGAGGAAGACCGGAGACGGGGAAGGCGCGGCCAAACCCGCACCTTGGCGGTCTACATCACATCCACTCGTTCACAACTAACACATGACCATGATTTTGACCAACAACATCATCACAGCGGGTCATAAAGACGACGAGGACGACTGGGCAGCCATGCCCACGACCTGTATACCCAGTGGAAGCAAGAGCGCATCTACCGTCAGGGAACCAGGTGCCATAAAACTGCCGGCGCACGCCAGGACGCTAACGCCATGGTTTGCTGATCCTGGCATAGCAGGCGCTTACATTCCTTGAGACCCAGACAGGTGACTCTCAGCCCTGGGCTAACAACCTTCAAAGGCTGGATTATGCTCCACAGTGTTGTTGGCTACAGTAGGCTAGGTCACCTCTGCTTGCGGCGGGTTTCTACCACTCACCCACGCTGGCTTATGGACTCCTTTCCGATTAACCTTCGTTCTACGCTGCACGGTGTTGTTGGCTACGTAGGTCAGACTGCCCATGCTAGTGGCTTGGCATTCCATGTTGTGACATTGAGTGGCCGCATGTGCAGCTAATCAACAGCTTTGGACCGCGATCATCTACTGCTCTTAGTGTTGAACTCCAACTGTTTCCAGGCCTGTTCCACGTTTGCATCAGCTGTTTGCTTCTCGGTCGTCGTTCACGCTGTCCACCGTTTTTTTTTCAGACTGGAGACGGTGTGAATGATGCTCCGGCGCTAAGGAAGGCCGAAATTGGTATCGCCATGGGCAGCGGAACCGCAGTGGCCAAATCGGCCTCTGAAATGATTTTGGCTGACGACAACTTCTCAACTATTGTTGCTGCAGTTGAGGAGGGTCGAGCTATCTACAACAACATGAAGCAATTCATCCGTTACCTTATCTCCTCTAACATCGGCGAAGGTGAGTTTTGTGGGGGCTTTACTTCCACTACCACAACGGCTAATGAAACCGATCAGAGTCAACTTCAGTGTCTGAAGTGACCGAACATCTGTTCTCTCATTATGCTTTCTCAAGAGGGCTGCATTCCACTATAGTAATGTGTTCGAGTTACAACCTTACCCATTACAATTTCATAACTTCCCGAGCGATAATATTGTCTGTAGTAACCAGTTCATATGACCAGTGCAAGCCATGTTATAAATGTGTCTGTAGACCGCTATTAGCAGGATGTACAGTAGGTGTGCTAACGCATGCAATATTAGCCGAAATTCTGAAATGCGTTTTCTTTCCGAAAAGATTCCTTGAGTTGGACTTTAAAATTAATCACCACGCAGCATATTTCTACAATAATTCACCTGCCTCGGGATGCTAGCTTTCGAACGAACATCTTTTCAGCCGCGTGCAAAAATGACCCTCAGTAAAAAGTCACTACCTAAGTAGTATTCTTCTCACTGATTTTCGGCGCTCATATAAATTCAAATATACTTCACAGAAAACATGCATACAAATATTTATTCTTTTACTTATTCGGTAGGAAGTTACGTCTTCTTCAAATTTTATACTTGAAGGAAGGATGTAATTCAATTTTAAAGAAGTTTCTAATTATGAGATTTTTAAATACCATGAAATGCCTGTTCATAAAACATCGTGTCTCTGCATTTACTAATGTTGCTTGCTAAGTTTACAATATGGCCGAAATCCACCGGTAAATTTTATGAAACCTATATGGTCTCCTCTTAACATTGTAGGGAAATGTATGGTTTTCCCTGCGTAGAAGATATATAGTTTGTAGTTTGGAAAACCTTAATGCAAGTGTAACAACAGGTCGGGCCCAAAATTACTCTAGAATTGGAAAAGCTTTTGAAGACCGTGCTATACCCTTCCTTCGAGTATAAAATTCGAAGAAGACGTAATTTTCTACCGAATGAGTAAAAGACTGAATATTTTTATGCATGTTTTCCATGAAACATAATTAAATTTTTAAGGACATCTAAGATCAATGATCACGATATCGACGTTAGTTCTTGGAGCTATTCTTCCACTTACTTGAGCAGCCTGAGAGCAGCGTATGAGACGCTCAGAAAAGTAGAGAGATACCTTACTGTGGTAGGTGGCGCTCACCGGTCGTTCTTACGGAACTCACTCGTTCCGTTGTGCCTCACGGGCTCTTTCTCGAGCCCAACCAGCAGCCGCATAGCGGCGCATAATATAGGCAGTATTTTATTACCGACAAAGACAAGGGAGACTGGAATGGCCATTTCTGGCTTATTAGCCGTCGTCAGCCGGTCATACCCAACTCCGAGGTGTAGAACACCCGAGGCTGGAACTCGCGACCTCTTTGTTAGAAGTCCACGTCTCTAACCACTGGGCCACTAGCCCGTTGCCCTGTCGGTTTTCGATCGGGAATATACAATGGGAGGGGGCGCTCCCCGATCGTTCTTACGGGGCTCACTCGCTCCGTTTTACCTTACTTTCCATGCCGGCGCGTGACGAACAAAATTCTCCAAACACCGCTAATATGTTCATGTGAGGTAATTGAAACAAATGCTTTGTAAGCGCTTACCATTGGACGTTTGCCCACGGAAATATTCATTTCGACCATTTCCCCAGTCTAACCTTTTCCACTAGTCATTTCACCAGTCATTTTTCCCAACGTACTACTAATTCAGAAGCTATGAATTGCATTTTGTAAAGATTCCGCCTACCTCCTGTAAAATTCGCATGTAAAGTTATTTTTTACTTGTTTTGATGGGTCCCCGACGGGTCTTTAATAAAAAATTATTATTTAGTTGTCTGCATATTCCTCACCGCGGCACTCGGTCTTCCCGAGGCGTTGATCCCGGTTCAGCTGTTGTGGGTCAATCTAGTCACAGATGGCCTCCCGGCCACCGCGCTGGGCTTCAATCCGCCTGACATTGACATCATGGAGCGGCCGCCGCGCAATTCCAAGGAGCCCCTCATTAGCACCTGGCTCTTCTTCCGCTACATGGTGGTGGGCTGTTATGTTGGCGCTGCAACGGTTGGTGCCTCAGCCTGGTGGTTCCTGCATAACCCTGACGGTCCAAGAGTCTCCTACTACCAGCTGGTGAGTCCCCCCGTGAAGGGTGGTGTGGGCATAGTTTTGATGTCACTGATGACATCTCCAGGGCATGTGCATTCGCGTAATCTTCTCGACACCTCAAAACCCACCTGAGGATCTACGCCATCCATAGAGTCCACCTACGAATGCAATACATGTTTTGCTACTCTCTCACGCACACACTGCCGAAATTTAGAAATGTCTTATTTCGCTGGGGTGAGAAATGCCATAAAAGCCACACTAAACAGGAAGGAGCCCCTGCATCCTGGAGTGGAAACGAGTTAGCACTGACATGCATTTTCATGCTTCCTTCGTGTGGCGGTTTTAGTTTGCTTTTTTGCCCTCTTTACCAAATAGCGTCCGACTGTCACCTGCACCTGTATTGCGCGAATCCCATCCCCAAACCTAGTTTTCTGAACTTTGTGCTCCTGCCTTGACTGTCCATGTCCACCCCAACGCTTGCTAGTCCCCTGGTTAACTGCACGGTTATCCCGCCAGGACTTTGTGAGGAGCCCACACGCGGCGTACTCTTGGCCCCCCCCCGCCGTGCGTTTGTGCGCCTATATATCGCGTGCTGTTAAGTGAAAATGCCCCCGAGGCGTGGTTGGATGCAGATCTGCCAAATCGATCACGTGTAAAAAAATTGACAGGCCATAGCGGTGTTACGGTGTGGTAACTACAAGGGTGTCATCCGCCGTTCGGCGCAATTCTGGAATCTTAACCTGGCCTGCCCGGGGGAAGTGAATGGAGACGTCCTTTTCCAGACTACAGGGAACCGTCCTTGCGGCAGTTTTTTCCACGCCACCCTTGGCTGCCGAGCCTGACTTCAGAGTTTTCCAACCTACAGGTTGACTATGATTTACACCGATCGCATTTGGCAAGAGCATATGGCACCTTAGAGGCCAATTTCCTGTCCAACATCATCTGTTTGCAAACGTTTGCGTAGCCCAAGCGTGAATGAAGAGTACATTGTCAGTTAGAGCTGCGCTTTCGATGGTTACCTTTGGCATACTACACCAGGCGGAAGTGAACTCAGAACGATACCGGCTAGGAGGACCTTGAAGTTGAAGGCGTATAGGGGTCATTACAAGTATGCTTGCCAGTTCGTCGATCACAATTCGAGGGCAGTTGCATCCCGACCCCTTTTGGTTACATTCTTCGTTTGGGATAGAACACAGTGTGATGACAATGGAGGCCAAGAAGCGGATCCTACGGCCTTTTATTAATTCTTACTCAAAAATAGGGGATTTGGCCAGATCTGCTGCTTTTGATATCCCGGCGGTGGGGAGTGGAGGGTGGATTTATGCTGTTACGTGGGTGATTCTAGAGTTGGCCCCCTGCTGTTCCTTTCTGTCGCCATCTGCTAAAGGGAGACGGTATGAGCTGAGTACTCTCTAGTGTCCTTCGCTCTAACCCTAGGCGTGAACGACTGCCCACATTGGGAATTTTTTCCACGTTTCACTTGTTACAGAACTTTATGGAAGTCGAGGGACAGATACAGCCCTTTTTGTATGGCTTTGACAGACCGATTCTCTCCCGATAAAATTAATACATGCGCAGCTAATCAGTCCCCTGTGGCCAGGTGATGGGGCATCATCCGCCTCTGCCGTTCCATTTGCCTTTATTTAACAGGTTTGGCCCCGGCAGCGAGCCAGGCCGTAAATGCGCTGGACCAACAAGGAGGTCAGATCCGAGCACGACGAGCTATTGGGCTGCTCACTCTTAACAAATGTCATACATGGGTGAAGAAGTGCTGGCACGCCTAGGCGCAGACTCTCGCCGCGCCAGCCACCTGCGCCCGATCTCGCCTCCGGTCTTCTTGACTCTGTCATGACACCGGGCCCAGGTGTGGGGGGGGGGAGGAGAGAGTGTGACAGATGCTGCCCAGGTCTACTATAGCTTTAAACTAAATCGCACCACGCAAGTCACCGTCCTCGCGCCAACCGTGCTGTGGGGCATACAATGTAGACATCATCGGAAACGACGGTCAAACTGTCGCGCGTTCTAAGGACGGGCGATGTTTATGTGTTTTATTCGGAAGGCTAGTTCAGGTGGTTGCGTCAAGACTTTTCTCACCAGTCACCTCAGCTGTCATGTTGTGGAGGGTGCAGTTAGCAGTTGGATAAACCATGACCGCCAACTAGGCCTCGCCAAATTCGAATTGTAAATTAGTTTCTAGTGCGCGGAGCGCGGCTGTGAGCCGTTCCAAACTGCCACATTTTGTGTTTTAACACACCCTCTGTCTCAATGCATCGGTAATTCCATAGGTGTTAGGGCCCTATTCTCCAGTTAGGTCACAGTTGTTGAGCCTCATCCCCTCCAGCATCTCGTGAGGACTACACACAAGCTTACGTATAAGTCCTTTTGCAAGCGTTTGAACCTGGCACCTTCAGGCGTTGATTAACGTATGTAGAAGTCAAAGTGGTAAACTTCACGCAATGCGCCTCTGACTTCTGGGGCCAATCCACTGCAGTAGGGTGCATTTTAATTGTCGGTCTCGTTCTGATGCCGGGTTACTTTGCACGTTAATAATTGGCTATAGCAGTCACAGTTACAGTGTCCTTACGGCCACATACACTTGCCTCCGTATGCTTCTCGTGTTTTTTGAGATATCGCTCGGTTGCGGTGGTGACCCTTTCTCCCCCTTGCACTTTCCCCACCTCATTTGCTTCCGCTCAATCGAATAACCCTCATCCTGCCCCTCCTTCATATTGGTTTGTCTTATCTACGTTTCAGACTCATCATCTCAAGTGCACAACGGAGAAGGCTGCCTTCGAGAACGTTCCGTGCTCAGTATTTGCAAGCACCAAACCCATGACTTTGGCACTCTCTGTGCTTGTCGTCATCGAGATGTGCAACGCCCTCAACAGGTAGGCTGTTTTACCCAACACCCTTCTCGCGGTCTCTCTCTCTCTGTGCCACGTATTCGTTGGACGTGCTTATCTGCAGACAGCCGTTCCGATTGCTGGGTTTCTTGTGACACTTTCACACCGATGCTCAAAGGCCACTCCAGATATGGTCCTTGGAGGGATGCGGACAATATTAGGCAGCGTGGTTGGTTGGCCAAGCGAAACCACAAGGTTTGATAGTTTGACTGTCGCATCCGACGATGTCCACCGCTTGTTCCACGGCAAGGCGAAGCAGGTACGGTGACTTGCGCGTGAATTGGTTTATAGTGGGAGTAGACTTGCGTAGCATCTGCCGCACTCCCCATCCCATCTCCGCCTGGACCCGGTGGCAAGACAGGGTCAAGAAGGTCGGACGAGGCGAGGACGCAGGTGGATGACGCGGCCGGGCCCGCACCTTGGCGCTCCACTCCCCACCTTCTGGTCCACAACAAACTCTTGACTGGGATTTCGACCATCAAAAACAAAAACAACAACAACATCAGAAGGGACGTGGATGACTGGGCAGCCTTGCACACGACGTGTATGCCCAGCGGGGGAGAAAACGCACCCACTGTTAAAGAACCAGGTGCCGGAGACTGCCAGCGCACACCAGGTTTGCTGTTCATAGCACAGCAGACGCTCGCAAACCCTGGATAAGGTTTGTTTAGAGGGGCAATGTTTCAGAGAGTGGGGTTGTTCAACGGCCGTCGTTCAGTGAGTTCTTCAGTGCACATCGGTCTTCTCGGATGTATGCCAGGGTACGATGGTCAAAACAGCTTTTTTTCTGTAGGAAGGAAGGGTACTGACAAAGACTAGTGAGACTGGAATGGCCATTTCTTGCTTATTAGCCGGCCCGCCCTACCCAACCCCAGGTCTGAACGACCTGGAATTCGAAGCCACGGGCCAGCTGTCCTGTCCACTGCACTTTTTTCGTCTTTGGAATGCTTTAGCTAAATTTCGGATGTCTTCTGAACCCCACTGGTCATTAGACATTATGCAGAATCTTTATTGCCGCAATCATCCCGATTTATTCCCAGTGTGGACCACTTTAACCACGTCGATAACGTGAACAGATGGGGAAAAATAGCAGTAAAGGGTTTGAGAATTAAGGGAAATTTTTGTCATTTCTCTCAAAAGCACCTACCTCTCGACAGTCGTATTCCCAGTGGGGCAATCTCAAGGTGGCTAGTTATTCAACTTACACCAAACTCCATGAAAGCGCACATTTCGCAGATTACCTCCGCAAATAATGTTAACGTTGTTGCATTAATACGAACACAATGTTCTACACGTTTAGGTTGTAGCAAATTCCATCCGACTTCAGTAATCAAATATGTTGGTAGGCTTTTTGTTAGACTAGAATATCAAGTATATATACCCCCGTATAACAGGTGTTTTTATGCTAAATTCCAGGGGACCTATTCTCGTGTTCTAACCTTAACCTGTAGTACAGAGTATACCTATTCCAGTAACCTACAGAATATCACTTAGATTTCAGAGCCTTAACATGGTTCGTAGAACAGAATATTGAAGGTAAGGATTGCGCGCAGCTGACATATATTTGTTAAGGGATAGGCTCTGACCTCCAATCGCTCAATTTTCACCTCAGCGCCGCCATAGCGCTGTCGTCCACTGTTGTTGTTGTTGTTGTTGTCGTCGTCGTCGTCGTCCCGGTAACATTAACGCCTAGGGTCAGATGTGATTATGTAGCCCCACCTAAAGT
This sequence comes from Spirometra erinaceieuropaei, assembly GCA_902702965.1. Classification (NCBI taxonomy): domain Eukaryota; kingdom Metazoa; phylum Platyhelminthes; class Cestoda; order Diphyllobothriidea; family Diphyllobothriidae; genus Spirometra; species Spirometra erinaceieuropaei. The sequence goes on from CACRXP010000117.1 coordinate 586,972, forward strand.
AAACAAACCCCAGCCACCTGTTATACGGAACCGGTGGTAACAGGGCTTTTTACAGGTGGGGCCGGGGAACGCACAGGCGACGAGGTCAAGTAGTTTTACGCAAAATAAAAGCTATTGGGGATGCGCGGTTGTACATCGAGTGGTTGAGAAATAGTTGCCTTAACCCCTCACCATAACCCAACCCCAACAGTATTGTGTTCATCAGGTGGGGCTACATAAAACCACACCCCCGTCTAGATTAAAATAGACTCGCCTTGAGAGTCAGAAGTAGAATACCGATTGATTCGCACTATTGGAACTGAGCGCAAACTCACCCGGCCAAGAGTTTGAACTGCCAACTCATTATCTCTCTACCATTTCCATGTTTCCCATCTTACTAGATTGCAATTCGCCTTCTGCTTACTATCGAAAGCGTTTCGATGCCTACTCGTGCAGGAAGGCAGTCTGAGTCTTCAAATGTTTTTTTTAGGACACTTAACAAGGCTTCCTTAAATTCATAGATATTTTGCCAGTTTTTAAATAATTCATATTGACCCAACTGTGGAAAACTCGGCGCCTTGGTGGGATTGGAGCCCACGCAGTTAGGGAAAGGCATTAGTTCACCCAACGCTCTAACCACTTAAGCTAAGAGGCCCCGCCGGACGACGCAAGGTTAATCACATTTGGATGAAGTTACCGGCCCAACCTACAGCAACCTCTGGAGTCCCACCGAGGCGCCGAGTTTTTCACAGTTGGGTCAGTATGAATTACTCAAAAGTCTGCAAAACATCTATGAATTACGTGTGCCTGGTAGTCATATGGTGGATTTTAGGTGAATTCCTTAGGAAATCCTGCCTGTGTCAGATTTGGTGGATTCCAGACGTTGCAGTGGGTTGGGCGGGTAACTTGACCCAAATGTGATTAAACTCGCTTCCTTAAGTGTTATGCAATCGAACTTTACGGTCCTGGAAGGCTTCTAATACTGATTGTCCTGACCATTTCGCGAAAAATGTTTGTCGTCGTGACTAAATCTCAGCGGCCTGTGTGGATGTTATTTGAGAAAATGAAAAACCCCGCTCCCGGCCTGTAGCGTCAAGTTAATTTGATCACTTGGCAATTATGATTCCATACTATCTATAGCGTATGCCCAATCTCACTAAAAATACTGAAATTAATGAAGCAAACTGACTGCACCGTTAATCGAAAACTCTGAATTAGTAGATAAACCCATTTTAGTAAATCATTAATGAGTAGTTTTGGGACTTCTAACAAAACCGCCATGAAGAGCTTGGCGAATACCGAATTCCTGAGCCATGGTTACGGCCAAACAGTCAAATACGCACGTCAGAATTGGCTCTACAAGTTCATCTGAGCTCGGCTGAATCACGGACGGGAAGTCGGATCAGATGCAGACGAGACCTTAGGCGAGCATGATGAATGTATGTCAGGTGTGAACGCAGGCGGTGGCGGCGGCAGAGGGGTACGCGTGGTAAGTTTCAGCCCGCTAAACCTGTCGGACTTGTGACCTCAGGTCTTGCCGTAACATGTGCCGATGATGAAGATCACCGGTCAGATAGGAGCAAAGGCATCAACACTAACCTGGCCCACGACTGACCATGCTGCTGGTGCAGGCGGGCGGGCGGACGGGGTAAGGACGAGATGCGCCAGACTAGGGCTGCAAGCAGGCTGCAATGCGGACAAGAGCAATCGCTGCTAACTGCCAAACGTCGCCCGTCGACAGAGGACAGGGAAGGTATTTTCCACCACACCAGTCTCTCCCCCCCTGCAGCGCTGCTCGCACAGGCGGCGTTGTGGAGACAGCAACGCTCTTTATGTACTCCCGGCACGATACCAAACCCTCGCCTCAGCCAAAAGTTTTTTTTATCTATTCAGAAGTCTGAATATCAAAGCTAAGACCTCCGCGATCGCTCCGAACCCCCTCAGAGCTGCGGAAGTGTCGGCGAAACAACCGTGTAGGCTTTTAGCTAGTATGTACGTTTGGTGTATAGCGATGCTGCACTCGGGTAAATGTGCACTACCCGTTGTACCATTCGTTCTTAGAAAGGGAACCATGCCTTTATTCCACAGACATTGATTGCCTCCTACTTACATGTTTATTACAATTTCGGGGTTGGCCCTGATTTGCAGTGTCCTGGGATTATTATAGGGACATAATCTAGAGCCCTTGCAGGCAGTCACACAGTAACCAGTGGCATAAGCGGGGCGGGGACACAACAAGAGGGGTGTGTCTCCGTAACCTGATCCGTGAGCGCCCCTGTACCGTGGTTAACATTCCTGATCACAATCGATAGGACAACGGGACCGTGACTTAGTGGTAGGATGTCGGACTGAATGCTCGATGACCAAAGAACGCGAGCTCGAGGCCCAAGTGCGCGGCAAGAACGTGAGTTTGGGTAAGGCAGGCAGACGACTAGTAGCTAGTCAGAAACGACGCCTCAGTCTCCCTTATTTTTGTCAGTACTCGCTACATGGTAGTCGGTATGCGACTACCTCTGAGGACTGTACGTGCAAGGCTGTCCCATTTTGTTTAAAACCCCCCAGTCGAAAGCCCTCTTCTTATTGGCAGAATGCCGACCGGTTCATTTGAGCCCATCTGCCTGACATCTCCCATCCGAAAAGCAAGAAGACCCCCGAGGCTGGAGGCCAATATGTTCTTCAAGCCCTCGGCATCTGGACCCCGAGCCCCACCTCCCGCCTCTGCCATTTGCTATAGGTGTTACTTTAAAGTGGAATATGACCGTCCCGTTTTGCCTTGTAGCTCCAATCTACAGCTTCAGCGTTCGTGACCGCGCGAGCAGCGGATCCCTGGGTTATTGTTAGAATGCTTTACTTATTAGGCTTATCATTTGGGGTATTGAGTGGAGCGCCAAGGCGCGGGCTCGACCGTGCCATCCACCTGCGCCCTTCCCCGCCTCCGGTCTTCTGGACTCTGTCTTGACACCGGGCCCAGGTGGGGGAGGAGGAGAGAGTGCGGCAGATGCTGTGCAAGTCTACTGCCAGTATAATCTAATTCACGTGCAAGTTACAGAGCCTGCTCTCAATTTCGTTTTGGAGCATATAGTGGATATCGCCGGATGCGACGGGTGAACCATCTTCATTGTTATCCTGCCCTGCCTAACCTTCGCCCGCAAAGACAGTCTGAGAGGTTTGATCCAATTATCGGTCATGTCCTTGTTTCCTATGTCAACTCATAGCAGAATGAAAAACCATCTGGCTGACTTTATCTCGATTAAATTCCCTTATATGTTTTACACCTGTTAACTAATCGTGCCTGACTGGCACGATTAGTTTTTCAAGGGGAGGGGAGCTTTTTTTTACTGCTGATACATGCTGTTTTATGACGACCTCAACGACCCACCCTTCTTTGCCTCATCAGTCTGTCGGAGAACCAATCGCTTTTTGCTATGCCACCCTGGAAGAACATTTGGTTGGTCTTGGCCATCGGGCTCAGCATGGTTCAACACTTTGCAATTCTTCACATTCCCTTCCTGGCGGTAAGTTGCAATGATTTCATCGTACCCCTTCTCCTTCGCTGCTAATTTTGAACGATCTCACTGCCCCATTTTTGCTGTGCACCTTCTTAAACTGAGGGGCACTGATCTACCGTTGTCAGCAGATCGTGTAGTCCAGTAGAGCTGTAGTTCTGAACATCCAAAAGTCCGCTCTCAGACTTCAGGGTTATCTGGAGCAGAACACAGTAAAAACCTCCAACATTACAGCGCTAACAGGAGTGGTCCATTCTCGTGGCTTTGGCGAACAGTCATGGTGCTGCCAGTGGCCAATGACATCGCAGAGAAGTCGCTTTCCATCCATAAGGGACTGGGAACCGTCGTTCTGGTTCCGTGATGGCCAAGCGGTGGCAGTCCATAGCGTATCATGATCAATTACAAGGAAGCCCTATAAGCAGTATCAAATGTAACCGCAAACTACGTAAAGCAAACGTTTATGGCGCTGCCTCCGGCGTCGGATGTACAGATGAGCCCTCCGTGCGGTCTTCACTGCTTTAGTAGTCACGCCCTTACATGGGGAATCTGATTAAAATTTAAAATGCTTTTCTGGGGGAAGTACGTATCATTGAGTGGTTGCTGATGTTGTACCTGCGCACAGCTGTAATTTCATTCCTTTGGGATGTTTTTATCGCCGATTTGTCCTTTTTCAGAACACTTCGTGCAGCATTTTAAGACGGAAATAATACGACCTCTAGATGGGATGCACAGTGTGTGAGACCAAGTGGACTGGGTTTGCATAGACTGGTTTTATCTGCATACTTTTTACTGTGCACTTTACTCTGCTACTATGAGCAGGCTTTCAATGCTGGGTTAGTTTGGCAATCGCTTGTAAAGTTCTGCGCAAGATCGAAGTCGCCGTCTTTGCAGTAGTGCGTTTATTCGCAGCCGAAAATGCCGTGGATGTGCAGTAGATGTGCTAATTCATGAATGGTTAGCCGAAATTCTGAAGTACGTTTTCGACTCAAAAATTACTTAAGGAGGATTGTAATTTTCATCATACAGCATAATCCTATGATAATTTAGCTACTTCAGGATACCGGCTTTTGACCGAACCTCTTTCTGACCGCCTGCAAATACTCTGCAGACATGACTTCTTAAGTAGTATTAATTCTTCTCATTGATTTTCGACGGCTTTTTAAATTCAGTTATATCTCATGGAAAATGTGCATTCATTTACTCGTTTGGTAGAAAATTGCCTCTTCGTTAAATTGTATACTTGAAAGAATAGTATGATTCGGTTTTAAAAAAGTTTGCAATTATGGGATTTTTTAAAATCGCGGAATGCCCGTTCATTTATTACAACGCCTCTGCATTTACTAATGTTGCTTGTAAAGTTAACAATATGGCTCAAATCCACTGCTAAATTTCATAAATCCCATGTGGTCTTCTCATAATAACGTGTGGAAATGTATGATTTTTCGTACAACTTGTAGTTTGGAAACCTTGAATGCAAGTGTAACTGCAAGTCGGGTTCAAAATTATTCCGGTCTTAAAAGATTTTTAAAACCAAGTTATACCCTTCCTTCGGCCATAACTTATGAAGAAGACGTAATTTTCTTCCAAATGAGTAGAAGAGTCAATGTTTTATGCATGTTTTCCACAAAATTTATTTGAGTTTAAAAGGCCATCGAAAATCAATGGGAAAGATGCCTGCTACTAAAGCAGTCATTTTTACAGAGCGTAGATTTTACAGACTTCATGAATGATGTTCGTTCAAAAGCTGGCATCCTGAAGTAGCTAAATTGTTGCACGATGAATTAATATTACAACCATACGTGAGTAATCTTTTCGAGTCGAAAACGGATTTCAAAATTTTGATTAACATTTCATTAGAGTTGGATCGAACCCAATTTAGGTGTACGCGTAATTACTATGAAAGCAAGTAGGGGTAGTTTCCGTCCACCCAAGACCACCCTAGGTTATGAGAACACCTCTAAGACTTCGCCGAACTGCCTGAAAATCGACCTAATTTCCACGGAAACTCGCACACTATCAGTATTCATGGTGGTCTGCTGTGAAAACTGGGGTCGCGATTCTCAAGTTCAAACAAATATAAGGCCCGGAAGACACAATGCCAGGGCTTTTTGGTGTGCCCTTGTCATCAATAGTAACGGCGGACTGGACGACGAACAGACTGGTAATTCAGGTTTAGCTTTCGAGTTGCCAGTTTGTACTTATATGTTTGCAGTTTTCGTCCAGTTTCCCCAACGTTGTTACAGTCCCTATCATTGCAACACATTTTATACAACATTGTTTATTGAATCAGGGGATAAAACTAGGCAACCAATATAACCATAAAAGGTTTACCACGAAATAGGGCGCTCTGTCCTTGAGCCATTGCCGCCGACTATACAAAATACTCCGCATTTCCTCCTTCCAGCCAACCTACTTTTTAAAGTCCTCCCTGCGTGCTTCCACTGCACCATACCAGTTTAACAGGATCATGCCGTCAAGGTTATCAACAGTTGTGAGATTTCGGCTTTGGGGACTCGTGATTTGTCACTCGCAGTTGAAAGAACTGTGTTCTGTCTTGAAGAAGGAGATACGATCGCTGAGACAAGAGCTTTATTAGCCTGACGTTTCGGATTCCTGCTCGAACCCATCGTCATAGACGAAGGCAGATACGAGGCCCTGATGATGCCTTCTAGCAGGAATCCGAAACGTCTGGCTAATAAAGCTCTTGTCCCAGCGATCGTGTCTCCTTCTTCATGACTACTTCCTGGGACTTTTCTCTTCGCTTCTATTGGCATTGTGTTCTGTCTGCTAGTGACATCTTTTTCCACATCATCTAGAAGCTTTTGGATGTTCGAAGTCTGTTCACCCACCCCCATGTAAAGTCATTATATATATATATATTGGAACGCAGGCTTCCCAAGAAATATAATATATATATAATATAATATAATATAATAAAGTTTTCTCCCTTTCCCAAAGAACGTTTTCGATTTCAAAATATATATATATATATGTGTTTTCTGCCTATCCGACTCCTATTTACATCTAGAACGTCTTCCAAATCTCGGCACTCAACCTTGCCGAGTGGGCCGTCGTCCTGAAGCTCTCTCTACCTGTCCTTCTGCTCGATGAAACTATGAAGGCATTATCTCGTTGCTTTATTGATGGTCATTCCGTGAGCAAGGAGGCGCCACTTATCGTCCTGCTCTGGGCCATCTTCATTGGCAGCCTTTACCAGTGGCCCCTTTAAATTTTGTACCTGGCCGGATCCAACCGTGAAGGCTCCTCTGTGGCACGGCATCTGGACTCGACCATCCCCGCCGTCGCTGGCCTCGTCTTTTTCCTACATTCTCGCGCTGTGCCGACTGATGCTCATCAACGACCAACTCGTCCCGCCTTGCTCCCATTCTCTGCCTCTCCCCACCCCCACCCTATCTGTGATCGGGCCGCCGACCACGCTTTTTCTAATTCCTTTTCTCTTTATGTTTCTTGTTGTAAGTGTTTCGCTCCATCCGCTCGCCCCGCAGGATTCGGCTGCTCTTGTACCGTTCCATTCTCATCCTCCTACCTCTGGTATGAATTAGTGTTGTCAACAGTAGTATGTGAATTTTTGTCGCGTTGGCGGAGTTGTGCTTGTGCGGAGCTGCTGCCCCCGCTACGACCTGAATGTTTCCTTTTATATTTATACGTATACAGGCGTAAACATTCTTGTATTTTACTGATTCCTACAGTAGCCGTATGGAAAGGAGACATTTTATTTTTGGAGTGGTTGCTTTTCCAGGAGTACAGAAGGAGGCACGGCATGCGTTGATTTTCCCGTACGTAGGCAGTCTTTGCGAATCCGTCTTTCTTCACTCTGGTCTCTCAAATCGTGCTGTCTTCTGATGCCATCTCAATCATCAGGAGTGGCCCACGCTAATGGTCGTTCCTTTTGCATGAATTGGGCTTCACGCAGTGACATTATTTGCAGGCAGTTTTGGACCGTTTGCCTGCTCTTTAGGGTTGTCGGCATTTGCGAAGCCGATTTTGCAATCCCACGTTCGACCAACCTGCAGCCCGACAGAGAATGTTTGGCGGTGTATTTACTGACTCCAAAGCGTCTTCACTGAATTCGAGTTCGCGGCTTCCTAGCCGACACTTGCGGAGTGGGTTGGATGTGTGGGCGATCTTACCCTGGATCCAACCAAGTGAGGTATACTGGTGACGGTGTGCGTGCGTGCGTGTTACCCCCGAGCTGGGTGGCATATTTGCGCCAGATCTAAGAAGACAAGGCTGGCCCTCTGAACTGTGTGATCTTGAAGCCAGCGCTCGAGGCGGGTCTGAAGCTGTTTTCTCAACTGCCTGTTGGAAGTGGCTAACGGGCTTGTGGCACGAGGGAAAGGGCACCTCTGCGCTCAAAGTCATATGTGCCTGGCATTAACTTGTCCTTCCATTGGCGTGCAGTGGGGAAGAGGAGCGAAAGTGGCTCCGCGACCTTCTCTCAGCTTGCTTGATTTAGTGCGAACTTAACACAAAAGGACGCTTACAATGATGTGGACTGGTGGACTGGCTCCGCACCCAACGTAAGCCATAATAGCGACAGCTACTTGTGTGGTGTCAAGGTTATGTGCATTTTGACTGGTTGTTTTGCGCGTATGGCATGAGGGGGAGGGCTACCCGGTCAACCGCTTCTCCCGGACTCCTTTCCAATCATCTTGATCTCACTGCCATGTGGGGGGACTGCGCAAGTTTCATTCCCTTGGATGATTTGGAGGACAGCAAGGCAGCTGATGCGTTCCATTGGAGCCGCACAGAAGCCCGCTCTGTTTCCTCCGGGCGACGGTGGTCTTCGTCGATTATGACGAAGGAACTGCTGTCGTGGGCGTAATCGGCTGTTAAGGGAATTCCTACTCTATGTTAAGTCTCGTGCAGGGAATGCACTAAATTTACTCACCTTGGTCGACCATTCCTAACCTTTACCCCCTTGGAGGTCACATTTTTTCTGAATTGACGCACTTATGGGCTGCCGTTATTGAAATATTGACCTGTTTTGCTCCAAGGTACTAGGTAAAATATCTTTTCTACCTGCATCCCAAACAGGAACTGCACCAAAGAGGTAAATGGTTCTCTCAATTCTATTTTAACTGTTTCGAGTGAGACTGACGACTGTCTGTTTCTATTTCAGACTGAAGTACTGTCAGTCGTACTAGTGGAGGCATCCTGATTACAGTACTGAATACGCGTGTTCTGTTTTGTTTCGTGGCTTCGCTCTAGAGCCTCCGACGACGATTGCATTGTGATCAGCAACCGATAGTGGAAGGAGGCAGCGGAGACTGGTATGAGCATTCGTGGTGAGCTCTAAGCCTACTGAATAGTTGCTGATATGTCCGTGGATATTCGCATTCTGCATGGGTGCCGGCCCTGTCTGTGGAGTTGTTAAAAATCTCTTCGCGGAGCCCCAAATCTCCAATAGCTTCAACTGCACTTCTATCCATATTCTGGCTAGCCCAAATGTAGTTCCTGAATTATGCCCAAATTCGGTCTGGATCGTACATCTATTAACATAAGAAAAGTCGGTGCTTTTGTCTTAAGACTCAGTTAGGAGGCCACTACACGGTTGGCGTTCTTCATCTCCAAACTGCTCTGAACATGGTCTAATCCGTGAACCATGCGGTTATGTGCAAAATCAATTTTGAAGAGATTACGCAGCATGCAATTTAGAAGTATTTAAAACAGACGCATGTTCCGTCGCAGAAAAAAACTGACTAGTGTTCCATGTGGTTCGGAGTTCACTGTGCGTTATACTGTCCATCCGAGAAAACTTCAGGTAGTGAACGCGTTCTCACTGTACATGTGCGGCAACCCAAGTTATTCCTCGAATACCGGTGTGTCTGATGTTTGCGGTTACTCAATTGTGATGGACAATTCGTGTCACGCTGCTTCTTTGGGAGCTAGTAGATTGTTCAGATTGGCAAAGTTGAGAGATCCGGGTTGATTATTTGAAGAAGAAGAAGAAGAAGAAGGTGGGCTCACCGGAACAGGTTTATTAGGATGCTGACGTTTCGAAGAGCTTGGTCGGCTCTCCATTGTCAAAGCGTAAAATGCACTCAATCCACCAGAGATCCCAAGTGGCGTGTCACGTTGGACGGCCTCGTGCTGGTCGATTTTCTTCTCTCTCCTCTCGCTGCCGCGGCCTATCAGGGGATGGTTGACTGGTGTTTTGTCTGCGTGCATTGTGAGTCACCACTCCGCCGGGGGAAAGATGACTGAACCAGTGTCGGGTGGTCGGTCTGGCGGTTCTTTTTCTTCACCGAGTAAACTCGCCGTCGGGCTGTCTCCGTATGGCCTCCTTAAGCCCGGTGTGGTTGTTTGGTCCTGAGCTCTACGATTGTCATGACGTAGGACTTTGTAGGCTGCAGGAAGGTCCAGATGCCTGTTTATGAAGTGGGCATCGGAGAACCACGCCTCAAGAGTTAGCCGTTCTGCTTTTGTGTTGCCCCGTCCTAAGATGGTAGCTCGCTGGAAATCGAAAGTATGCCCAGTTTCTCCGACGTGTGTCGCTAATTGAGAGTTTGGGTCTAACCTCCTGGTAGCTGATTTGTGCTTTTGTAGGCGAGTCTGCAATTTTCGCCCGGTTTCTCCCACATAGTTGCAGTCGCCCTCTTTACAATTTATTTTGTAGATAACTGCAGAGGTTTCGGCGGGTGACAAGGGGTCCTTAGGTTGCATCATACGGCGTCGAATTGTCGCCTGTGGTCGGTGGGCTATGCCTACTCTGGCCGGTTGTAACAACCGAGAGACCGCCTCAGAGACCCCTTTAACGTAGGGAATGGCCCTCCATACTTCAGGCTGCTGCTCATTTGGCCGTCGTCTGTGCGCCCGACGTCTGCTTCTCTCGATAAAATGTCTGAGGTATCCATTGGCTGCAAATAGGTTCTGAAGATACATTCATTCGGCTCTTTTATCTTCTGGCGTGCTGCAATGTGTTTCGACTCTTTGGAATAGAGTGCGGACACAGCTACGTTTGTGAGACAGAGGATGGTTGCTGTTGAAGTGTAGGATCTGTCTCGTTCAGTGGATTTCCGGAGTACCACGGTTTGCAGTTGTACACCGGCGCACAAGCACGTCAAGGAATGGCAGTTGGTTGTTCGTTTCTCCTTCCATTGTAAATTGGATATCCGGGTCAACCGAGTTCAGTAGTTCCTTTAGGTGCTCAATACCAGTTGTTTTGACAACGACTTAGTCGAAGAGGACGCTGTCACGATGTGTGCTTGCGCGGCATGTGCTTTTCACCAGCATATGGGCTATATTGGCTCACGACATGCGTTTATTTAATTGCGTGCGCGCTTTTAGCTCGTCTTAGGCAGAAAGCGCCAGGCGTTGCGTCCAATATCATCTCTAATCGAATGCCAAGTAAGGGGGGAGGGAGAGAGGGAGGTTCAAGGCCTGCTCTGAGGAGGAATTAATCCTCATTCTAACCCAGCATACTTTTCGCTGTAGCAAGCTTAGTGCCCTCGAACCTATCACAGCACGCTAACGTTCGTGAGTTTGGGGGGGGGAGGCAAACTGACGATTTAAGTCTGTTCCACTCAATACTGAGGGCCAAACAACAAAGATTCCATCTTTTTTCAGCATTTATGACACTCACTTTCGTAAAATTCGAGACCTGGTTAAGATTCGGAACCCGGGGCTAGGGAGCTAGGTGGCGTGTGTCCTCCGTGAACGGCCTGTTTAGCTTTATCAGCCTTTGTGCCCGCTCCTATTTCCAGCTGTCTTAACTTCGCCTTCATCATAAAAAAGGAGGTGGAATGTGGCAAGAGAGCGCGGGGTGAGTCCGTTTCACTTTAAACACATTTAAGCGCAAGTCACTGCTGGGTTGACCTAGTCGCTTGTGATAGCCGACCAAATGCTTTTATTTGCAACTGCATGTTGCTGCTCTCAATGAAACCTGCCTCTCCGGGGAGAAAAAAGCAGTAGAATGAATTAGTCGTCGGCTACACCTTCTTATGGAGCGGACGTCCAAAGACGAAGGGTAACAAGATGCCGGGGTCGTTTTCAGCATCAGAGAAGACGCAGTGAGGCGGCCATTTTACCTCCAGCATAGTATCAGCGACCAGCTTGCTACCGTGCAACCTCCGCTCTGTGCGGCGGAACTTTTCATAAGTCCCTGCACTGCCCAAATGAGAAGTCTAGACGACATGAAGAACAGATTGTACGAAGACATTCAGGCAGTCCTCGCGGTTCTGCTTTAGGAGAACAAATTGCCGATACGTGCAAAAATTGCAAGGTTCAGGAAGTAGTTGAGAAGAGGTAGATGCAGTCGCTGAAGCAACAACTTTGGTCGCCTGACGTTTCAAATGCACGCTCGAGCCCATCATCAGGGAGAGTATCAAATGCACGTAATTCGTACACGGGGCGTTTCCGTATTTATGGGATGCAGTCGCTATGCTATTGCATACCTATGACAATTAACCCTCCCCCCCCTTTATTGAGGACGGCGTCTTCCGGCACGCTAATTGCTTGATGGCTAGCATGCAAGTCGTTAACGCTGGAGTTACAAAATTTCCCTTTGAAGAATTCAAAACGCAATTTGGCGAGCATGCGTCTGGCTGTTGATATAGCTAATCAAAAGCTACAGGCAAGTAGGTTGTCGAATGTTGTGTGGTCGACAAGATAAAGATTCCCAATCAAAATTCAGGGAAGACGGTTGAAGTTGGACAACCTTTACTGCCTGAGGAAGTGCGTACACAAGGGCTCTGTAGGCAGTTGCCGCGAACGCGCTCCAAGCAAGCTGTTGTCTGTGTGTCCGCCTTCGGGGTGTTCTGTCCGCGCGTGTCTGCGCCCTTCGTTGTCTCCACGTCGCCAGCCAATCAGAGTGGGGACAGCGATGATTGGCTTCGAGCACTCGCGCGTCCCAGCAGCGTATCGACAAGAACTATGAGGCGGACAGGACGGCAGCATGACACAGGCGGAGGGCGAGGAGACGCGAACTGCCACAGTACCCCCCGGCTAGACCGAAGGCGGCGCGTAGCGATGCCGAAGGAACTGTTAATGTCTAAAAAACATGAGTAACTAAACGGTCAGGAAGGTGAACATGGCGTCCACTACGGGTGATATATACAGGGGGCACAGGAGTAGAGTGAGTATGGCTCGCGATTACAGTGTTGTTGGTTGATGAAGGAGTAGTTGCAGTTGTGGGTTGCGGACATAGGGGCAAAGGAAGTATACTGGACGGAGGGGTAGAGGGCAAGGGAGGGGAAGGGTGAGTAAGTGGGCAGGGCGAATGAGCAGGGGATAGGGAAGATTTCAGGAACAGGGGTTAGAGGGTCAGCACATTTTGGTCTTTTGTACGGGTCCGGCGGCTCCTCTGCAACAGCAGCCTTGACCCGATCGACACTGACCACGTCCTCCTTGTCACTGCGAAGAATCCGGAAGGTCTCGGTGTTGCGCGCGAGCACGCGGAACGGTCCTTCGTATGGTGATTCCAGCGGCTGGCGCACACGGTCATACCGGACGAGCACATGAGTACACTTGTCCAAGTCTTTTTCGACATAAGACTCAGTCATTGAAGCTCGAGGTGGAACCGGGGAAAGCGAGCGCATAAATTGCCGCAAACGGTGCAAAAGATTGTCAGGAGTCTCGTCGGCGCCACGAGAGGTTGGAGTGATCATCTCGCCTGGCAGTGGGAGTGTAGTGCCGAAAACTAATTCAGCTGCGCGGATGTCGCGGGATACAAGAGGAAGGTTGTCCGACCAGTTCCCTGGGTCTTCTACGGCACGCAGGGCGGTCTTTAGCTGACGATGGAAACGTTCCACCATACCGTTGGCAGCTGGGTGGTAGGCTGTCGTCCGAATGCGTGTGCAGCCAAGGAAATTAAGTAGCGTTTGGAAGAGTGCCGACTCAAACTGGGCAACACGATCAGTCGTAACCGTGGATGGGGCACCGAACATGGCGATCCAACGACTGACGAAGGCCTTCACGATGGTTTCAGCCTGAACATTCGGCAAAGGAATAGCTTCAGCCGAGCGAGTATATCGATCGACACAGGTAAGGAGGTGAGTGAAACCACTGGATGGAGGCAAGGGACCTACGACATCCAGGTGCACATGGCTGAACCGTGCGTCGGGACTGGGGAAAGTGCCTGGTGGGGACTTTTTGTGACGCTGTAAATTGTTGAGCTGGCAGCTCAGACACGACCGAGCCCAAGCTTTGACGTCCTTCTTCATGCCAGGCCAGACAAACCTTTCTGCAAGGAGCTTTTGAGGGGCTCGGATCCCTGGGTGGGAGAGTCCATGCAAAGTTTGAAATACAGCTCGACGCATCGAGGCGGGCACAAAAGAGCGGTGAAAGGGAGTTGAGACGTCACAAAGTATGGTACCAGAGCCAGTGATCAGAGGAACGTCTTTGAGTAGAAGACCACCAACAGACTCGTCACCAGGACAACCGACTCGCTGTTGCTCAGCCGCCATGGCACAAAGATCGATCCCGTGTAAGAGTTGGAGGGAAGACAGTGAGGGTCTGGACAGCATATCAGCCACCTCATTCTTCGTGCCATCAATGTGGCGGACGTCGGTGGTGAGTTGAGAGATGTAGTCCAGGTGGGCGATTTCCCTCGGATTGTACTTGTCGGAGTGGGAACGAAGTGCAAAAGTCAACGGTTTGTGGTCAGTGAAGACAGTGAGGTCACGACCTTCAAGGAAATGACGGAAATGCTTCTCAGCCAGGTAACTGGCCAAAGGTGCTGTAGCGTGTCACAGCTGGTAAGAGCTTTTTGGAGAAAAAGGCAAGTGGTTGAGTCGAACCAGCAAGGTGTTGTTGAAGGACTGCACCAACGGCTACGGTCGAAGTATCTACCATCAGAGACAGCTGAGCTTCGGGAACGGGATGCGTGAGTAAGGTGGCATCGGCAAGAGAATTCTTGATTCTCTCTAAAGCAGTTAGTGCTTCACGAGTCAGCTCGAGGGGGCCTTTGGGACCAGTTAGCATGTTGGTGAGCGGCAGCATGAGGTCAGCACAGTTCGGTAGGAACCGACGGTAAAAATTGACCATGCCGAGGAATCGCTGCAACTGTCGCTTCGAAGTTGGTGGAGGGAAATTGCGACCAGCTTGGGGTGCTTGTGACCAAGACGATGTATGATGCACTTACTTGGAAAGCCAGTTGCCTTGTCGTGTCCATGAAAGGGCTGTGACTGTAGACCCCGTAGGCATGTAAGCTGAATACTGTGTTACTGGGTAGGTCTGAACGCCAATTTAATGTTGGCAGCTACATCAACTCCAAACTGGAGGACATTGCTTTCCCGGCAAAAAATTGAACGAGACATGGATAGATGGACATGATGAATTTAATGACAAGTTTCGCAACCTCTTATACCTGTCCGGATTGATGGTCCTACTCTGTGTCCTTATTGAACCACTGGCTATATAAATTTTTAATGACCGTTCGCAGATTAATCAGAGGTGAGAAAATTAATGATGTCATTAATCTCTTTAACCTGACAGGGTCAGTTGCATATTTTGTGATTGGGGGAGATGAATTACTCCAAAATTTAACTGGATAAATAAATCGTCTGAACTCGCGAATAGGAAAATCGGAAAGGTTCGCGCTCAGCTTCTCTCAAAGTCTGTAAGTTAGTAATTTTTTTGAGTGACATTCACCTAGAACCCGTAAGTGCTGCACTGCGACTTAAAGCGTAAGGCTCTGCCAATGAAATTAGGCGCGTTTCCAAGTATAACCTGCGCCTCACGACTTTGCCCTACTAATTCCCATCATGAAAGGCGGCGAAACGTTGGTCCCGCTACCTACCGCCATCTGGCGCGTTTATTGACAATGTCACAGGGACAGCCGTGTGAAGTTTTCATCTATAGCCAACTAAAACGAAAAAATGTGTTACCTCTCATCCATAGCTGGTTGCATTTGCTGATCCGCTGATATCGTCTGGGTGCTGTTCTTTAACAGCTGTTACCGCTAACTGAGAAACTAACAGTTGGTTTGGGCGCTCTGGCTTGATGGTGAATGCTGTCGACATATCTCTCTAAGCCATGAAATATAAAATGAATTCCGTAAGGTGTTTGTGGAAGGTTTGCTTCAACAAGTGCTCAAATGTTGTCGGTAGCTGTGTAGAAGGCGACTGTGGCAAAAACATGCAGAATTTAGTGGCGTTATAGAGTTCCTGACCTCGGGTGCAACTGCGAATAGTAATCGCATATTTGTCTGGTTAGTGGTTCAAGAAGGACAACCAATCAGGACACGCACAAGAGGTCACGAGATCTGTTCTGTCATTAAATCAGGCATGTTTGGTTACTTATTCCCTGTTCAAATTTATGCAGGAAAAACCGTGTCTTTAATACGGTATACAAAGCTAGCTCCCCATCAATTGCCATATGTCGTGGTAATTAGAATGCCCACTCAGACGGTAGCCGTTTCCAGTGCCTTGGGTCTGTCCTAGTAAACAATATATTTTCATGTGGGTTCAAAGGTGGGAACGAGGTGGGGTCCGATTTGGGGGTGGAGGTGGCCGCCCTGCGACCCTCCTCCTTCCATGACTTGACTCCCCGAAGATCCTGTTCACACTAGACGTGGAACGACAAATTTCCGTTGAAATCACACATGGTCACGTATTCCAAAACCGTCCAACACAGAAACACCTTGCTGCTTATGCAACGGTTGTCGATGTGACTGCACAAAAAGTGGTATAAGTTGGTTCATTTGATAGCGGTCTCACTTGGGTCATTTTGCTCAACGATAACCTTCAGGCTACCCTGCCGTTGACTGAGAAAGAAGCTATGCAGGTTTACGGTATTTCACAAAAAGGGGGTTTCTCAGTCATCCAACACTGACAGAAAATAGGTAAGTCAGTGAAGATCCATATTAATTACTCCTATTCATATAATTGTGGAACTCCCTTTCCCTCCTCGGTCTGAATCACTGGAGAGAAGCTCCCTTAGTCGAGCGGAGCGGTAGGACAGAAAACGGAAATTATTAAGTACTATGCGGCGGCACTCTTGCAGGTGCCGCGATCCTCCCTAGGTTGCTCCACATGCTATACGCATCATTAACAATAAATTCGCCAGTTGTGGCGCGTCACCTCTGTTAATTAATGAAGGTGAGTGTTCCCAAAAGAATTTGAGCATTCCCTGAAGTGAAGTACGTCTCATTAACCTTCTACCGAAATGTCTGGATGTGAACTTGCATGCCACTTGGCTGGGGTCGTTACCACGTCCCTTATAAAGAAATACTAATTAATTTCCTTCATCAGTAGTTAGTTGTATCGTTTTTTATTCCTCCTTGTTGCCGCCTGCGTACTGTTGCCAGACTTCATTTCGTCGACCTTAACGACTGTTACTGCCAGTTGAGGCCTTATATTAAAAAAAACTGTCCCTCCCACGCCTATCTATCCACGTCGAGAGGACGCGGCAATCACTTTAGGTTGGGTCAACAACCTGGACGATGGACGGACACTTGCCGGTGGGGCTAATGATCCCGCGCGTGAATACTCAATTCATGCGTAGGCTACCTCTAAAAGAAACAGCGTAAAACAACTTCATTCACGCGAGTGGTAGGGCATTCCGCATGCTCTCCTGCCCTAAGACACTTCTAAGGTCATAAAATTGCTGAACGAGTCGCTCGTCTCTGTACTTGCAGCGGTGTAGGGTGTAAGACCCCAGCTAACCCCTGGACCGTGTCATGCGTGGAATGGGAATAGAGGAGGTTTTGCGAGTGGGGCAACACGCAGGACGGAGAGCAGTTGAAATGCAGGAGGACACAGAGAATAAATAAGTTTCTGCCTAAAATCTCATCGTGCGCTGTCATTTGGCAAAGAAAACGAGCGCGATACTTGAAAAATAAACAAAAAGCACTTTTCATAAATAATCAATTTTGAATGAAGCGCCGCTGGTAAGTTTACATTTAGTCAGGGAAGCGAGAAAATTCCAAAAGATGGGAACGGTGAATAACAAGTAATGTTTACAGTCACACTAAATTTAAATGTACGTGTTGGAGTTGCCAGTTGCATAGGGTCCTACACCCTATCGCTATCCTTAAAGCTTGCTTAGAAACCAAGGGGCCGGATTTTCGCCCCTTCCTGCCGCAATATGGCAAACACTCTCTGTCCAAATGGACCTGACGTTTTGGAATGCTGACGACTGTGTCCACCTTAACGCATTTTTTATGATGAACCGAGGTCAAAGTACCGCTGGAGGTCAGGAATTCTGCCAGACGTTAGAACATCCGTAAATGTCCACAGTTTTCCCCCAGATGCCGTCCTCACATCGGGCAGTATGGTCACGTCTCTAGAGGTCAGACTAGGGTGAACTGGCGGAGCTCCGAGAGACGCCTGTTCAGAGGTAGGAATCCGAGAGGACGGAACATGAATGTAAAACATTTGCCAGACTGACAGCAGAGTTGGCAAACGAGGGTTTTTGGTACAGTGAGTGACCGATCTCATGAAATGTTGGCTGAAATTCCGAAATGAGTTTTCGATTAGGAAGGATTACTTGGTCGCGGTTGTAATACTGATTATCCTAAGGCATCCTCTTATAACATTTCGGACTCAGAAGAATGTCGGCTTTTAAATGCACTTCTTTTAAATCTCCTGTAGAAAGCGTGCTTGGTAAAAAAATGACTACTTAATTAGCCTGCATTTTTCCCATTGATTTTCGATGGTCTTGCAAATTCAAATATATTTTATAGAAACCATAAACAAAAGTATGCTTTCTTTTAATCAATCAATAGAGAATCACGTCTTCTTTATATTTTATACTTAAGGAAGGAGTATAATTAGGTTTTAAAAAGTTTCTAATTATGAGACTTTTTAAGACCGCGAAATGTCCATTCACATAGCATCGAACCTGGCCGTTTACCACTGCTCCTTATGAAATGTACAACATGGTCCGCATCCATTGCAAAATTTTATAGACTCTGTATGATCTCTGTAATGGCATGGAAAAATATGTGATTTTCTTTATGCGGAACACATGCACCTTGTAGAGTGTAATCACTAAGCGCTAATGCAACGAATGATCAAGCTCCAAATTATTCGGCAATTAGAAAACTTTTTAAAAACCTAATTATACTCCTTCCTTAAGTATAAAATATAAAAAAGACGTGATTCTCTATTGATTGACTAAAAGAAAGCATACTTTTGCTTATGGTTTCTAAAAAATATATTTGAATTTGCAAGACCATCGAAAATCAATGGGAAAATGCAGGCTAATTAAGTAGTCATTTTTTACCGAGCACGCTTTCTACAGAAGATTGAAAAGATATGCATTTAAAAGCCGACATCCTGCCGAGTCCGAAATGCTATAAGAGTATGCCTTAGGATAATCAGTATTACAACCGCGACCAAGTAATCCTTCCTAATTGAAAACGCATTTGAGAATTTTAGCCAACATTTCATGAGATCAGTCACTCACTGTATCAGGAAATCGGTGGCACATCGCGTGTTTGATGGTACGACACTGAAGTAAAGCACCTATGTACATACCGACCTCCTCGATGCGTCTAATCTACCATCTGAGTGCAATTTGCTTAATAACCCATGATTAATAATGGAAATAAGGGTTTTTGATGACGACTATGATGATACTAATGATAGTTATATGAAAATGTCTAAGGAGCACATTTTTAATATGCACAATCTGATGAGTAGGAAAATACTCTTTCCATTGCATAGTAGCACTCAATGTCACGAACATTATTTCATAGAGAGATATCCCCGATACCCAACGGCGTATATGGATGATTTGTAGCTGGACTGCGGTCACTAATAAAGGTAATAAGTCAAAAGTAACAGCTTCCACGGTTTGCGAGCCTCATTATGTTTTCTACGTTTCCCTGATCCGCAGAAAATGAGGCAGACGGATTGAATCAAAGAGAGCAGACGGGGGCAGTTGTCAAACATCGAAGTTAATGCGTGCATGAGAATAAGTAACCCAAGCTAGCGACAAATTCTTGATCTGCAGGGAATTATTTCGGGCGCTTAAATTTGGATTTCAAAACCCCGAAATGGTCTAGTTGGCAGTTACGTAGACGCCTAAATCGTGTTGAGGAGCCCACTTGTTCCGTGGGGCCTTGGGGCTCTCACTCAAGCCCAGCCAGCAGTCACACATCTGCGCGTCATATCGGGGTTGGGTATGGCTGGCAGACGACGACTAATAAGCCTGTATCATGCACCGCTGTGCCGCTGCTGGTTGGGCTCGCGAGAGAGAGAGCCCGTAAGGCACAACGGGACGAGTTAGTTCCGTAATAACGAACGGTGAGCCTACCTTTACCGGTGTGCAATGTATATTTGTATTTGCCAAAAGGCTGAGGCCGCCAACGCAGCATCCCACTTTCCCTCGGTGTATTTATTGCCAGTTACAGATAAGCGAGCACATGATGAGGGCAGGGACTAGCTTACTTTAAGTAAAGTAACTGATCCGGTAAAGGAAGGCAGGAGTGTCCAGATTACCGAAACAGTGAGTCGCAGCAGACCTCAAGGAAATGCATAGCGTTCGTTGATTACTGGGGATAACTGAGCCTGTTGTATTATTTTAAATATTGCATAAAACGAGGCAGGGCGTGGCATTAGTATGCCGGAAATTACCGAAAGCAAATCAGAAGAATTTCCGATCAAGTAAGGAAGCTCCTGAAGTCATGTCGATCTTGTGGTATACTGTAGGAATGGCGGAAGATGCTATCAACAACCCCTAGCCACCAATGAAGGGAAGAGTCGGAATAAATGTAAGAATAAATAATAAGATGTCAAGCAACCTGGTCATTCGGCATAGACGTCGCGCGGAGAGAAACTCCTGAAGGCTTGAGTCCTTTCATCAAAATGAAAAATGACCAGATGACACCCGGCACAGTACCCCCCCCCTTCGAGATCGAAGGGCGGCGTAAAACGACGCCGAAGGATATACACAAGTCCAATAAAATGAGTAACGAGTCGATCAGAAAGGGGGACGTGATGTCCACTGTGGGTGATCTATGCAGGAGAAACGATAGAGTAAGGTTATCATGCGGATATAATGCTTGAGTTTGATAAAAAATGTCCTGGTTGATGGCATCGCATCATGCACGAAGAGGAAATATACGGGACGGAGGGACAGAGGTCTGGGGAGGTGGAGCAGGGAGTAGAAGACCACAGGACTCCTTCAGATTTTGAAAGTTTTTTTGCAATTTATTATTAAAAAGTCCCAGACGTTGCAATGTTCAAAAACCAGCAAAGTCTATTCCGAATGTTCTTCATTCGTTATTCTAACGCAGAGAATATACGCGAGAACTTAAGGTCATACTGAATGAACTTATCACCAGATACTGCCCTATGTCGAAAAAGAAAATCACCAGCAGGCCGCGATGGCTTAAGGGTTCACTAAAAGTTGAAGTAAACCGTAAGCAAAAGCTGTGGAAAGCATATCTTAGGGACAAGACAACTGAATCAAGAAATAGGTATAAGGCTCAACGGAATAGGGTAAAGTGCCTTGTTTACAAAGCCCGCCAAGACTTCGAGGGTAACCTTTTAAACTGTACAGGAGAAAACCCAAAGCTTTTCTTCAACTACATAAGACAAAGTACTCGCAACAGGGATCCCATCCCTATGCTAAGAACTGATGATGGCGTTGAACTTTACAAGGACGACGAAAAGGCTGAACATCTGTCCAGGTTCTTTCAGTCGGTCTTGACGAGAGAAGTCGCTGTACCCACTGATCACTGTAATGTGGACAATGTCCCGACAATTGACTCAGTGGTTCTCACAAAACCTATTGTTCAACAGGAATTACTTAAGCTAAAAGAAGGGACTTCGCCCGGTCCTGACGAAATACCGGCAAAGTTGTTGAAGGAATTAGCCAAAGAATTGGCAGAACCTCTGAGCGTCCTCTTCCAAGCCTCTCTTGATGCAGGCAGACTGCCTCCTGATTGGAAGACTGCGTGGATTTCACCGATTCATAAAAATGGCAGTCGCGCTTCCGCAAACAACTACCGACCAGTAAGCCTCGCCTCCATATGCTGCAAAGTTATGGAGCGAATAATCAAACGCGAACTGATGCGGTTTTTAGAGCAAAATCATCTTCTGTGCGATGCACAGCACGGTTTCCGCAGAGGGAGGTCCTGCTTAACCAATCTACTCTACTGTCTTGAACAGTGGACCCGAGCGATTGATGAAGGAAACGTTGTGCATGTGGCCTACATAGACTTCAAGAAGGCATTTGACAGCGTGCCACACCAACGTCTCCTACACAAGCTCAGCCGCATAGGGGTAAGAGGCAAGCTTTTGAAGTGGATTGCAAACTTTTTGGTCGGTCGGTCCCAGACTGTTCGTCTTGGTGGCCAGCACTCGGCAGAGGTGACGGTTACGAGCGGAGTACCTCAGGGCTCCGTTCTTGGCCCTATCCTTTTCCTCATCTATACTGATGACTGTATCCATGGATTGGACTGCAAGATTGCCATGTTTGCTGACGATATAAAGCTTTGGACCGTCATCCGCAACGAGGACGATGAAGCAAATTTACAGGCAAACTTAGACCGACTCGAAAAATGGTCAGGCCACTGGCTCCTCCCATTTAATGTTACCAAATGCAACATTCTGAGGATTGGCAGAACCAGTTCTGCGCACCGGCAGACGTACTATCTAAATCACACACCGCTGCCACTGGTAGACGTTCAGAAAGACCTAGGGGTGTGGATAACATCTTCACTAAAGCCATCATTCCACTGCTTGAAAGCAGCAAAATCCGCAATGTCCAGCTTATATCTCATCAAGCGGGCATTTGCCAAGTTCGATGAAGAGTGCTTCCGCAAGGTCTTCGGGATGTTTGTGCGCCCACAGTTAGAATTTGCCATTCAGGCCTGGAGACCCTGGACTGTTAAGGATCGTGCCACCCTCGAAAAAGTCCAACGACGGGCAACCAAGCTTGTCAGAGGTCATAAAAACCTACCTTACGAAACCAGACTTTCAAATCTAAACCTCTTTCCCCTGGACTACAGACAACTACGTGGCGACTTAATTCAAACGTTTAGAATGTTACGGGGTCAGGACTGCTGCCTCGCATCCGGCGACTTCTTTGAGCTGGCCACCACTACTAGCTTGAGAGGACACCCTCTGAAACTACGTGTGACAGGAGCGAGACTGGACGCAAGAAGGTCCTTCTTCAGCCACAGAGTGGTAAAGGTGTGGAACGCCCTACCTGTGGATGTCGTCATGTCCTCATCCGTGGACTCATTTAAGAGAAAGCTTGACCAGTACAGGGATATGTACCTCCACAGCATCAGAAACTAACGAACCCCCCCTGTGCCACCCGTCCCATCCAACGTTTTATGTTACAAAGCATGCTACTCCCTATATTTTAGTAACATTACGTTTCACAATTTTCGCTATCTCCTGACCGCCACATATGCGCTTGCTTTAATATTACTTGGTCCATTCATTGCCGTACTGGATATTGTACAATCTTGACACAGAAGGCATTCACAGACAAATTCATACCAGTGACCAATGCTTGTTGTATGTAATTACTTACGTAATTTTTATCACACTTGCCTTACACATTGTTTTTTATGACGTTATTGTAACCAAAAGGGAGTTCAAAGGCGTTCGCCTACTTTTCCCTTAATAAATCTGATCTGATCTCATATGCAGAGTAACATTACTGCCGAGGACAAAGGAGTCTGCAATGGCCGTTTCTGGCCAATCAGACGTCTTCCGCCGGTCGTACACAACCCCGAAGCGTGGAACACCTGGGGCTCGATCCCGCAGCCTGTTAGTTAGAAGTTCAACGCCCCTGACCACTGAGTAACGGGTTCCTATTCCTGTCGGTTGCGATCGAGAATATGCAATGGTAGATGGGCGCTCCATGGTCGTGTTACGGAAGTCACTAGTCCCGTTGGACCGATGGCTAATAAGCCAGAAATAGTCATTCCAGTCTTCCTTGTCTTTGTCAGTAATGCTTATATTACGCGCCGCTGTGCGGCTGCTGGGTTAACTCGAGAGAGAGCAGCAATTCAAAGCAGGACGAGTGAGTTCCGTAACACGATCGGTGAGCGTCCCGCTACCATATATGAGCTATTTCCATGCCATGGGAGGCGAAAGTCCCTTTCACCTTAACGGCCCCTTGGAGAGAGATTATTGATTTTCAAGGTCCGCAGGGTCCAAAGCTTATCTATCAGCAAGAATCGCGCGCCGGGTTTGAACCAACGCGACAACGGAAACGGCAACTGGAGTTTAGTCTTTTTCATAAAGAAGATGACGATAAGTAATAGAAAATAGTTCCATTTTCATTATATTATATAGAAAAAATATGCGCAAAAAATAATAAACTCATAAGTTGCGCTCTTTTTAAAGATATAATGTCCTGTGTCTCGTCCCGTATAATTTTTTAAACAGATGGCGTGCATAATTAGGAGGGACTAACAGTACTTTTAGGATAACACAACAGTATTTAAGATACCGACGATAGTGGGGATTCTACTGGCAGTCAGTCGTAGTCAGGAGCTTTGCGGTTAAATTGTAGTCCAACACTGCCGTCGAAATTTCAATTTCCCAATACTAACGCCAGCCACGGAGGCAAGTACGACTGTACACTTATTTCTTGTATCCATCACTGCTTGTACTCTTAAAAGTGTTCTCCATTTCAAAAGAAGCTCAGTCATGTGTTCTATCTAAAAGTCCACATTTTATTTTGATGTTTTGTGCCTTGTGATGCAATTAAGTGTAACGAACTTACCACTTATGGTTTTGAGTGATGTCCAACAACCCTTCCGTCTAAATACAGAGACACGATTTCATTTTGAGCACAATGATTGAGCGAAAATCCCGGAAATTTACGCGCAAAGACTTTGAATTTGTGTGAAGTGGACAGGACTGAAATTCTGAAGCTTTAGGAACACAGATCAAAAGTTCGAGTGTTGGTTTAAAGGAGTTAAAAACAGCAGTATTCCGAGCGAATTTGTCCCCTCTTGTCCACTCAACGCTCACCGCACGTCGCATAGCACACTCAGAGGAAACCTTATAAAGGTAGAGCCTATGTTTACCTCAGATCATACCACTCCTTAATCATCAGGGCTAGGGGGAAGTCGTTACTTCAACGACTGCCTGCAGTCGCATTTAAATATTATTTGTGATGAAATGAGGCCAGGTATTGAGCTACTCAGGCAAAGGGGATGTTTTAGAAGACTAGTACAAAATAGATCTGAACATACCAGTGAGGAAGGTGAACGTCAGTTGCATAGGTACAGTAGATGGGCTAACTCACGAAAATCTGAAATACGTTTTGAACCCGAAAATATTACTTACGTAGGGTTGTTTTATTAATTGTCATGTGCCATCATTCCAAGGCATTTTAGTTACTTCGGGTTGCCGGCTTTTGAATGAACTCCTTCCCGACCGCCTGCACAAATACATTCTGCAAAAATGACTGCTTAAGTAGTATGAATTTTCCTCACTCAATTTCGATGGTCTTATAAATTGAAATACATTTCCTAGAAACCATGCATAAAAATACTCAACCGTTTGCTCATTTGGTAGACAATTATGTCTTTTTCAAATTTTTTTCTAAGAAGAAGGGCGTAATCTGTTTTCAAACTGTTTTTGATTATGAGATTTTTAAGACCGTAAAAATCCCGTTCACAGATCACCGTGTCTCTGTACTTACTAATGCTGCCTGTAAAACTTACAATGTGGCTCAAATCCATTTTTATATTTTATGAACCCTATATGGTCTCCTCCTAATAGCGTATAGAAATGTAGAATTCTCCGTGTACGAAAAGTATGCAGCTTGCGGTATGGAAATCCCAAATGCAAGTGTAACGGCAGGTCGGGTTTTAAATAATTCGGGAATTGGAAAAGGTCTTTTTAAAACCGAATTTCCTCCTTCTTTCAAGTATGAAATTTGAGGAGGATGTAATGTAATTCTAAATGAGCAAAAGAATCAATATGATTACGCATGTCTTCAATAAAATATACTTGAACTTGTAAGTGCATCGAAAATAACTAAGGAAAATTCATACTAGTAAGAAGTCATTTTTTCCAGTGTATAGATTTGCGTGCAGCCGGAAAGAATTTAGTTTAAAAGCCGGCATTCCAAAGAAGCTGAAATAATTTGGAATTATGCCGCACAGTAAGTAATCTTGCAACCATACTTAAGTCCTCTTTTCGAGTCAAAAACGCATTTCAGAATTTCAGTTAACATTTCATAAGTTAACATACCTACTGTACTTACTTTCGGGGTACAGAGTATGGACGGTGTTAAATAATATGACAATGAAAGCTATCTTCATAACCATTGACGAAATCATTTTGTAAATTGACATTGTTAAAGATGCTACTATGAATTTGGGTCTAGGCTTCGAGTTGCAAACAAATGGCAACAATTCGGCGCCGTTCGATGCAACCCAAAGACATAATGTCACTCAATCCAAATCTCAGCAGTTGTCTATCAGATAAGTTGTAACGATGGAGACTGCAACTACGTTGGGGAAACCGGACGGAAATTGCAGATCCACCTACATGAGCACAACCTGGTAATTCAGAGACAAGACCCAAATTCACAGCTTACGGCTCACACCGGAGAAACTGGCCACAGCTTTTACTTTCAAGGAGCAACCGTCTTTGCCGGGGCACCTCAGGGACAGAAGGCCTTACACTTGAGGCTTGGTACTCAGATGCCAACTCAATTAACAGGCATCTAGACCTTCCCGCGGCCTATAAAGCCCTACGTCATTACATACGCCATGACGAGGAGAAAACAGTCGTACGAAGCTTAAGAATGCCGAGCCAACACGGCCTATTGACTATTTTACCAAAAAGGGGAACACAGGTGCCACTGACCCCCACTGAGTCGACGCCAAACAACGCTGGAGGCACCAATATTCGCAAACAACGGCCGGACGGTCAAGACATAAAAACCAATCGGTCCATGGCCAATTAATTCTGCTGTGTGCCCAAAATTCTGATCGATTTTTGCACTAGACGCTTTGATAATGGAAAGCCGCCCAAGCTCTTTAAAACGTTAGCCAAACAATTTCCTCGAACCGTTGAGCAGTTCCCTTTCCTCAGATTCCCGGCCCAGATCTCTTTCATTTGTCAAACGTAAGTTAAGTTAGTTTTTCAGCTTATCTGGAGTGCTCACCGACTCAAGGACACTCGGCTTTCGTCCCTGCACTGTCCTTCTACCCTGGCTCTCGTCATTTTCACCCACTTACGCCAGCACGTCTTCAACCTACCGGCGGGAGAGGAGGGGATTTCGCGGACTGCCAGCCAGTTATTCATGTCTCTCGATATTTGGTCGTCTCTCTCATACAATACTCTGGGGAGGGGAGGTTATTTATCATTGCTGAGGAGATTGGAAATTGGAACGGCTGTTAATGTGCCGTAAGAAAAGGTGTCCAGTCCTCTCGAAACACTATTCCTAATGACACACCAAACGCCCTAATGCCAACACTGGGGGTAGAAGAAAGGCGTTGTGATGTTCAAGGCGATAAATAAGCTGTTCCCAGCAGCCCATTTCTAAGATGTTTACCGCCCAATTTTCGCATGGAATAGAATTAAGATGACAATTAATCTTTAATTTCTTCCTTCCCGTATCGTTCCTTCTCCCCTACGCTACGTGCATGCATTAAGTCAAAAACCGTAATCGTCTCTCTACAAGCACCGGAAGAGATGTCACCGTACAGATTTCCGGGAAATATGGCTAGCAAATACGAATGAAAGGGAGTATTCTTTATGGAAATCAGTCTTTTTTATTGATGAGTCGGTGAGTTGGGTAGATGAGAACAAACTTTGGATTTACACGCAATTTTAAAAATGGAATATCTAAGGGCAAATTAAAGCCAGTGCTTAGAACCGTAAGTCCACATAATTATATCACTAAGGAGTACCTTACTTCAAAATTTTTATTTGATGTTAACGTAAGTTGAGCATGTCAGCCAGTTTAAAGGGAGAATTTCGAAAGAGAACTTTTAAAAGTAATTACTTACGGAGAAAGAATAACCACTCGGGAATTGCGGAGCTTGTCTCGTGAATACGTCACTAATTTGTTCATTTATGGGCTTAGTCGATTTGAATGACGCCAAATGGGGAGAAAAGTACCAGTTTGATAAAAAGTATTTAACTCAAGCACGACCACTGACCGCACTAACGACAGGTTTTTCAGGTCCCATTATGCGATAGTTGCTACTGCGTTTTCTACTTTTCTGGAATAGATGCCGCTCCTTCGGTCTCCTACCGTTCCGATCTTCCATGAAATTATGGCAGCTTGCATTTTTTCTAGTAAAAAATAGTGGACAATAAAGCGTTTGACCTCCTTTACCCTCAGTCAATATGCTTTTCATGTTTTCTCTAGAAAACACAATATTGCAAAGGTCTTAAAATATGTTCATACCATTATTAAGCAGCGGCAATGCATAAAATGGCAGAGTTATCATTCGTTAGGATTTAAACATGTACACAGTTTTGATGGTAAATTCTCCGCATATAGTACGCGATCTATCTCACGAAACCTCATGGCAGAAACTGATCTGAGAAGTTTCGGGCGTCCTAGATATTGTGTATTTTGCTCGTTCACTCAGCCTCTTTAGAAACGTTGTTTTTTCATGTGCAAAGAATATGTACAAGTAATCGTATCAAAAAAATACTCATAAATTTGAGCGAAAATTGACGTTGCGGTATATTCAGACATTTCCTATGTTAATATCTGTCTGGACTTCGTTTGCGCATCCGAGCGCGTTTTGCTCTGAGAGTATAAAACTTTGCTCTCGATATTTTTACTAAACGAAGCTTGCCACACTTGAAAATCGATTTTTCGTCGTATGCTAACAGGGAATTCAATTTGCTAACACAGCCCACAAGTGGGCAAAGATAACGAAAGTGGACGCAATACAAAGAGAAGCATGTTCTTACATTTGCGATGGAAATATATCAGTATTTTTTAACGACGTGAAAGAAACGACCAAAAGTGTCAACTTGTTCCTGGCTTTACGTGAGAAAAATTGACGTACACAAATATCCCTCAATGGAATACACCATTAAAGTACTCTTTACAAAGGTAACATATAAGAGAAAGGCTTCGGATTGATCGAAGGCATATTCATTATTTACGTTTATTGTGGGCATTCATTTTATTTGACGATGAGGTTTCTGTTTGGAAAGTCTTCAAGTGTGACCCAAACGAACTTTGATATGAAAAAGAACGCCTAAACACCTGCCACTTCGACAAATGTCCTCAAAAAGTATCTTTATTGAGAGATTTTAGCAAACCCCTAATATAGCAAACACCTAATATATAATATATGTATATTTATGGGCAATCGATCGAAAACACTGAGAGTCCTGAAGTAATCAGCGATATTTCAAGGCCGGTCTGAAACAACGTAATCCAGAACAGACGAAAAATGCAGATTAATTTCACGGAAGAAAAGGTGTTGTTATACATGCAAAATGGTATGTTTATGATTACGCCTGTGAAGTATATTTAAATTTATTTGACATTGACCCGCCTAGCAACATGTGTCCTTATGATGAATTCTGTTCCTATGATGTTCCTATCTGCAAAATCAAGAAAAATCCTAATTGCCTTGCAGAACCATATTTCAATCAGCTTAAAAGCGTAAAAATCACCATACCTATTCTGGTAACCGTTTCGAAATCTATACTCATGACGTAGGCTGCTGACGAACCGTCATCACGTAAGTTTTTAGAAGGCATTTAAGTGTAAACTTCATAAGATGACAGTTTTAAAACTTTGTCTATTCCTGTCATTGACGTTACTCTGTTTCTTTGCCTGAAATTTACACAACTACGCCCATTTTTGGCGTTTTCAGGATTTTCCACTTTTAGAAAAAAAATCGATATTTCTAAACAACGCAACATTGCCTTTAATATTTCGTCTATGTCTTTTATGCTTTTAAAGTTATTCTCTATCAATATTAACGTTGGGACCGTGAAGTGGGGTCGTTTTGTGATTGATTAATCATCATTCGTAAATTTCAACACATCTCACGAGTTAGGTCACTAACTGTATGAACATTGAAGGAATTTTCTGTTTGTTAATAACATGATATAGTCCGCAGTCTTTAAAGGCATCCATCACTTTCGATGGGGGCTGCTATCCAGGACATGAGTACAATGGATCTGCGAGATGTTCGTTATCATACTTTTATGTCAAAGAAAGAGTTCGTATTGGCTTAAAAATATGATTCGGCCTTATAGAATATTGAGAAGATGCATAACAACGTGACTTCCAGATATTCTGCCCTAGGCTTCATAAAAAAGTACTACTACGTCTGGTTTTCCAAACCAGTGTCATTTTTCAGTTCCCCAGGAAAGTTTTCAGTGCATCGAACAGATGCTTCATTTAGAGACGCTACTTTCAAATCTGTCGGTTCGTCTTTCGTTTAACATTAGTCCAAAAAGGGTTATCAACTGTAGGTCTTTTTGGAATGAACAAACCGTTTATGCTTATGGACATTTTTGATGGATTTTTTGGATGACGAAAACCATGGGTGGTGACTACTTCTTTCAATAGAAGTACTGCCTTTAACTAGCTCAAGGCAGAAGGGCTCAACTGCTGCGATTTTAATCATCACAGATCTGGCAAACGTCACTCGGCGTCCCCTCGAACTATCGAAAATTGTGGTGTTGGTAACTAATCTTTTGAAGTCGATCCGATCACCCCACCACGGAAGAATTTGACGTACGGCGGTTTCGGGGATCGTCTTTCAGACCGCCACCAATATCCCTCCTAGCACTTGATTGCCAGCGACTTGGTGAATAATTTCGTTGGGTTTTTGGGTACATACATGCTCTGGTTACTACACCAATGCATCAGTATTTTTTACCAAAGGAGGAAGGATGAAACAATACTTCCGGTAACAACTAGCCTGCCTAAACTGAGTCATTTAAACACACCCAGCTGATCCGACGAATATTACCCCCGAGGGTTTGGTAACAAGCCAAAAGTAAAAGTTTCACTATTTTAGTCTTTCCTTTAAATGTCAGTTATTCATCAGACATTGTAGGAGATCAAGCGTGTGCAGAGTTCCATAAAAAATTCAACAGCGTTTTTCGGGGAGTGATCAACTGTAGACATTAACCGGATGAAACAGCAAAATTACGGTTTCTTTTAAGTATTTCTGTCTGCGAATTGTTTTTAAATATGTAATAAACCAGACGCCTGGCTATTCGTGTGGCCTGCTAGTATGGTATTAATTAATGCTATCCTCGAAGTGAGTGATCAAATCCAAATTTATAAATTAAGTCCGGACAGGATAGCGAACGTTAAACAACCAATGAAGTCATCATGGGAGAGGGCTGAAGGGCGTTCAGAGCCAAGTGGCTTGGCGATGAATAACCGAAAGCGTACGTTTGTCGGACTTGACTTCTTAGATGTCTACATGGGTATCATCGCTGAAATCCATAGCTGTTGCAATATTCCAGTAGGACTGAGGGGCATTTAAGGTTATTCAACTGTGCCCCAATTGACAGGTGCAATATTCCGTTTGGCAGACTTAAAAAAACCGAGGCACAACTTTAAACGTGGCTAATGCTGCTCAACCTCTTTTCCCCTGCTCAATATGTGGAGAAAACGAGCTGCCCTTTACAAAAAGCGCAAGGACATTTACGCAGACACCTTTAACTGAAGGAATCCATACACACTAAAGAAAAAATAACTGATTAATTAGAAAAAATTCCATGTGCAAACAAAAGTAAACACAATTAAAATTAAAGATGCACCAATGTGTTAGTAATCATGAAATTGTGTTCTCAGCTTGTCGGTTTTAAGAGTGAAAAAGCAGAGGTCACTGCTTCGGGGGTTTCGGTGTGTACTGCTTAGGTTTCAAATTCCAGCGGTTAGTCACGAAGTCCTAACTGGTGATCCTCATAATTCCACTTATATCACAAAGTCATTTTTATATTATAACTTAACAAGCATGGACAACCAATTCAAACTCCCACCCCCTTAAATCTGCTGACCGTTGGGCGGAGCCAGACTTTTGATAGAATTCATAAAAAAGTAGAGACTAAATGTATTCCCTGACACATGACTCCTCACTCTGGTTTCCGTGTCCAACAAAAAGTCTTTTAGAATTATATTCTTGGTCGATTTATGGCGGTGGTAATGTGAGACACACCAAACGCCTCTAGTCATTTAATAACCGGCCAACTCTTTTCCTCTTGACCCTGTTGCAGTTTTTTTATGCGCATAACTTAAGCGTGCTAGGTAGAAGTGAAATCCCCGGCAGGCCAATTTGAAATGGAATCCGAGTTTATAATAGAGTAATTAAGAGTTCAGTTTCTGTGTACTATACAGCAGGTGGGCTAACTCATGAAATGTCAACCGAAATTCCGAAATACGTTTTCACATCGAAAAGATTAAGTAAGTAATGTTCTGGAACCAATAATTGTGCAGAATAATTCTGTAGTATTTCAGTTACTTCAGGATGCCGGTTTTCAAAAGAACTTATTTCCGGCTGCATAAAAAACAACACTGCAAAAAGTGACTGCTTAAGTGGCACGCATCTTTCTTATTGATTTTCGATGCTCTTAAACACGCATAAATATATCCACTTTCTTGCTCATTTGGCAGAAAATTACGTCTTCTTCCAATTTTATACTCGAAGGAAGGGTATGGTTCGGTTTTAAAAAGTTTCTAATTGTGAGATTTTTTAATACCGTGAAATGGCCATTTATGAAACGTCATGTCTCTGCATTTACAAATGTTGCTTGTAAAGTTAACAATATGGCCCAAACCCTGCCAACACCAGCTCCGCCTAGTCCCGCCTAATCCCCTCAAATATGGCGGGGCTAGATGGAGCTATGAAGGGATTTGGCAGAGCTGTGGAAGGGGCTGTGGCGGGGCATTCTACGCGACAGCCTCGCCTGGCACCATTAGCGAAAAACATGCGCAGGGGACGCCACATTTCCGCCCACTTTTGGCACTCCTTTAAAATATCGACCTGTATGATGAGTCCCCTGAGGCGCACACACATAATACCGACCGGCAGAAGTTTCAGATTTCAGTATAAGCATTTCTCGTTCGGGGGATTGATTGCTAACTACTGTCGTCGTTGAGGGAACCTCAGACTCAGACTCTTCATTGGCCACATAATAAGCCTTCCTCTGGCGCTTAATGCGCTTTTATATTGTAATTCGGTGATAGCGACCGTAATTACGCGTCATAAATGCGTTGGATATTCAGTAAAAAACGATAAACAATTTGTATAAGTATATTACCAAAGCTAAGTAGTATATATAGAGACATACAAGTCGACTTCTTGAACTGGCTGGTGAGTAACTACCAAAACAATGAGAATAACATACATAAATTAACTACGGCAATTATCAAGAGCATGAAAACAGCATTGGTTGACGCACGATGTTGTCCGCGACCTGTGGACGTAAACGAATGCTTTCTCCATGATTTATGAGCCACTTTTGATAAATTGGCTCCTTTTAATGCCAAAGAATGTACAATGAGTGTCGCTTTTGAAACATAACTTTCCATGCAAATACGCTTAAAAATGCTCAATCCAGAGGTGGTCCGGCCCCACCCAGCCCCACCTACGAAAGGGCCATGTGCTGGCGGGGAATCCACTGCTAAATCTTATGAACCCTGTATGGCCTCATCTTAATACCGTAGAGAAATTATGTGGTCTCCTGTAGGCGGAAAATATACGACTTGTAGCTTGGACATCCTGAAAGCAAGTGTAACAGCAGGCCGGATTCAAAATTATTCGGGAATCAGAAGACTTTTTTAAAACCCAATTATACCCTTCCTTCGAGTATAACATTGGAAGAAGACTAATGTACTACCAAATGAGTAGAAGAGAGAATATGTTAGTGCATGTTTTCCATGAAATATAATTTAATCTTTGGGAGAATCGCAAATCAATGAGAAAAATGCATGCTACTTAAGTGGTCATTTTTTTTACGGAGCATAGTTTTTGCATGCTACGGAAAGAAGCGCTTTGGAAAACCGCCATCCTGAGGTAACTGAATTATTATAATATTATGAAGCATAATGATTAGTTTTACGACACTACTTAATTAATCTGTTCGGAACGAAAACGCATTTCGGAACGCATTTCCATTGACATTTTATGAGTTAGCCCACCTACTGCATTTTGGCTTTTAGTCATTGCAAATGAAACTCCAAGCTTTTGAGGCACGGCACGTTTACCGAAGCTGACGCCACTTCACCGACCCTTGACAGGTTCGGTTTTCCGCTGGGAACAACAACGACAACTTTAAACAATCAAGTTACGCCATTATCAGCGGCCTCAAAAATACACAAACTCGCACCAGAAGGATCGGCCTTTTGTATAAAGCACCAATGGCTGGCTTTCACTGCGCCGTTGAGATCTTTTTTACGTGAACAGCAATACTTGGCTGGGAGCCTTCTGCACCTAAAGCCCAATAAACAGAGAAAATTAGCTGAAGTTGCGTTCGACGGGCAGAATTTTGTCCGAATTAATCTGCAGAATACACTATTGGCAAAATCTCCAACTTTTTTCTATAGTTCTAGGGATGTTTACGGGTTATTGGGGATGCATGCTGTTGTCTGCAAGAGAGCAATCATAAGTTTTTTTGCACTTAGTCTCTCGCAAGCAGCAGTGAGTGTTTTCATAAAATTCCAAGCTTTGCCTTCTAGCGTCGGAATCCCTCGTAGAATAGGCGATTCAATAAAAAATCGCGAACAGCCGTTGCAGTGTGATTTGTACACGTACTGGAAGACCAGATGCCGACGAAAAAACTTGTACTAACACTTTGACACAAATTCATCGACATCTGGATAAATAGTCCTGATAAAAGCTTGCCGGCCGTTTGGGGCGCGGTATTCAAGAGTGTTTCCGTGTCTGCAGAATTTATTGCTTCAGGGTGCTTTATTTTGCGATCTTTTTGTACTGGTGATGGAGGTGCTGCATTGTTAACAGAAACAAAAGCGTCTTTTACATTAATTTGAACGCACTTAAGAACAAAAACAAACCGGCAACACATGGAGGCCTGAGGCTACTCCTACCCCATATATTCGACTTCGCCAATTAATGAGGACTTCCGTGCGCAAAACTGGAGGCGCGACAAAATAACAAGAAACATTCGGTGAAAATCCGAATAGGAGATCCTACTTACATAAAAAGGATCGCTCGTGATTCATGGTAAGTACACGCTGATGCTGAAATCCCATTAATGTCATGTTTTCCGTTCTCAGATTTATTTGAAACTTCGATTAATGGTGCAACACTCCTTCCTTAAACTAGTAGCCGCCAATTCATCACCAGTGCCAAAACGTGGAGTGGTTCCTGTGTGTTCGGCTAACTTTAGTTTGGGGTAAAATTCAACTTTATTCGGAGCGACCCATTTTGAAAAGGTAGATCCACAACTTTTGCAGGATGCAAAAACTTCGTTGTTTAGTTCAAGCCGCCATGCCTATTTTCGGCGACGCTCATCAGTCTTATCATCCAAGGGGGAAAACACACCGATACAATATAAAAGAGTATAGTTAATCAGCAAATCTGACTTTTGAGAGTTGAAGGATCTGTGTTCTGAACTTGGCAGTTGCGGGCGCTCCCAACCCAGGATTAAATGGCAGTTTACACCAAGTTTGACTCTGTTTAAATAATGCTGCAGAAACAGTTTTTTTCTATATAAAAACGTGCAACAGGCTTGTTCGCCCGACTTTTCGGTTTCTCATTTAGACTGTCGCAGACCCTTATATGAGACTCTCTCTGATGATGGGTTCGAGTGAGAATCTGAAACGTTAGGCCAATAAATCTCTTGTTCCAGCGATCGCATCTTATACTTCTGAACTGCTTCCTGTAACTCGCCTTTTGACTTCTATCGACAGTTCCAGCTGCGGTACTCGTGGCGACCATCGGTTTGTTCCGCGGACTGTCAGCATGCAACCCGGCCTGACGACGACAGAAAAAGCCTCCCGTTAATTCGCCGTACTAGCATCAAAATAGTAGAAAGTGCATTTCCATCTCTATCTTTTGGCGGTATTGTGCTGTGGATTCGGAGGAAAATGAAGTTGTCAAAACTATATATAAAGGCTCCTCGTATGTAGTACAGATTGCGCGCCCAATTCTCTAAAATATACTCATCGTACATACTACTAGCTTGCAGGCGCATACGTAATATGAATTAACTCCAAACCGCCTCTCTGTAGTGGCCGCCTACTAAGCAGAAAATCAACGGCTTTGTGAAAATATGCCTGAGTTCATTTCCTTGACAGTATGGACTGTAGTATCTGCTGTTGTCAGCTTCCACCTGTATTCTTTATCCCCTTCGACTCCTGTACTTATAATTCGATGAGATTACCGACCGCGGTGCGTAATGTCCACTTTTACAAACGTCTCTTCTCGGTGGACTTTGAATAACCCTAAAGGGTGACCGTGACCATTCTCTTTCCAGCTGGGAGTTTTATGCGAATAAACGTCCGGTTAACGCTCACTGATCCCCTTGAGGTCAGCCTTGTTACCATCATCCAGAGCTTCCTTCTAGGATCGGACCATCAGCAGTGAGAATGAGTGTGCAAGAACATTGAGGTGCGACGAGATTTCTCGAAAATCAGAAGAGTGCCCTTGTAGAGTAACTCGGTGTAGCGAGTTCGAATAAGTCGCTGGGAGCTCCCCGCGTTGGTTTGTAGTGTTTGAAAACCCATCAAAAAAGCCACCGATAATATGATATGCCCTGTCATACAAAAAGGGCATTTCTGAGACGACTGAGCACACTGCTGAGGAACTGTTTATCGGAATTGCACATCGGCTCAAGGCTACCGCGCGCAAAAGGGTCATGAAGACAGAAGGCATAGTGTATTCCATCGCGTGCCTAAACTGTCCTAGCAATTACACAGGTCGGACTGCACGCAGTCTCAAATCGCGAATCCACGAACACAAGCAGGGTGTGTGTGACGGCGTGACGAAATATCGCAAGTGACTGCCCACACATTCGAAATGGGTCATGACTTTATTTTCGCAGCCACCAAAATAATCATTTACGACAGTTCGATCATAGTTACTGGTGATGTTCACCGTGTGCTCCACATTAAGGTGAGAGCAGCGACGTTAACTTGGGCGTGAATTAGTTTATAGTGATGGTAGACTTGCACAGCATCTACCGCGCTATTTCCTCCCCCACCTCGTCCTGGTTTTAAGGCGACTTCAAGAAGAACGGAGGTGGAGAAGGGCGCAGGTGGATTGCACGTTCGAGCCCGCACCTTGGCGCCCCACCCCACACCAAATGACCAGGTTTTTGACTAACAACAGTGGGGGAGCGGAAGGGGTCCCACTGTGCGCATTGTCTGCCACCGCACCCCGGTATGTTGGCATCTCTTATGGTGCGCAAATACGTTAACGCCTGCCAGAATCCGATATGGCCCCCCTATTGGTCCAGCGCATCTAACATGTGGTCCGTTCGAGGGGCTCGATCATCCGCATTGGAAGCAAGACTAGCAGAACACTGACTGACGCCTGGGCCTCAGCTGTGAACTCAGTCGATCGATGTATCGACCCCTTGCCGCATACAGAACTCTACACAGACACTCCCAGGCCTGCACCACTGATCTCTGATTGGTGAATACCCCCTATAACCGTAGTTTTTCACTTGCGGTTTTTTTACTAGTGATGATGGTCTCCTGCACGTGTTCGAAAGTTCACTCAAACAAACAAATGGTTACGCCTTCTTACTCTTAGATGCATCTTGGCTTTGAAAATTTGCCATAGGAGTGAATTAGGTCAAGTTCAGCAGGTAGAAATCGGTCGGATCTTATTTCGTAGCCGCACCTCCAGTAGACAAGACCCGCCTGACCTCAACCCTGACCCCTAACCTCTAACCCCAGCCCCTAACCCCTAACCCTGACCCCTAACACAAACCCATAACAGGTACGGCTACGAAGTAGGATCTTGCCTATAAATCTAAAGAATAAGGGTTTTTCAGTTATTCAAGGTCTTTGTTATCCTCCTTCGAACCCATTCCGTAAATTGGCGATCAGTTTATCAGTTAAGGGCGATAGCCAGTTAGAAGGCATACTAAGAAATGCATCAAAACTGACAAGACAATTAAAAATAACTTATTCGGTCTCTTATTGTTCTTGGAGCCAGGAGAAACCCATAAAACCGGCCCAGCGTCTTAAATATTATTCAACGAAAGGTGTTATTAGAAATACCTGAGTTTTAAAATTTTATTATTTTTCAATTCTTTCCGACGGTTTGTTCTATTTTATCACTTCAAGATGCAGCACTAGCGCTAATGGCAGATCATCATGCCACCCGATAGTGGGTAAATATACCGTGTTATTGATTTCACTTCTATTCACATTAATTTGACACCGCGGCCGGCGTGCGATTATGACAGTTCCTCCCGCGTAAAACGTAAACGCACTTGTAAGCTGTCACCACGAGCTACAATTCGTGACTTCGGAGATTGCAGACCGAAAGGCTAATTCAGTTCATCGAACTGAGAGTTTGTCTGCCATGACAACTCTCGCAGATACGAGATCTAATTAAATGAACCCTGGCTCCCATGATGTGAGGTACACGAGCGCAGAGGACAAATGTCCGCTCAGTCACCGTTTT
Source organism: Spirometra erinaceieuropaei (assembly GCA_902702965.1). Taxonomy (NCBI): domain Eukaryota; kingdom Metazoa; phylum Platyhelminthes; class Cestoda; order Diphyllobothriidea; family Diphyllobothriidae; genus Spirometra; species Spirometra erinaceieuropaei. Next base: position 624,961 of record CACRXP010000117.1, read on the forward strand.
GATGTTCAACTTTATTCATCTTGACCACATCTTGCAAAAAGTGAACAAACTGGGTGCTGCCCAATTCGTCCCAATATAGTCTATAGTAAACGCAGACCATCATTGCTTCCCGAGACATTGGCTGCCATCATCCTTCATGATGGCCTTGTTTGAGTTCTCTTGTTGGCAAGAACTACTGACTAGGATTAATGACCCCCGCGGGAGCGAAGACAGGGGAGACTGGAATGACAGTTTCTGGCTTGTTAACCAACATCAGTCAGCCACACCCAACCCTCGGGTCTCGATCCCGCGACTTGTTGGTTAGAAGTCCAGCGCCCTGACCGATGAGCCACGGGCTCATTGTCCTTTCGGTTGCGATCGGGAATATAAAATGGTAGAGAAGAGCTCTTCGACCACGGTACGCAACATACTCGTTCCGCTGTGCCCTGGGGCTCTCTCTCAAACTCCGCCAGCAGCCGCACAGCTGCGCATGATATAGGCAGAATCGAATTACCAAAAAAGGCAAGGGAGACTGTCTTGCCTTGGTCTTCATGAACGCAGGTGCATTGTGCCGAGATTACTCCGGCCAGTTAGATCTGACGTCATCAGGGCTGCCGAGTATAAATCAGTAAAATTTAAGGGTGGACGTATCTTGTTTTTACCAAAAAGGGAAGTAATTGTAAGGTCTTTTTCGAGACAATGGCTTCATTCAGTAAAGTGAACGTTTCCACAGAATCGCCACGATAAATTATTCAGAATTGTAAGCGATTAGCCATCCCAGTTGGGACATCTATTGGCTGAAGCTTTTGGTCGGACAGAATTACGAAACGATGAATCATTGAGCACTTTAGCATTGGAGTATTGCTCATCGAAAGGCAAATAGTCTTAAGACGTATTCAACGAACTCGTCAGTAATATCACCGGTTCTATAAATCTTGAAGTTTATCTAACCAAATTGATTAGGTTTTATGACGCAACTGTTTGAAAACCTGGTAATTATTTGAGAAAGTTCCGACTTTCATATGTCGTGTCGGCTTTATTCTCGAAGAATTATTGTTTTAGAAGTTTAACATTGGAACTCATTAGAAAATTATTTGCCTGATCTCTAAAATACGGGCTAGTTTTTACACATTTTCCGTTGCGTTTTCGGACCATTTAAGCGGGTGTTTGAATTCCCCTTCCGGTAAATGACAGTAGCCATTTTTATAAGACAGTACAGGATTTTCACGACATGAATACGTTGGACTTTCAGAAGCTGCTATTCTTTAAGTTGTAGAACTTCACATTCTTTTTGTTATGAACGAAAATTTTCGTCGGAGAAATACGCAGAACACTGATTTACCCAGTTCTAACTCAGTTATCGTCATTGGCTGGTCCTATTCCAACGTCATATCGGGCGTCTATGATCTGAACGGCAGTCAGTTGGAAATTGACTGCTTATAGTAAAAAAACCCAGTCATTTAAAATGATGGCCGGCTTCTACTCAGCAGAGCACTGGGATAATCAGTTGCATGGAACAGAAAATAGTATTCTCATTTTTATGTGGAGCACCGGGTCTGGTGAAAAAACGGGCGGGCGGGCGAGTATTTACCGTGAACTAAAGACTGCTAGAGGAACTACTTACTCATAATGGTTGTTAACGGTGAAAAAGTCAGATATTGCCCTGGTCATATCCTTTACCTTTGCCGATAGAATCGCTCGATTAAACTATCCGCTGTAATTGTGTGGTCCGGCACATGGTACACGTCCTCAAAGTCGTCGAACAGACGACCTTTCTCCTGAATATACATTTAAGGTCGGGAGGAAGTTGGTTCCAGGGTTTTTGAAATCAACGTTATTTCAGGAGTTGAATTGGACGAAATAGCCACTTCAGCATGATAGACGACTCTGTGCTGAATATAGTCAGAAAAGTCTTACTGAAAAGGACAAAATAGACTGGAATGGCCATTTCTGGCTAATCAACCGTCGTCAGTCAGTCATGCCCAACCCCGAAGTGTGGAACACCTGGGGCGTGATCCCGCGACATGTTAGTTAGAAGTCCAACGCCTCTAACCACCGAGCCTCGGGCTTGTTATCTTGTCGGTTGCGATCTGGCATGTGCAATAGTAGAGGGACGCCCACCGATCGTGTTACGGGATCTCTCCCGAGCCCAACCAGCAGCCTCAGAGAGGTGTGGAATAGCATTAACGACAAAGACAAGGGAGACGGGAATGGCCATTTCTGGCTTATTAGCCGTCGTCAGGCAGTCATACCCAACCTCGATGTGCGGAACACCAGGCCAGGTGTAACATTTGGGACATTCTCTTGTGACAGACGAGACTTCATTGAATATGTTGAGTTTGCATTGTGAACTTGACGATTTTGTACTCTTTTACTGCAAGAAACGTTTATATGTGGATAACCGTGCTCATTGAAGACAGGGAATGGGTCGTGGATGCTGCGTAACTGGCACCGAGAAATTTAGCCATCCATGCCACGTATTCTTGTGACCGACGCTTCTGCTAAGTGTGCCAGATTTGCTTCTAGTGAACCGTCCTAAAATCAGGGCCAGAATGGGGTTTCTTTTTCCAACTGTTGAACAGTTTCCTCTAGTGACTGAAGTCGAAACTCAGTAAAATCGTGTCCGGCGGTCGGATTTTCTCCTGACTAGTTGAGTTCTCCTAAATTAGAAAATAAGAAAGTTCATGATTCCTCCAACAAATGTTATTCAACTGTTCACGTAACTGCAAGGATATCCTTGGCCTGCGATCACTACGGATCCCCCTAAATTCAGTGAAATCCCACTGAATGCATTCGTATCAGTCAATATTATCTAATCTGACGAATGTGAAATGAGCTCTCATCTCGAACAAGAGGGCAGGTCGTGAGTCGCATTCGCAGCATGATCGGTGTTACCACAGGTAGGGTATTCGCTACTGGCTCAAGGAATAATTTCGCAGAGTCATTATTGTGTTCATTGTCAGTGCGGTATTTCAATAAATCTACCAACGCTTCCATCGTGGCTGTTGTCTGTTTTCAGCCATCTTGGAAACCACTTTCAGGAAGCGAATGCAAGGAAATTTCTCCCAAATGTTTACTATTACCGAATTGCCGTCTTTGTCCGCAGAAAAGCTACTTTAAAGAGAAGACATAACTTCTACTTCCCTCCTTAGATAAAATTTCATTTTCGATGAGATTTGGAGGAAGTAATGGTCCGGCTTATAAAACTGTTGACACATTTATTCTGACGAGGACATGATGCAGTGGTACTTCATAATCGACTTCATTACCTGATATTCCATGTCGCTGTCCTAAGGAGCGGGCCAAACTTGGGTGAAGGGGGGTTATGGCCCGCTTCAGAGCTTATATTTTGTAGCCCGACCGTAAGCATTTTAAGTTGCTGATAGTGTGAGTACGCGTCTAGGGTAAGTCAAACCGAATAAGACACATCCATACGAGCAAAGGACTCCCCCTTATTTGTCTTTAGGAAACTGGGATGGAACTCCCAGCCGTTGGTCCCATCGTTCGCTCCCGTCCCCACCCCACCCCCCCCCTCCCCCCTGCAAATGTCAGAGCCGGAGGCTGGAATTTCAACAGGTGGCCCAGTCCGCGAAAACAAATAACGTGAGTAGTCTGCTCTTATGAATGTTTGCACAGCCTGATCTGTGCGAAAAGTGCGCCCAAGCTATCAGTAAGGAAGAAGCTTTGCAGCATTATTAACCAGTTTTGCCGTGAATAAAAGACCATGAACCATGGCCTTCTCCATCCCAACTTGGCCTTTTCGTTAGGACGACGACAGGTGCCATCAGGAACACCTACAAATCATTACATATGGGTGAAGTTAATCGTTATTCTCTTCGCTTACAAATGCCTGTTCATCGAATCCTGAACAAAATGAACCACAGAGAAACCATGATATGGATATTGAAGGACAAATCAACCCACAAACCACATCCAAAGACCTCACGAAAACGCAGGACCCATCATATAACAAAGTACAAAAGAGCATTGCATATGAAAAACCCCCGTGTTCACAAAATCTCATTTTCCCATAGCCCTTTAACTGATGAGCCCACCCTGTCAGCACGTGGCCCAATCTTACCATTTGGCTACGGTTGGGCTAGGTGTGTCCCTGGCCCAACCGCAATCCAGATTAATGCAGAAACAGTTCTTTGTTTCAAATTATGCATTTAACCGCTAAGATAAACTATATTAGGACTAAACTGCATAAAGCTAAGTATATAAAGTAGCCCTCATCGTCTAAACGCCCCGTCATGATGGCATGTCTTAATTTCATCCTAGCTCTACCCATATTGTGGTACTTAATCTGCTGCCTTTCCAACTTGTGATATTACTGTCTGCGCTTATTACGGGAAGTGGTAAAACGTTAAAAGACGAACTCCCCTGCGCATTTTTGGGAGCTTGGGCCACACCCCCCCTTGCCACACCGTGGCCCAACCATGTAGCCCAACCCAAGCCAACTGGGCCGGACTAGGTTGGCTTGGGCTGGGGCTGGCGGGAACACTTAAACTAAATGCTTCATTTTTGTAAATCACTATTTTAGAACAAAACTGTGATGTTATTACCTTATCTGATTTGCCCTTAATTAGTCCGCATCAGCCCTCTCATTAGAAAACTCCTTGGTTATCATTTGCGTCCCAAATTCCTTCTTGACAAATGATTATAATCGTTTGATTGGGCCAACTGGGCCACATTCGCCCTTGTCACACCGTAGCCCAATCCAGCCCAACCTTAACCCAATCTAGCCCAGTTGGGTCGGACTGGGTTGGGCTGGTGCTGGTGCTGGCAGGAAAACTAGGGCATTTTTAAACAACAATTTCACCAGCTTTGCCTACTTTCGAAAAATCTGAAGTCCCAAACAAGAACTCGAACAGTTTTCCATTGGACGACAAGACGTCGCATTCGCAGAAGACGAGGCGACTGCTTCTGTTCCCGAATATATTCTGGATTTGGCGAAACGCTGGCCGAGCAACTTCTCCAAGTCCATGTGACAGGTATTTCGGCAGAGGCTCTACTTACATTCGTCGGAATTTGTTGAAAATTAACTTTTCATTCGCCAACGAATACTAGCAGAGGCATCTCTAGTGGTATAGCTATATCCAGCATTTTTTGCTCTCAAGCAGTATTTTCTCGCTCGGACAGAAGTTAATATAAAATTTAAATTCCTGGTTTTTTGATGGATGAGTGTGCACGCCAGTGCTTGCATTACGCGAGCAAATATCCCATCTCTCACTAATAGAACTTCTTCAGCAAAATTTTTAGTCCATATAAAACCAGCTGCTCTGGCAAGGCAAATTATGGAGTAAAACTGGTGTCTCTCTTTGAAGTGTTCTCTCTAAATCAGTACCCAATGAATTTCGTTCACCGGCGTATGCAATGGCATGAAGTCAACTATGTCGGGTAGTCCCAACCCTCTAATCGATTAGGTACCAAAACCCTTCAAGTGGCAAAACCCTTCCTGCGCTACAAATGCAGCTGAACTCGCCGAAAAGCAATTAACTAAATATCTGATATTAGTGGCTCACAAACCTAAAGCGTGATTCCGCAACTTGCTTTTTAACTTAAGGACGCATTCGGGTGTTTGAATAGAAGTGCGGCCATCGGAGGGATAAAGTCTGGGCGGTATGATGGAAGTGATTGTGAAAAGAAAAACAGGGCAATGCGTATGCACCTGCGCACACGATTGCCGATAGGTGGTAAGGTGACAAAACCACCTCTATTCAAATGTCGTTTACGCGCTTGACTCAGAACTTAAATATATTCGAGGAGTGTAGAAGTTTGCTTGTCTTCGTTGACAAATGCAAGTTTATATGAGGTGATTTACTGTGATGGCCTTAGCCCCAGTAAGCATGTAGAAAGGAATATTGCCTATGAAGTCTCAAAGAGAAACGAAAATTCGGAGAACCAAGCCCGGTCCAATGTTTTCGTAGAACGAACGCATCTGGACGGTAGACCAGAACGGGAGTCAAATTTCAGGGTGGCATGCATTAGTTTGGTTGTGCAGAGTCCGCGCACACACGGCCACACACAGGAGGGTAGCGTAGTACGTCTAGGCGCAGGCCTCCCACCGCATAAAATCCCAATATTATATGATCAAGCGGCTCGGACAGTCTAGTGGGACATCAGAGATGGAGGAAAAAGAGTGAGATCGAATCTGCATTCTTCGCTATTAAAAGTCTGCTGCGCCTGGACCTATTTACGAGGGGTTAAAAACCATGACTTGGAAGGCTGCCATCTGAGAGGATATGTCGGTTCTCTCAGAACGGAGACTCAGACTACAATAGCTCCTTCTGGATGGAGCCTCCGTGTCACTATCACTCAGATGGAATCGGAGTCGCCGCCACTTAGGAGAGGACCCAGTACATGACTGTAGGGACCAGGTCGCGCCTGGCACAAGCGAATGTCTCTGATGATGGGTTCAAGTGAGAATCCGAAACGTCAGGCAAATAAACTTCTTGTCCCAGTGATCGCATCATCATCTTCTGAACAAGCGGGAGGGTTGTCTAGCTTTCTCGGTCACTGAGCCCGATCCCGCCACTGGTCGCCCTGATACTGTCTTGCCATCGGACCCAGGTGGGTGACGAGAGGAGAGAGTGAAACAGATGCTAACCAAGCCTCTTGTCACAGTAAACTAACTCACGAACATGTCACCGACCAGAGCCCACCAAGCTGTGGCACGCACGGTGGACATCATCGTTTGCTGTGGTCGAACTGTAGTTGGTCTTTTATGTTCGGCTTACGTGTAAGGACAGCCTTTGGAATGGATGTCGAAAATTAAAGAAATCATCTGTCTTCCGGAAGAACCTAACATTATTCATATTTTGATACTTAGAGATGCCTCACTCAAATACGTTGAGGGCAACATTGATAAAGCGAAACCCTCACATTTACGCCATGCAATTTGCACCTGGGATTCCAGTAGTAAGTTATGATCCGATTTTGCAAGTTTTTTCGGTTTCGATTTATCTGCATATATATGGATTTATAAGAAACAGAAGAAATAAGTGATATCGGGAACCATGATAACACTATTCTGAAGATGAAAAAACAGCCAAGCTTCTGCTGCAGGAAATGAAAATTGTACCTCGTCGGCAGTATTTATAGGGGTTAGAGGTAATGTCAACATGACGTTATAAAAGCGTCCCTGTTTTGGGACAGTGTTTAGGCTTTGGACCTCATCGCACACCTAAGCAGGGAGACCTCCTTTGCAGTCATTGTGAAGGCGGAAGGAGGTGAGTGACGGGCTGACCTCAATATGCACGCCTTTTTTCGGGGGTCAGCGTCCACACATTGGGGGCAAACGCCCGTATCCGCACTGACCTGAATTGTCGCCCATTGGACTGCCTTTCCCTCGTTTCTTGATGAGACCGCACAGGCGGCAATGCCATCGCCTGTATGTCCAGCGTAGGCTCGCTCATGTTTGAATTTACTTTTGGCCCAAGTTTTACTGTCGCTTCCCTTCAATCCTTCTCGACCTTGCAGTCGAAACGACCAAGAGTCAATTCGGCGAGACTGTCGAGACGGCGAAACGAAGGCATCTCACCCAACTCCCGAAATTCCGCCTAAAAGCAGACTTCAAAGTCGAAGTGAGCATGCACTAGCAGGTTATAGAGACTTCAGTGGGGCCATCGCTTTCAGGCTTAATTAAAGAGGCAGTTTTCCAAAGTGTAAAGACGCTAGTTAACTCAACACACTGAACAGCATGTTGAACTCGATATGCCGACGGTACTGTTCTCGTAAGAGAAATAATTTGAAAATCCCTCAATTCCGTTTTTTCGGACATTCAATTCGCAAATGAAGCGGGGAGAGAAACCAACCGGGCGCTCGTATCCATCCAAAACCCAGCGGACACCTAAGAACGACAATGCCCAGGACGACCACCAACATGCGTAAAATCCTAGGCAGTCAACCGTTATGCACCAAACACGGGGTAGAAACACACTTCCGGACGTCAAGAGGTCAGAACTCCGCTACCTCCAGCATCTCATCATGGCCAGCGCGTCTTTTCGCAACTTTTTCAAACGCACAATGTTAGGTGACAAAACAGCCTAAAGTCTGGCGATTGCACCCGTACATTGGTTGTGTGACGGCAAGGATCTGTTGCGCTGTCCGGGTCCCAAGTGTAAGCGCAATGGGGGACATTGAAAGGAAAGTAAGCCGAAGAAGGATGCTGACATCGTTGGTGCGAAAGGTAAACGAAACTAAAAGGGAAAAGGGCGATCTGATGTCTCGGTCTACCGTTAGGGTTTGGGTTCGTCTTGGGCTTAGAAGTGACTTTAGAGTTAGGACTCGTGTTAAGTTTAGGGATTCGGGTTAGAGTTAGGGCTTGGATAACGGTATAGGTTTACGTTATTGGACGTAAACGTAAACCATAATCCAAACCCTTAGGGGCTGGGGCTAGAGCTAGTGTTAGGGTTCCGGCAACGGTTATGGTTAGGGCTAAGATTAGGCCTAGGGTTAGGGTTTGTGTTAGGTTTAGGGTAAGGTTTAGCGTTCCGGTTAAGGTTAGCTTTAGGTTTATAATAACGTTAAGGATTACTTTCACTTTCTAGGTTATGGATAGGATTAGCGTTAGGTTCGGGATATTGCTGCTTCTCGTGCCCTGTCAGCCAGGCCTTTTGCTGGAATTCTAGGATTCCTTCATTCTTGTGGGTGAATCGCCATATATCAGGTTGTCCCTATCCGGTCTTGCTTTGCCTAATTTCTCAGGGCACAGTAGGCCGTGATCGCAGTAGGCCTTCATAAGGACGCCTGGGTCAACATGGAGGTTGATGCTGCTCGCGTTGGAGAGTCGGGCCCCAATGCATTCTCTCGTCCGTTTTGTGTTGGCCATAGCAACGGCCTCAGTGTCATCCCAATTAAATCAGGGGTCACACTCGAGTGCGTGCACAATGACGAGGTACCAATGGGTCAGTGTGAGGAGCAGTTGGTTTGTGTTCGTCAATATGGTTGCCCAGGCGTCGACCCAAATGGCAAACGTTCACGCTGGGGAAATTAGTGCATGGGATGCGATAGATCACATCGGTCTGCTGTTCTTTGGGGATATGTTCCTTTACTCGAGATAATGACGCACGCATCAAGGATACTGATTTGTGGGCATTGTTGATGCCGGACCGATTTAGCTGCTGTGCGATAACTTCAGAGGTTTCCTGCATATAGGGCAGGGAGAAGAATTTCTGCGCCACGATTCTTCCGTTTTGGGGTTGGGGCGCAGGTTGTTTCTCACACCTGGGGCCGTTCTTTGCAGAACTTTATAGGTGTCGGTTGCACTGTCCTTGTCCCAAGTATAGGCGTAATGTGAGTATTACAAATAAAATGGACCAAATAGGGATGCCAAAATCATTAGTGGGATATTAGCTAAAGCCAAAATAGAAAAAGGGCAACCTGATGTTTCGATTTAGAGGTAGGGTTAGTTTCAGGGTTTGGGATAGTGACTGGCTGAGAACTGAGTTTAGGGTTAGAATTTGTGTCAAATTTAAGGGTTCCGGTTAGCGGTAGGGTTTGAATTGCGGTTTAGGTTTACGTCTGGTGTTAAAGTTGGGGTTCTGATTAAGGTTAGACTTAGTGTTACGGCTAGGGTTTGTGGTAAGTTTAAGCTTAGTTCCGGTGTTAGGTTTAGGGTTAAAATTGCGTTAAGGATTAGATTTATTTTTGAAGTTACAATTTGGTTCATCGTCAGGGTTGCAGTATTGCTGCCACGTGTGTCCTGTCAGCCAGGTCTTTTGTGGGAATCCTGGACTGCCTTCAATCTCGCGGCAGATTTGTCATACATTAGGTTGCCTTTTCCGTTTCAGCCTCGGCTACTTTCCCAACTACACGATTTTAGCATCTTCCTTCGGCCTACTTTCCTTTCAATGCCCCGCATTGCGCTTGCACTTGGGACACGAACAGCGTAACCAATCCTTGCCGACTGCATTTTTGAGACGGTTTCTCTACTCATCAGACATTTGGGGATCGGCTTCACCCACTGACCGAATTCAACTATCTGGCATCCGACTTTGAGACCCAAAGCCTCTCCTGGGGCATATATCGGGATAGGCCACTCGTGTTTTGTCAAGTTCGATATAAGGGGTCTTTCATTGTTAAATCTGCCTTTGTTTTCTTGTAATTTTTGGGTGAGTGGCGTCGATAGGCCACCTGACTGACAGACATTGGATTGAGTTGATTGGCAAACACAAAAACTGTCTTCTTGCGCCAGGGCCTCTGATTTCATCCCCTTTCAAACACGGTCGACGTTTTTGTTGCAGACTGGTTCATAAGATTGCGTTTAGTTGTCGTAATCGACATCTTCCCGGCATGCTTATTTGATCCAGTTCGCCGGTGATACCAGCCCGCCACCGGCTCGAAAATTCACGAGCAAAACTCGATTTTTTCCGATGAGCCTTCTATCTTTATCATATTATCTCGCGATGCACACCACTTGAGTTATTCATACATATACATACATATACATTTTGGGGGTAACCATCCCATCTCTCACAAGAGGAGTACTGTCTACAGCCTGCTAAACCGTGCTAAAACACACTGCTCTGATGAATAAAGTTATCAAGCAGGAATGAAATACGTTTTCAAATTATTTTCCCACAACGGGTATCCGCGAGACTTTGTACGTCATTGCATAAAACATGGGTTTAAATAGAAAGGTATTTCGGTAACAACGGCCAGTCAGGCACCAGAAACATCCACCTGGCGAACCCTCTCATGCGTGTACCTGAGCTTGTCGAAAGACAGCTGAAAAAAACAGCAGATACAAGTAGTACACCAACCTACAACCACCTTGCGTACACAGCTTGTACACTCTAAGGACAGGGGTGGCTATCTTGACAGAAAAGGTGTTGTCTACAAAATACTATGTCCCGGCTGTGATGCCGTCTATTGTGGCCAAACTAGAAAATCTGCCTCTACCCGCATACATGGGCATCAGTTAGCGGTGGGAAGATGAGATCATCTATCCCAGGTGGCTATGCACACACTGGACACTGGGCACAAATTTGCATGGAAGAACACTTGCATTGTTGGCGCCTGCCCAATAAGGAAAGGCCGCGAATTCCTGGAGGCACTGCACTCAGATAAGACATGTATCAATCGTCATATCGATTTAGATGCCACATACAAATTACTCAAGGACAAATGGAAACGAGCGCAGCCGATGCCGAGGGGATGACGAAAAACCATTAAGGCGCATAGTCGCAGGCTTCAGCCAACCATAGAATCACTTGTTTGACACGGTTAAATAGTTAACTGTTTTTATACATAGCCCAGAAGTCTGACGACGTGCTGGGGAACCAGGCTCGAAAGTTTAGGCATTAAGGGTTATTCTCTTCCCAAAGAATTTCACTTGTTTTCAACACATATATATAATGCTATAGGGGCGATCGCCGATCGCGTATGTACATATATATGCATACAACAATAACTGCGAAGGAAGCGGGACACCTGCATAGCGCACAGTGCTGAGGGAATTTAAGGATAGGCTGACCGCAATTAAACACGGAACGTCCTCGCATCAATCAGGGCGATCTCCGGTCCCACAACTAAATGAACTGTAGTGACATTTAAGCCTATTTTGTTTTAATCAGTTATAATACGCTTGTTAAATAACTAGGCACAACTTTGAGTGAGACAACGAACTAGGACGTGCATTTTTACCTGCTGACGACTTTGTTATTATTTACTAGTTTGTAACTGTTGGGATACTTCTATCTTCGTTTCCCGGATAGTCACTTACTGTGCCCAACTAATGGGTTTATCACTCACAGAATCATCCCGCTTCTCAGCGTTGATGAAACAAAAGCTGAGTCGAGCACTTCAGAAGCATCCTCAGCCATCCATCCACGGTCTCCGACGTCGCCTTCGACCGACTTCTTCAAGTGAAAACAAACAACGACCTGGAACTTCAACCTTCTCTCGCAGAAGCTACTAAAGCAGTGCACCAACTCTCGGGCGGGAAAGCACCGAGTTCCAATGCGACCTCGGCTGAGGCCTACAAGCACGTCGGTCGTCGCGACCGTCGCTCATTTCTACAAGCGGAAAGGGAATCGGCAGTGTTAAACATCTCCGGAAGATCTTTGACTCCTCAACCGTCACGACAGCTATTTCGTGCAGAGACTTCTTCCGGAAAGCCAGTGTGGCCTCCGATACCACCGCATAACCATTGACATGATCTTTGCCGCCCGCCAAGCGCAGGAAAAATGCCATAAAATACGAACCCACCGTTGTGGGCCTGACTATAGCCTTTAACACGGGGAATGACGATGGAGCGTGGAGAGGAATGCAGAAATTTTACTGTTCTGAGTGATTCGCACGCACGGTGCATTAGCTCCACGAGTATGATGATGATGAAGATGATGATGATGATGATGATGGTGGTGGTGGTGATGATGATGATGATGATGATGATGATGATGATGATGATGATGATGATGATGATGATGATGATGATGATGATGATGATGATGATGATGATGATGATGATGATGATGATGGAGTGGAACAGGGCTGCGTACTCCCCACTCCCCCTAGTGTTTTCTGCCATGCTGGTGGACGCTGACAGTGATGGGCGTTCCCCGACTCCGAATCATCTACAGGACCGACGTCCACCTCAACAGCCGGCATCTACAAACCTCAACGCGTATCATCACGACTACCGTCAACGACCTGCTCTTCGCGGACGACTGCGCGCTCAACACCATGGCAGACGATGACATGCGACAGAGCATGGACCTCTTCAACTTCGCGGGCGTCAACTTCGGACTGGCTATCGAAACGGACAAAACGGTGGTTATGTAGCAACCGCCAGCCTAAGTTGCGTACAGGGCTCCTCGCATCCACGTTGACCGCACCCAATTAAAGATCGTGGACAACTTCGTCGACTTAGGCAACACACTCGTGGCTCGCTGGATCTCCAAGACCAGCGAAGCCTTCGGCCGGCTGCAGAACCTCTTATGTGAACTCAATCACTTCCACCTCAGTTGCCTCCATCGGATACAAAAACTGAGGTGGCAGGACAGGATCTTAGACACGGAGGTATTGGGCCGCAACGGAATCCTTAGCGTCCACATCATGCTGGGGCAACTGCAACTACGATGGAGCGGCCAACTCGTGAGGATGGACGACGAACGTCTAACAAAACAAATCTTCCACGGAGATGTCGCCATAGATGCTCGTCCAAATGTAGACCAAACCCGCCATTGTAAAGACACCTTGAAGCGGCTGCTAAATAGTCCGGAGATGTGGGAAAACCCCTCACACAACCGAGTCATCTGGAGAAAACCATTGATGATTGAAGCAGAAATCTATTCAACCAACAGTATCGCCATTTCTAAAGCTAAGAGAAGCTCGCGAGTCCCAGGTACCTATGGGCCGCAAAGTTAACCTCCAAACCCTCCGTACATGCCCGCGCTGTCAACGAAAATCCCGCGTGCGGATCGGCCTCGTCGTGAACCTCCAGACCCTATTCATCAAAAGCCAGATAACCTCAACCGCTGCATCCGATTGTCCCTAAACCAACATACACGGCGTCCAAGACAGCACCTACCATTCCCACCGGTGCTTAGCACTTTCGTACCTCGCTGCCGTCGATCACCGTCATCTGCATCGTCTCCCCCCCCCCATAACCTCCGCGACGACGAGGACGACGACAACGATGACGACAGTTACGGCTCTCATTCGTGCGACCGACCAAAACGCCCCAACGGCCTGAACTCAGTTCCAGCCTGTCCTCATTCCGATTGCATACTCATCTCACGCATCGGTCTGTTTGGTCATTTGCGAATCCATCGCACAGAGACTGGCGAGCCAACGTCGGTAGCCTCCCCCACACACACTCGTCGAATCCGCCTTCGATGTTCACTTCGTTCACTTACATTCGTATGCCTCATGAGCCTTTCCGGTCACATGCGTGCTCCGAAACAACGGAAATGTCGACACACCTAACACACCTTGCACATTCACTAATTCCCCCATTCGCAGCTCAATCAATTTCCTACCGACCAGTGCGCCCACCACCAAAAGCAGCACAACGACAACCGACCCGACATCTCCCAACCCCTCCTGCCCACACGCCCACCGCACGTTCACCTCACGCATCGGCATGGTTGACCACTTGCGAATCTATCGCACAGAGACTGGCCAACCAATGCCTGGGACGCCGTCATACACCAGACGCTACCACCAAAATTGTCAGCATTGCTCTCGCACATTCAACCGTCGCATGAGCCTCTTAGGCCACATGGGCCTCCACGAAAACCTGCAATAAATCACCGTAGGCAAAACAACATCTTCGCACATTCCCCACATGCCAATAAGCACCCACATATGAACACCTCCATCATACCACATTTACAACACCTTCCACGTAAATGGGAGGTTTGCTATTTGGCTCCTTTCTCCATGTGGGTCGTCTGCTGCATATGAAGTCCGGACGTCCCATCCCCTCCCCCGCGATAACTCGGTGCTTGTATGTATGGGAGACAGTTAGCCTTTGTGGCACGCGCGGACGACCTATTCTCAGCCCCCCCCTCCCATCATCCACCCCTCGTAATCTTAACATTAGTTGGTGCACTGGATAGAGTTAAATGAGTGATGTCGACTCTCAACGCATAATTCCTCATCATAAACAGTCTGACGCTCCTGGGCTTATCACGGTGAGCTAGAAGCCGTAGTTTAGAAAGTTGTCAGCTGATGCTTCGAATCAGACCACTCAGTTAGCGCAGCTTTGTGTTTGTGTTGAGTGGCCGACTGGTGGGATGAGAGTCAGACTGCGGTGACCCCTTCAACATGTGGCCTCTTTGGCCCTCCAACTCAGTTATATCCTAGTTGCCCCTCTTCGTTCCTCGGTGTATAATCTTAGTCAGTGTACGGTGTAGAGCAGGAGATTGTACGCCTAGGTGCCGGTTTTCGTCATGTCAGTCACCTGCGTCCTCTCTCCGCTAAACGGGCCACTCAGTAGATGTACTGGGCAAATATGGGGCTAGATCGGAGTTCGGCAGGCGTTACTGGGTATGCGTCCCCATAATAAGTGCCTAGGTGCAGACTCACGCCACGCCGATCGAGTTCCGAGTCTTACCCTTTTTTCTTTAAGTATAAAATACTAGTCAGTGTGCGTTGTGTGTTGTTTTGCGGTAGTGCGCTTACATGCGGGTGTTCGCTGTGCCAGTCACCTGCCCTCCGATCTTGACACGGCGTCCTGGTGGTATGACAAACTAACGACAGATAATAAGCCAGAAATGGCCAGTCCAAGCTCGCAGCACCTGGAATTCGAACTCGGGATCTTCGGTTATTGGGTCCAGTGCTGGGCCATTGAGTCAAGGATCCGTTGTCTAGTCGGTCGCAGTCAGGGATGCTAATAAGTATAACAAGGGCGCTCACCGACCGGGGGTTCAGGACCTACTCGCCCGGTTTTATCCTGAGGCTCAATGTAGAGTCCCCGCCGGTAATCCCACAGCAGATTACCAAGGAAGACAAGGGAGACCGAAATGCTGGTTTCTGGTTTATCAGCCATCGATAAGATGTGCTTATGTAGCCACCCATGATGGATGCAATACTGTTGGGGTTGGGGATAGGGCTAGAGGTTAGGGCAACTATTTCTCAAGCACTCGAAGTACAGTAGGTGGGCTAACTGAAATGTGAACCGAAATCCCGAAATGCGTTTTCATTTCGAAAAGATTACTTACCTTGGAGTACAAAAATAATCATCTTGCAGCGTAATTCTACAATAGTTCAGTTATATCAGGATCTCGGCTTCCGAACGAAATTCTTTCTGTTAGCATGCAAAAATTATACTCTTAAAAAAATAACTTCTTAAGCAGCATGCATTTTTCATCGATTTTCGATGCCCCTAAAAATTCAATTATATTTCATGGAAGGCGGGCATAGAAATATTCATTCTTTATTCATTCGGTAGAAAATGACGTCTTCTTTCACTTTTGTACTCTAAGAAAGTTTATAATTCGGTTTTCAAAAACTTTTCCAATTGCCGAAAAATTCTGGACCCGACCCGCCGTCAGACTTGCATTCAGGGTTTCAAAACTACAGGTCCTATATTTTTCCGTGGACGAAAAACCATACATATCTCTACCGTATTATAGGAGCTATATGGGCTACATAAAAGTTTATAGTGGATTTAAGCTATATTGTGCACTCTACAAGCCACATTAGCAAATGTAGACACACGAGGTTTAGTGAACAGGCACGTCACGGTATTAAAATACCTCATAATTTGAAACTTTTTGAAAATCGAATTATAAACTTTTTAAAGTACGAAATTAAAAGAAGACGTTATTTTCTACCGAATGAGCAAAATATTGAATACTTTTGTGCCCGCTTTCCGCGAAATATAATTGGATTTTTAAGGGCATCGAAAATCAATAAGAAAAATGTATGCTACTTAAGAAGTCATTTTTACAGAGTATACTTTCCGCTTGCTGACAGAAAGAATTTCGTCCGGAAGCCGGCATCCTGAGGTAAATGATTTGTTATAAAACCATGCTGCAATGTGCTTAATTTGCAATCCTCCGTAAGTAATCTTTTCGAAACAAAAGCGCATTTCGGAATTTCGGTTGACATTTCATGAGTTAGTCCACCTACTGTATAACCGCGCATTCTCAATTGCCTCGTCGTCTGTGCGTCCCACGTCCATACCTGTAAAAACCCGTATTACCACCGGTCCCGTATTAGAGGTAGCTGGGGTCTCTTAAATTCACGTGGGGCTACACACCACATTTGACCTAGTCATCATCAGCCATCCGTGTCCGAGCCGTGACGAGACGAACATGTCTCGTAACCCTGATCGGCGAGTGCCACACTATCATAATTGATACTCTTGATCACAACCGAAAGAACAATCGGCCCGTGTGGTACCCTGTGGCCAAAGCTACCGGATCGGAATATTAGGTGAGTTTGGCTTGCGGATGACGGCTAATAAGGCAGGAACGACTTTTCCGATTCCCCTTGTCTTTATCAGTATCTCATTGTCACTATATACTGCTAGTCGTCGGAAAACGCCTCTGAGGGCTCTCGACTGGGCGAGGCAATTTGCAATCCATTACGTCACGACACTTTCAGGAAGACAGGACGGGACGCGAAAACGAATCATACGAAAGTAGATAGTCTTGCTTTCAAAGAGTGTAAAATAGCATGAATAGCTTTAAGTCGTCTACAGGCACTTTTATGACCCAGTTATCATTGCTGCAGTCTATTTTACTTAAAACTTAAACGCGACTCGTTAATTCCTTACGCGTCATACCAATGCTCGTAGTGGTTGTGCATCCGACCCGCCTCGTCGCGAACAGCAGCCAATAAGATATTTTCCCGCGCGTTACGCTAAATGGAGCATCTGCTGGAGCCAAACCGTATCTCAGTCATCGGCCAAAGTCCAAAGTTGACGCTTCCAGCTTCATAAATGACATGCAAGTACCTGCAAAATTGTGTTCCTACTCCTGCGCATACCTTCACTTTGTCGTATTTGTTTACCTGGTTTTTAGAATGGACATAAGTAAGTTTAACAGCGTGTCGCCGACAAATTTGAAATTAGTACTTTTGGCCTTGGATAATCAGTCTGCGGTTCACAATAAGCCTACCAGCTGAATGCAGAGAGAAATCAAAGTCAACAGCTCGTTGTTCAGAGGATATTTCTCGAAATCTGAAAAATACTAGACAGAGAAGGGCTAATCCTAATATGTTCTGCTTTCTTTGCTAAAGTAATCTTAGAGAAGTTCTGCAACCGCGAAACTGAATATTACGCGGTTACCCGCTGTAACTGATGGATTTTGATTTAAATATTCATATGCAAATATCTCGGTCTGAGCCTTGAGACCTAGAATATACTGATCTACTCCAAGTTCGCAGTTAATTTCTGGGGAAATAAAAAAGCTACAATTTCCATATTGAAGAACCTACTGGGAGGCAGACGGGAAATGATGTAGGGCCCACTGATGAGCCAATCAATTGGCAGCTGTATCGTGCGATGGCAAAATATCGACGAAACACGCGTGCGTGGGCTTTTGGCTACTATCTGTGCTATTAGTATGGAATGATCTTAGCCTAAAACATCGAGAATGTGTACACAAAATGCAGCCAGCAGTTTTAACTGAAATCAACCATGTGGTCCTATTTTGTGTGTCCTCGTTTTGATCTTGAACGCGTTTTTAAGGCTGACAAACGTTAGAAGGAGCCGATATATACGTCCTCGACTGTAGGGATTTTTCAGATATTTTCGCAACATGTACGAGATAGATCAGTTTCGTAAGCCCACTTGTTCACAAATTAGGAAATACTTGGACGAACCACTCGGAAGCACACCGTGCATTAGCAAAAACAATAATAATTTGTGCTTTCCATATGTTCGCCAGCGCATACAGTAGAATTGTGAGGTACGTGTTCGACCACCATATTGTGTCAGAACATGTACTAACAGATAAAAACGAGGCCTGCCTGTCAGAGGAACGAAATGGTTAACCGGTGCATGCAGCAGTAACGAAATCTGCCGAATAATCGAAATTCAAACTCATGTGTGCAGACGTACAACAGCTGCCTCCTCAAACTTTGCGATGTGGTAAAATAACATAGGATAAAAGGTATGTTTATTGTAAAAGGTAAAAATACGAAAAATCAGCTCCTCCAGTGGAAGTGTGTAAGGTCTTATCTGGCGTTCTCGGATTTAATTGCAGATAACTGAAAAAGAAAAGGACGTGAAGAGTAGCCTGACAACCCAAAAGCAGCATTAAATGTGTAAGGTACCTACTAAAATGCAGGTCAGCATACGTTTGCTTTTAGCTGATTTGGATACCAACTCGCTATCTCAGTGTATCTTTAGCCAAATGACGTAGATTAAAACGATGTCGGCTAAGCGTAGTTTCTCACTTTCTGTTAGGGAGAAATGATTACTTTAGGGACGGTCAACAAAGTATTCGAATAAACAATTAAGGATGGTTTGACCGATTTTTAAATTGTGACCTAAAGCTATACAGGATTGCCGGGAAAGAACATTACAACCTACAGGTTAGTGCTGACCAGAGTGGTAAACAATAATGAAGTGGAGAAACAAGTAACGAATATTTGCGGTTTTATGTGGATCCAGACCAAAGCAACCAGTACATAGACCCCTTACGAAGACTGTTAATTTGCAGTAATACGTAAAATTCGGAAGTTAGATAAATGTCTGATGGTCTTTTACATTTATTTATATATTTGTGTGCACTGTTGAGTCAGTATCACAAAGCTGGTGAGGTCTTATGAACTTTGCACAACGCAGTGAGGATTATGACGCGCTTACTGATGATTTAGCCAAAGCGTATCGGCGCCGTCGATTTGAACGACCGCGGCGTAAATCACGACTGTCATGGAACCAGGCGATTATGGCCTTTTGTATCGTATTTTGGTCGGAGTCGGAAAACAGAGCATTGCGAGAAATAGCGTCTGGGAATTACACATAATTGGAAGACCTACTCATAAGTACTGTATATAGGGGCGAATTACGGAACGCCGCTTTGTGTGGGGTGCCGGCCCACGAAAATTTCGATGCCAAGGAAGGCGCAATCAAGGCAGAAAGTAATCGCCTGACAAATTTCGTGGTAGAACTGCCACCTATAATGGCCAATTTCCGAGTCTACATGGTTTCACCATAACTAGCATGATTACTGTGCGCTCCAAAAAGTCTGTGTCTGTTAGCTGAGCACAGAAGCTTTCGCACGCCTCCGTCGTTGCCAGTGGAATAGGCAAGCAACCCTCTGTATTGTTTGCATGGTCAGCTTGCTCTAATTTGACCAAAATCATATTCTGGGTGGTTTTAATTTCTTTGAGCTCCTCATTTAGACGTATCACACTCTCACAAAGGAAGTCCAATGAATCCCTGAGGAAACGTTTAAGCATGGTATGGCGTTACCGTAGATCTAAAAGGCCTGACTGAATACTGCATCCCTTGGTCTCAGAACATCTGTGTTCAGCCGGATTGGCGACCCATTGCTGTAGTGTGTGCTTAGGTTCGGGTTGCGCTGGTACTTTAGTCTCGCTTGCATTCTTCGAACCAACATGCAGGATCTGAGCGCTATGAATGGAATTAAAAGATGGCAAGGTGTACTTCCTGTGGTTGCCCAGGTCTATCTGTTTTGGACAGAAACCACAAGGAGTGGACTCATTATGCAGTCCCGTCTCGGGGCTTTCAGTCTGTTTTATGGCGCAGTCCTGATGGGTTGTTGCACCCGACGACCGCGGCACATCTGCACAAGGATATTCCTTTATTCGCATCCGAGGGACATCTGGCCGAAGAATATCCAGAAGTAGACTGTCACATGACAGGGGATCTTCCATCTTTGAAGAACTCGACTTGGGGTAAGGTACATCTAAACTGCATCCTGAAGCGCTGGTTCCCCCGATGGCAGTGGCTAACGGTAAGGTGTTATTCAAATAAAGTGGTCAAGTCCTTAGTACCGTCTGGGCACAACGAACGCACTTCAACAATGTTTGGGGGAGAGTTTATTTGTAAGTTAGTTTCTCGAATTTGCTGCTGGGTCCGAGAACGCCTTCGTTCATAGTACGCGCGCGTCTGTTGCAAAATCCGTCTGGCTGTTGTTCTCCGTCCGATCACAAGGTAGGATGGAACCATTTAAATAGCCCGACCTGTTACATTATACCTCGATAGAGTAGCAGGAACTATGGCTGAGGAAGCAAGCCAAATATTGAGCAGAATTTTCACTGCGCGTTAAGTCGGCAATTGTACGGAAATCGAAAAAGAGCGACCAAAGCACCGCTAAAAATAATATGACTTGAAAAGGTATAACAAAGGGTCGAAGAATTGGGATGTCGAACAGAATATTTCTAAATTGAAGTTAAAGTGCTTAGTAACAGATTCTGGAATTGCGTATTACACTTTAAACAGTCTAAACTCAATCAAATATGCAATATAAATTGGCAAAAAATCCAGACCGACCGATTGTTCTTCGAGGGCGAGGTCGACAATTTTTGATCATCAGTTTCATGATTAAATTCTAAGATTTCAGAATAACAAACCAAGTTTCTGCAAAATTCGACCACCTCTGCCCTAAACTGGTGCTAGGGATAACGGCGGAAACCTTGAAACCAGGGCTTTTGACACGCCTACCGCAAGAAACGGAGCTATTGCCGAGGTGCCATGATCGACAGTGCGAAGATTCCAAATTCATAAGTCAGGGGATATGCATTTGGTTAACAAAGCCATACTTTGACGATGGAAAGGGTACAGATAACTCGGCAGTCAGTTGCAGCAAAATCGCCTTTTCAGGCATGTGTTAGCTTTCTAGATTCTTAGTTACTTGCACGTGAGTGCACCATGGCTCTGTCTGTCTCCAGTCGGTCAGCAAAGGGCGCAGCGTCAAATGGCCCCGAACGCTTACCAGCTAATGCATAGTCATGCACGGCGCCAGCAGCGAACTGGCAAGGAGCGGGAGACGAGGAGACGCGTGGCATGAGTAAGAGGTAGCGTTGGCAATCGCGAAGGCCGACGGCCGCAAGGTCAACAGGACGATCCAACAGGCACCGCAAGCAATCAAAAGCCCAAACAAAATGAAACCATGTGTGACAACGGGTGACAACGGGTGACAAACTTAGGATGTAGACCAAGAGTTGGATATGGACATGGTCAGTGAGACAGGAGCACAAGAGAGCCTAAACAATCTAAAACTTGAACACGAGCGTAAAATTTAGAAGGCAGTACTGTGGTTTTCGTTGACATAATTATAACAACCTCAAGAGGCACTAATATATGCAGGGTACAACTTGAATATTTAAGCTCGCAGATGGCCGTAATCTACATAACGCCCTGCACTAGTAGCATGCTCTAGCTTATGGGAAGGCATGAATCATATAGCATATCGGCCCGCACGGGCGCTTTAAGGAACTTCTTCGTCAGAAAATTCTGACATTGGGTCGTCATGCATGGGACGGTTACGAACCCAGAATTATTCAGCAGGCTAAAGAGAGGCCCGTGATCCCGGTTTATTCTATCAACAGTCGGAAAGAAACAAAACCAGTTTCGTTAGAAGCACACGCCAAGAGCTTGAACTTACATAATCCCCAGCGCCGTTTTGGAAAAAGAGCTGCACGGTCGTAAAGTGGTTTATTTACGGGACCCGAACAGTATGTCAGTGGAGTTCTAAAAGATCTGGCAAGATTACTTTCCGGACCACTGATGTATACCTGCCAATAGCCAGTTGAATCGGGGAGATTGCGATTGGAATGGAAGACAGCAAATCTCCACCCGATATATAAGGGCGTAGCGCGAACCAGTATCAAACGAAATTGTCCCGTCAGTCAAACCTGCGCACTTCCAACTTGGTTCCAAATTTACGACGTCCAAGAATCTACTTTATCGAGACTTCGGTCCATTGGAGACTGTTGTAGCCCGACAGTATTAACAACTGGATTCGACTCAGCAATGCCGTCATTGTCAAAAATTTCCAACAGATTTTTCACAAAACGCGAACTTCGACTAGACACCGATTTTGCTGCCAACGAGACCGAAAGGACTGACTTTCATGCTGATGAGACACCTGGAAAACTTCGGAAGAGGCTGAGTTACTCTTCTGAACGTAGTCATTGCATAAAGTTTCTCAAAAATTGTCATAGGATGAAACAAGCGAAATTACGTAAAATTCTTTCTCCCTCGTACCTAAGGCAAAAATGACTATCTGAAGGTTTCTTCTCGTGGATATACAAAAAGTTGTGCATAAAAGTGGATTCTAAAATCAAACTGCAACATGATAGATCTCCGGGAGCCTCACGGACAAAAGCCAGCTCAGATGATTTTTGCACCATCGCCCAACAAGCGTCGAGGCGTCCTAAAAACCTTATAATTTGGTTATTGCCGACGTATGTGGAAAATTCCTGCGACAGTTGTCTACTACACCAATGTCTCCTATACAATGTCTCCTTTGATGGGACCCCGACGGGTCCTTAATAAAAATTATTATTATTATTATTATTACAAGCTCAGCCGCATAGGGGTAGGAGGCAAGCTTTTGAATTGGATTGAAAACTTTTTGATCAATCGATCTCAGACTGTCCGTCTTGGTGGCCGGCAATCGGCAAAGGTAACGGTTACGAGCGGAGTGCCTCAGGGCTTCGTTCTCGGCCCTATCCTCTTCCTCATCTATATTAATGACTGCATTCGTGGTTTGGACTGCGACATTGCTAAGCTTGCTGACGATATAAAGCTTTGGACCGTCATCCGCAACGAGAACGATGAAGCAAATCTACAGGCAAACTTAGGCCGACTCGAACAATGGTCAGGCCAATGGCTCCTCTCATTTAATGTTGCCAAATGCAACATTTTGGGAATTGTCAGAACCAGCTCTGCGCACCGGAAGACGTACTATCTAAATCACACACCGCTGCCAGTGGGTGATGTTGAGAAGGATCTAGGTAAGTGAATGGCATCTTCACTAAGGCCATCATTCCACTGCTTGAAAGCTGCGAAGTCCGCAATGTTTAGCTTATATCTAATCGAGCGGGCATTTGCGAAGTTCGATGAAGAGGGCTTTTGCAAGGACTTCGGGAGGTTTGTGCGCCCACAGTTAGAATTTGCCATTCAGGCCTGGAGACCCTGGTCTGTCGAAGATCGTTCCACCCTCGAAAATGTCCAGCGACGGGCAACCAAGCTTGTCAGACGTCATAAAAACCTACCTTACGAAACTAGACTGTCAAATCTTAACCTCTTTCCCTGGACTACGGACGACTGCGTGGCGACTTACTTAAAACATTTCGAATGCTACGGGGTCAGGATTGTTGCCTCGCATCCGGTGACTTTTTTGAGCTGGCCACCACTACTAGATTGAATTCAGTTATTATTTGAGAGGACATCCTCTGAAACTTCGTGTGACAGGGGCGAGACTGGACGTAAGGAGGTCCTTCTTCAGCCACAGAGTGGTAAAGGCATGGAAAGCCCTGTCTGTGGACGTCGTCACGTCCTCACCCGTGGACACATTTAAGAGGAAGCTTGACCAGTACAGGGATATGTAACTCCACGGAATCAGCAACTAACAAATTTCCCCTTTACCACCCGCCCCAAGGTTGTACGTGACGAAGCATGCTACACCCTATACTTAAGTAGCATTACTTTATTATTTTTGTCATCTCCTGACCGAAGCATATGCGCCTGCCTCGATATTCAATTCAATTCAATTCAATTATTTTATTAAAGACCCGTCGGGGTCCCATCAAAGCAAGTAAAAATAAATTTACATGCAAATTTTAGACGATGTAGGCAAAATCTGCACAAAATGCAATGCATAGTTTTTGAGGTTAGAAGTCCGTTAAGCAAAATGAAAATGAAAAAAAACGAGGGGCGAAAAAAAACTCCAACGCAAAATTTAAAAATTATTGTAGTAATTTAACAGGAGAAAAAAAACCGCAGAAAAATAGCATCAGAAAAAATAGGGAGGACTGGCCTGCATGTGGCGGTACAAAATGGAATAAAGCCCGACATCAACATGGCCGAAATAGATGTCAGCTGTATATGGCATTGTGTAACGGATTTCATAAAATGGTACGTAGGCGGGTCGGTCAGGACTGGCCTGTATCGCC